>VXBD01002600.1:490585-626660 GCA_013399975.1 Indicator maculatus | reverse complement strand
AGATGGAGAAGACACTCTAAAAGAAACCTGCAGGCCAAAATACACTATCAGGGAAAAAAACCCCAACCTGTTACAAAATTGGAATCTTCCCAAAATGCAGCCTTTGAAAGATCTGGCTTAAATAGAGCAGGATTTAACACAAATCCTGCACCTATAAAGCAGCCTAAGTCAATCATAGCTTGGTGGTATATTATAATGACCTTGATATTTCTGCTCCAATTCCCTCACATGAATTAGAGGTCAGTGGCAACCTACTTAACATTTAGCAAAGCAAATGTTAAATTTGACCAGTAATGGTAAGTGCTTGAGAATGTATTTTTTTTACACTTACAATGAAAACTATTTGCAACAAGCTCTTACTTGAAAAGGCTGGATAGTCTATGAAGTCAACATTTCTATACATCTGTCAAACTCTTAAGGCTTACTTAGATGATTAAATGTAGCTGGCACTCTAGACCTCCTCCTGCAGAACAAACCGTGAGAATGACATGTGGCAGGATTCAACCAGCTTTACAAAAGTTGTCGACCTTAAAGTAGTCTCTAGTGAAGTGGGTTTTTACTACTCTACACCTCCAGATGTATATGTATTGTTGCCTTATGCCAGGTAAACTAACCTAAGAGAAAGTATCTACCTTGAAACAAGTATTTTATCAAGTGAAATTTTTGCAAAATCAGTCCCCTTACCTGTTTCATCACACCTATATCATCCTTGAAAAAAGGAGGTGATGGGAACAGGCAACCCAACAGGACAACTGTTAGTCACTTCTTTCCAAGGAGCTCTCAATAAAGTACTTGTAGAACTACACCTTTCCATTAAGGAGTATTTCATAGTCATTTTATTAAATCTCATAGAACTGTGTAAAGTGAGATAAGCTGGATGACTGTAACCTTTATTGACAACAAATCACTTAGAATTTTTAGGTAGAATGGGTTAAGTGTTATCTAAATTCAGAGTATTGTGCTGCAAACCAAGATACTCCATTTGAATCTGAGAACTTGCCTGTTTCTTTGTGATGTGTGAGCTAATACATGTTGTTCTGGCCCACCTGCCTTCTAATGCAGTAGACTTTGTTCAAGTAAGTACAGTGTTTTAATTCTTTGTGATGTAAATCATCTTAATATCTGTCTTAAATATTGTTTGTTTTTTTAAAAAGCAAACCCAGGAGATCTTATTAATCACCACTGACAACCTGAGCATACCTGTACGGGTTGTAATCTGTAGCTTTCCAGTTTTTTAATGCTTCTAAAGTTGCTAAATATAAGCCTGTGCATTAGTGTAATGAATAGAACTACAAAAAATATGCTTAGTTAAGATTTGTAGTGGTACTCTTTCACTATAATGTCTAATTTAGTATCTTCTTAATCATATAATCTGGAGACAATGGTGTAGATCATAACAGTTTTTATTTTCAGCCTTATGATTTAATTGCTAGCTCTGTAGGTTCTGCTTAGCCAGTAAGAACATTTTTCATATATATTCCTCATGGGCTGGGCAATATATTTAAAAAACTCTTCCAGCTAATTCTAATTTATAGTTGCCAGCAAATAAGAATACTGTATTAATAACTGCTGGTGGAAGGTCACCAGTGATGGGATACAGAGATTTAGGTCCAGATCCAAAGCTTACAAAGTCATTAGAAAGGCATGCACTTCATGGAAATCACAACAATGAGCTTACATTAGGATTGCAGCTGAAATACTTCTGATAAAATGAAAAAAAGAAAAAAGTGATTTTGCACCAAAGCGAAAGGATAGAGATGACTTCATGCCTTGATGAGCAACCTTTATTTGCAATCCAAGGGTAAAACTTTTTCACAGCAACTGATCTACTTCATGAGATTCTGATGCTAAGTTCTTCTCTTGCTCAAACTATACCATGTATTTGATCATTCATATGTCCAATATCGTATTCTGGTTCAAAAGTTAATGGCTTGTGAGCTTAGCATTGGTTGATTGGTTGATTGGTTTGTTTGATGAGGCTTTTCATTGGGTTTTTTTTTTTAGTGGTTTGTCTTTGTATTGTGGGGTTGTTTTTTTTTTGGAGGGGGGGGGGGGGGGAAATGTAATGTGAAGAATTTCTTAGACTGCCAAGACATTAGGGCAAGGAAAAGAAGATGTCTTCCTCTTCCACTCTTGTGAGTTTTATATTAAAATTAATAATACATATTGCATATTAACAATATATATTGTATTTAACTTGGCAACTTCTAGGCACAGGTGGCAAAAAAAAGAAAACAAATATAATGAGCAAGCCTTGAGTGCTTAAAGGCTTCCATAAATGCAACATTTGTAGCATTAATCTTCTTTTTTTGACTGGGGAAGATTTTCCATGGTGAAAAGATGTGCACCAATGTAGATCTGCACAAATGTTATTTCAATGATTTCAATATCCTAAGCAGCAGGCACTATGCTGTTCTGACAGATTGCTGAGGGTCTCCCTGAGGTCCTACCTCTGCACACAATGTCATCCCTGACATTTTAAAACCACTTCCACTGCAGATTGTTGCTGTTCAACCTGAAGAAAAGAAGGCTCCAGTGAGACTTCATAGTGGCCTTCCAGTAACTTAAATGGGCCTATAAGAAAGCCAAGAAGGGACTTTTTACAAGGGCTTGTGATGATAGGGTGAGAGGGAATGGATTGGAGCTTTAGGCAAGTAGACTGTAGATTAGAAAGAATTCATTACAGTGAGGGTTGTGAGACACTGGAATAGGTTGCCCAGGAAGGTCATGGATATGTTCAAGGCAAGGCTGGATGAGGCCTTGAGCAACCTGGTCTAGTGGAAGTTGTCCCTGCCTATGGCAGAGGGATTGGAACTAGATGATCTTTTAGGTCCTTTCCAACCCAAACCATTCTATGAATCTACGAACAAAAATCCTACCAAAGTAGAAATAGTCCCATTTGCTTTATATGCAGTGTCTCAGACAGTCACAAATGGAGTTAAAATTACCCCTATATGTAGCTGACATTTTCAAGGAGCATTTTTGCAATCTACTTAAACTGGCCTGGCCTAAAACTGTGCTGCCCTGTTGTGTCTGCAGGAGCAATTATGGACCAATGAGACTGCCAATCGTTCTGACACAAAGGGGCTGGCAGCAACACACAGCTGGGACACAGAAAGAGCGCAGCACTGTGGCTCTTGGCATTTGCCCCATCTTAACTCTCTCCACCAACAGTGAGAGCAGGCAGTTTCCAGCCCATGAGCACTCTAGCCTTGCAGTGCAGGAGAACTATACTGAAAAGAAAAATCTCTGTAGTACAGAACAAAATATACAACTTCTTTTCTCATTTTCTTGCCCAATGTGATAAACTTAATCATATGTCCTGGTCTGAGCTGGAACAGAACTAATTGTGTTCAGTGATTTTACTTTTCAGCCAAGTCTCATTTAGTAACTGCACTTTCCAAAGTCAATGCAGTTTTTGCAGTGTCTGCTTCTAGAACTGATAATGCCCTGTGTTAGTTGTTACTGCTAAGGACTGGTGTGCAGAAAGGCTCATGATTAGACTTGCTCCTGTGCAGACCAAGGTGACTGCTAAATCTTGTGTACCATGCTGGGGGTGCAGAAAGTAAGAGGTGATATCTGTAAGCAGGAGCGGGCAGAACAGGTGACCCTAATTGACCAACAAGGGATTTCATTCCATATACATCACATTCAGTATAAACCTGAGGGGTCACCAGAGCCAAGCCTCTTTTTCAGTGGCCAGAGTACAAGGAGAACTCTGTCTGTTCTGCATTTGATCCTGAGCTGTGTGTTCCTCAATCCAGTTCCAGAATGAAGCTCCTGAATCCAGTTCATATCTGCCACTGAATTTAATCTGGAACTACCCCAGTGCCTGCCCACATCGTTGGTGGTGGTGGTGACTTTTGCTACTTGAGGAGCTAGGTAGAAGTTTCAAGAGTCTGCTGTTACCAGGCACTTAGTTACTTCAGTTCAGATCCTATATCAAATACCTGTTTCTTTTTTTGTGTGTGTGTATGTGAATCATTCTCTCATATTTGACAGCAGCATCTCCTTCATTCATGCACTTTTGAGTTATCATCCTCTTTGACACTGGCAAATGTGTTGTTGCAATCCAGCCGATTATCCCACTCTTCACTTCCATCTGTTAACACCTGGCCTGTACTCAAGCAGGCTAATGCTGTCAGCATTTTCAAGATCATTCAGGCAACTGACTTCAGCATCAATGCAGAATGCTATCCCTGAAGCAGTACCCCAGAGCTCATCACCAACAGTAACCCGTGATTTCTTAGAGGGAGAATTTGAAGTGACAGCCAGGTCAGTTTCCTGGAAGTCAAAACTCATTTTCTTGGTAGATATTTTATAGTTTTTTTTAGGAAGAATATTTGAAAGTGTAGCAATATAATGCAATTTGTTGCCAGATGGTCAGTGCTTCCACAAAGAAAAAAAAAATAAATGGTAATTTTGGATAGATACTTTCACAATTAAAAGTTGTGCTGAAAGTGACCTTGATTTTACTGACCACTTTTTAAACATCATTAGGCAATCAAATATGGCAGAATGCCAATGCAATTCAGGCTCATTTTATGCAAAAAGAGTTGGTTTCAACCCAGGGTCCCTATTTCTAATTACCTTAATCCAACTCCTTTGAAGTTTGCTTCACTTAATTGTTTCTCCTGAATACCAGTTGAATCCATGAGGTTTTGGTTTTCAGTTTTAGTATCGGGTAACTATGAGTCTTTGCTGACTATGGAAAATAACTGATAGAAAAATAATTGATTACTAGTTCCACTGTGATTGTTACTTGGTTTTGGTCAGGGTTTGTTTGTTTGTTTGGGTTTTTTTAAGCAAAAGGACCTGAAAATAGCAGAAACTAAACTGCTTGTACTAGTTGAAATCATAGATGGTTAAAGATGCTCTAGCTTTGCAACCAGCTTAACATAAAATCAGCCTTAAGTATTCCACCACTGCATCTTTGATAACGTGAAAGAGCTTCCACAGAAAAAGAAAAATGCCTTGCAAATGTCTTCACTGCTTTATAAGTAAGTCTTTGTCAAAATTATATCATTTGTGACTATGTGGGGCCAGTCAATAACTCATTTTAATGCTTCTCCATAGATATCACTTTTCATTTGAACACTGTATATGTAATGATCTCACCACAGGTCCTGGAGAGTGAGAAGAGCTCCTGGGAGAGCTTTGTTCTTGCTTTTAACCTAAAACAAGTCTCCCACATGTTCTGCTCATTCAGAATTGCTTGACAATTTATGGGAGAAATCATTCTTGGGGATTTCAGTATGTTCCAGACTGGGTCAGCCATGGCAAAAATGCAATGGGTACAACGCAGGTTACAATGGGAATAGAGGGGGAAAGATTTGGGAGATTTTCATCTGTTGTGTATTCCACTCAGCTTCTACTGGCTTAAAGAGGAATGTGGCCTCTATTGTTGCTTTACATTTCTCTTTGCTCTCCTCCTGGAATAACTTCACCAGTAGCATAAAAAGACAGAATTTCAGATTCAAGGTCAGGGAATTATGTGCTGATCTTCAATCACTATGCAAATTTCTTCTGATGGGAAGATATGATCCAGGCAATAATCAGTACTTTTCCCTCTTAAGCCAAGCCCACAGGGCACATCTGAAACATTAGGTTGGTTCCAGGCATGGTTCATCATTGATGGAAATGTGCATAATTTAGTCTTCTAAGGTGTTCTCCATAGCACAAAGAAACAGAATAAGTATCCATAATGTATGGCCTTTATATATTCATATATTCATTTCAAGATAGTTATATACTGAGCAGCTTAAGAAATACTTAAATATGGAACTGTATTTTCTAAGACACCAGGGAAGAAAAAAAATAATATAGGCTATGCCCAGGAAAAAGTGGTGATTTATGCTATTGGGATGATTAAAACCCACCTCCTTTGAGGTACAGTTTATAAACATAGTAAATGGTTGCACGCACTCAAAATCTCACACCCTTTCTTTTCCTGTAGTGCACTTACTACTAAGGAACAGATTGATTACAATTTAGGTTACAACATTAGGCTCTGAAAGTCATCAGCAGCAACGCAAACTGCAATTCAAAATCCCAAACAGTGTTCTACCTATTGAATTTCTTGGGCGGACCACAGGAATCAGGAGGGCTAGACGTCTTCTCCTGGCCCTTGACAGCATCACTGCCCGTGAACGAGTTGAGGAGCAGAGGTTTTTACACTTCATTAAAGGTTTATATCTTACTTCGGAAGCTTTCAGCTAAAGCTGAATGAGACTGGCATAAAATAAAGTGGCAGCGCAGGGAGGCGGTCATAAAAAGCGGGACCGCTCCGGTAAGCAGATGCTGTGTATCCCTGCGGTTTCTGAGATACGAGCATTGTTGGGCTCACAAAGTTGCGATCCAGAGGACGGACGGCTTCTGTCGCCCTGCACAGACTTGCCCTGCCCAGACCTGCCCAACAGTCCCGTGGCCCACCATGGTCCCCCGAACAGGTCCACGGTGGAGCGGTAGCTGCCAGCCGGCCACGGAGGCGACCCCTGTCTGCTCCACAGCACCTTAATTTTTTTTCCGTGGAGCCCTTTCCGACCTGCCTGCTGCTCCCTGAGCCGCTCCATCCCCGCTTCCCGGATCCTCCGTTACCGATAACACGGGGTAGCCGCCGCGGGAGCCGCCCGGGCGTTGCGGCCNGCGCAGTAGCGACTGTGGCATCGGCTGCCGCGAGCGGCGGGCAGCTCAGGCAGTCGCAGGGAAGCAGCAGCATCCCGGATCACCGGCCGAGCACGGAGCGGAGGATTGACACATCCCTGTTCCGCCGGGGGCGGCTCTGACAACCCCTCCGCTGCCGCCGCCGCCTCCTCGCTCTCCTTCCCTTCCTCCCTCCCTCCCCGCCCCTCCGGAGCTACATCCTTCACGAGTTTGCTTCACTGCTTGCGCCCACCGTCGCATCTCTCTGGACACCAACTCCGGGGAGCTGCCGGCGGAGGGTAGGGACCCGAAGTTGCTGTTAGCCCGGGTGGAAAGTAACAGCAACACGGAAAGGGCCAGAGCCGGGTACAGCATAGCCCGGCCCAGCCGAGCGGGGCCGGCGCAGCGCTCCTTCACAAGCAGCACCCCTATCCCCGACGAGAGGTTGTCTCCGCGCCCCGGAATGAGCTGGTCGGGGCAAAGCGACGCCGCCCCGTGACAGCTACCGGCCGACCCGACCCTCGCTGGACCCGCTACGGTAAGACATGAGGGTTACAGTCGGGGGAGGGGAGGACACCAGGCGTGAGGAGACTGGGAGGGGGGAGTCTCGGCAGCGGCGAGGGGAGATCGCGGAGCGCGGCCGGGGGTCGCTGCCGAAACTTGTTCAAGTTGTGCGGCCGCGGGGCGGCCAGAGGGGCGGCGGTGGTCGCCCTCTGCTGGCCGCGGGAGGCGCGGCTTTGGGCGGTGTATCGGGAGGCGCAGCGGGCGCTGGCAGGCTCCGTCCCGGGGTTTTGAGGGGCAGTGGGTCAGTTTGCCTGCCCTCCCGCTTTACGCCTTCGTTTGGCCGGCAGAACCACGCGTGTGGCTTATTTAGACATCTATTAGAGTATTTATTAATCTGAGCTCCATTTAATTTTAGTGGCTTCATAGATTGATTTTTTTCCTGGGTAGCTCCCGGTAAAATACAACCGGAGAGCTTGTAGTCAGTCAGGAAAAGGTGATATAAAGTGAGCTGAAGTAAGCAGTCAGAATTCCTGTTTTGCCAAAGATAAATTTTGTGTAACTTTGAAAATGCTCCTTTCGATTTAATTTCTGTAAAATCCAAGGTGCATTACCTCACCTTTCCTAGAAAGTTAGGCAGTATGTTATTATCTTAAAGTACCTGAACTATTTTCTGACACCTGTACAGCTTCAGAGAACTTCTGTTTCTGTTTCCACAGAAAGAACCAACATGCAAAGTGGAAGGAAACAGGAAACTGCTCTTTTAACAAGGAAATCTGGACTCCCTGCCTCTTTTGCATGTTTTCCTTTGGCTTCATAATGGGAGGAGCAGGATTATCGGAATCACTGAAGCAAAATTTGGGCATCAGTGGCTGAAGCTAAGATGAAAGAAGGCTTGGAAATACGTCAATACTCCATGACTATTAATTCAGATGCAACTTTCACAACAGGGAATAGTGGTTGAAAGCAGTTCCATCAAAAGACGCTAAAGGAGGATCGATGTTGAGAGGTTTTTTCTTAGTAATTTTTTTCTTTCCCACTCACCCATGAGTCCCAAAAGAGAAAGATGGAAAGAGCGTGTATGAAAACTGAGATGAGGGGAAGGCTGAAGACAATGACTTCACTTCTGGAATCTGTTTGCCCTGTAAATTCCCCGTTTCACCAAATACAACACATTGTTTCAAATAAATGATATCGTTCTGTGATCGGTGGAGTCTCTGTCAGCTCTGAAAGTGGAATTTGACCTGATTGAAAGCTTTTTAAAAGAGTAAATGTGTGACTCCAATTCCTTTTCTCAAGTCAAGTGGTTCAAGTTATCAAGAGATTCAGTCTCTTAACTTCTGGTTTATATGCTTATCTTAGAGATTTTACTTTCCCCTCCCCCCTAATTTTAGTATTTATGCTGTAGTGTGAACAGACAAGTCACCTGAGAATTAAGTTTTCAATAGCCTTTTTATTTCAGTGTTACAGTTCAGGTTGCAAGTAATCTGAGTATCTGTTGGAGTACATGCTTTTGTCCTAAGAAAATATGCCTTAAGATGTTGGGTTTTGTGTGAACTGGATCAAAGTTTGACATCTGAACATTGTGTTTTGTTAGGAAATGCATGCCTGGGGAAGAGGAGCTGCCTAATGGATCATGGCTCTGATGGTCTCAGGGCATACTTTATTTCTAGCGTTAATGATGGTTGCTGTCTTCACTTTTGAAGAATCTGTAAGCAATTATTCTGACTGGATGACTTTCATAGAGAACATAGATCAATATGAAAAACAGAAACTTGAAGGTCTTAGTGCTGAGCAGAAGATGAAAAAAACAGTTGTTCATCCAAGCTTGTATTTCGATGCTGAAGATGTTCAGGTGCTGAGGCAGAAGGCTCACACCAGTCATTCCCATCTATTCAGAGCCATCAGAAGTGCAGTGATGGTTATGCTCTCCAACCCGTTGTACTACCTACCTCCACCCAAGCATGTTGATTTTGCTGCTAAGTGGAATGAGATTTATGGTAACAATCTGCCACCTTTAGCATTTTATTGTTTGCTCTGCCCGGAAGATAAAGCTGCATTTGATTTTGCCCTAGAATATATGGATAGAATGGCTGGCTACAAAAACTGGTTGGTTGAGAATGCACCTGGAGATGAAGTCCCACTTGGTCACTCCCTAACAGGATTTGCCACTGCTTTTGACTTCTTGTATAATTCACTGGAAAATGAGAGAAGGCAAAAATATCTAGAGAAGATATGGTCTGTAAGTGAGGAAATGTATGAGTACTCAAAGGTTCGTTCCTGGGGAAAGCAGCTTCTCCATAATCATCAAGCAACCAATATGCTTGCTTTACTTATTGGGGCTTTAGTTTCAGGGGTGGACAAAGGCTCTCAGGCAAATATTTGGAAACACACTGCTGTGGATGTGATGGAGAAAACAATGTTTCTGCTCAACCATGTTGTAGACGGGTCTCTGGACGAGGGAGTAGCCTATGGGAGTTACACAGCCAAGTCGGTAACGCAGTATGTTTTCCTGGCCCAGCGCCACTTTGGTATTAACAACCTGGGCAATAACTGGCTAAGAATGCACTTTTGGTTTTACTATGCCACCCTCTTACCAGGCTTTCAGAGGACTGTGGGCATAGCAGATTCTAATTACAACTGGTTTTATGGTCCTGAGAGCCAACTGGTTTTCTTGGATAAGTTTATCCTGAGGAATGGAGCTGGCAACTGGCTGGCACAGCAGATTAGAAAACACAGACCCAAGGATGGGCCCATGGTTCCATCCACTGCACAGAGGTGGAGCACACTGCACACTGAATTTATATGGTATGCCGCTGAAATCACTCCTCAGCCGCCTCCTGACTATGGCACTGCTAAAATGCATGTGTTTCCTAACTGGGGAGTTGTTACTTATGGGGCTGGATTGCCAAACAGTCAGACAAACACCTTCGTGTCCTTTAAGTCTGGAAAACTTGGTGGACGTGCTGTGTATGATATTGTTCACTTTCAGCCATATGCCTGGATTGATGGCTGGAGAAGTTTTAACCCAGGACATGAACATCCTGATCAAAACTCTTTCACTTTTGCTCCCAATGGACAGGTGTTTGTATCTGAGGCTCTTTACGGACCTAAACTCAGCCACCTGAACAACGTCTTGGTCTTTGCTCCATCTCCTACAAGCCAGTGCAATCAGCCTTGGGAAGGACAGCTTGGTGAATGCGCCCAGTGGCTGAAGTGGATTGGTGATGAAGTTGGAGACTCGACTGGAGAAATTATAACAGCCTCCCAGGCTGGAGACATGATGTTTGTGAGCGGTGAGGCAGTATCTGCTTACACATCAGCAATGAAACTGAAAAGCGTTTATCGTGTTTTGCTGCTCCTAAATTCTCAGACCTTGTTAGTAGTAGACCATATTGAGAAGGAGGAAGACTCTCCTGTTGATTCTGTCAGTGCCTTTTTTCATAACCTTGACATTGATTTTAAATACATACCCTACAAATTTAAGAACAAATACAGCGGAGCTATGATGGATGTGTGGGATGCCCACTACAAGATGTTTTGGTTTGATCATCATGGGAGTAGTCCTGTTGCTAGGATACAAGAGGCAGAACAAGCTGCTGAATTCAAAAAGAGATGGACTCAGTTTGTAAATGTTACCTTTCCCATGAAAAGCACCCTGACAAGGATCGTTTACCTTTTCTATGGCCCGTATGTCAATGTTTCTAATTGCAGGCTCACAGATAATGCAAAATCTGGATTTCAGATTTCACTCAGTGTCAACAACACTGAAAATACCATCTCGGTTGTGACCGACTATCAGAATTTAAAGACAAGGTTTGATTATTTAGGATTTGGTGGTTTTGCCAAAGTAGTTCATGAAAACAGAGTGACCAAGTTTGGTCTAGGTACTGAATCTGTGAAAAAACAGGCAAAAAATAATAGGGTGGTTTTCCCATTTGGATTCAAAGTGAATGTCATTGCAGGGTTAATTTTGGGCGTCAGTTTGGTCGTGCTGGCTTTTCAGTGGCGGTTTTACATATCCTTCGGTAAAATGTTGCGTTGGATCCTGGTGCTGGTTGTCACACTGTGGCTTATTGAATTGGTGGATGTGTGGAGCATGTGTACTCAGCCCATCTGTGCAAAATGGAGCAGTGACATGACGAGGCTGGAGCATGATAAAGACAATAAAGCCAAACAACTAGAAGGAAGCCCTGTTGTTTTACCAGATGTTATCATTACTTCACTTCCCACTTCTGGGGCAGAAATATTAAAACAGCTGTTTTTCAATAGCAGTGACTTCTTATACATCAGGATACCTACACCCTATCTCGAAATTCCTGAGACTGAATTTGAAATCGATTCCTTTGTAGATCCGTGTGAATGGAAGGTTTCTGATGTCCGGAGTGGTCATTTCCGTCTTATCCAAGGCTGGCTCCAGTCTCTGGTTCAAGGCACAAAGCTGCACTTACAAAACATTCATTTACATGAAGCCAGCAGAAGTAAAATTGCTCAGCATTCTGCCATAAGCAAAGACAAAAAGAAAAGATCAAAAAAGAGAGAATCTCTGTTAGAACAAAGAGGCAGGGCAAGATGGAGTCCAGATAAAGATGCTGAATACATTAGGGATCTGAGAAGACATCTCATCTATTACCCTAATGCACGACCTGTGCTTAGTTTAAGTAGTGGAAGCTGGACATTAAAGCTTCCCTTCTTCCAGGAAATCCTGGGACCAACAATGAGAGCATTATATGTAGTAAGGGACCCACGGGCATGGATCTATTCAATGCTGTACAAAAGTAAGCCAAGCCTTTACTCCTTGAAGAATGTTCCACAACACTTGGCTGCGATGTTTAAAGGGGAGAATGGTAAAGGGAAATGTAATTTAAATGAAGGCTATGCCTTTGAGCATGAATCATTAAGGAAAGAACTTTCAAATTCAAATTCAAATGCTGTTTCTATGTTATCCTATTTATGGCTAGCAAACACAGCAGCAGCACTGAGAATAAACAGGGACTTGCTGCCAACTAATTATCAGCTGGTCAAGTTTGAAGATATTGTGAGCTTTCCTCAGAAGACAGCTGAAACAATTTTTGCCTTTCTTGGTATTCCTCTTCCTCCTGCTAGCTTAAACCAAATATTGTTTGCCACCTCCACCAATCTTTTCTATCTTCCTTATGAAGGGGAAATTTCACCAAGTAGCATTCATGCCTGGAAAGAAAACATGCCCAGTGAAGAGATTAGACAGATTGAAGATATCTGTTGTTCTCTAATGGACCATTTAGGATACCCAAAGTTTATAGAATAAATGCTGCAGGTCAGCAGAAATTTGCACTAATGATCTCTTGACTCCCAATTTGTGGATAAATATTAGAGAAGTTTGTTTATTCTTGTAAAATGTGTACAGTCTGCTACTTTCAGAGAGATTATTTTAAGAAAAAGATAGCTGTTCCTGCAATTGTGGTTGGGTTTTGTGTGTTTGTTGTTGTTGTTGATGTGGTTTTTTGATTGTTTGTTCTGTGGTTTTGTTTCAGTTTAGTTTGTGGTTTTGTTGGTTTTGTTTGTGTTTTTTAAACAACACCACCTTGTAACTATTTTTGCTGCCTTTCTAAAAAAACAGACAAACAAACAAAACAAAACCTGTGTGAACCTTTGAAGAACTACCAGCTGGGAACTTTATAGCTCAGGGGATTAGTAAGAGAATATGAAGCTTTTCATCTCCAGCTCACCAGTTTGACTCCAGCCCAAGTGGTTAGCTTTTAAAAGTGCTTGCAATCTGATGATTGTGTGATGCTTATATGAAATAAAAGTGATTCAACTGGTCCATTTCCCAATGGTGATAATTAGCCTGCTTGGATAGGTTTACTGATACATTCTGTCTCTGTCTCACTGATCACTATCATGGTGCAAAATAAACATGTGCTGAGATTTAAGGCTGTTCAGTGTTCCTTCGGTGGGAAGAGAGTCAGAACATTTGAGTTCCTTATCTATAGTCTCAGCAGACAGGCCCAGGACTGGAATGGACATGGATATTGCATTATAGATATGGTTCCTTCAGCTCAGAGATGTGGCATTTAAATTGGTTTTGTGCTTTGATGAAGAGAAGACTTCATTCTCCATGCCTGACAACGTGGTACCTTTTGTGAACCTGAAGTAAACTATCTGGAGAAAGAGAAATGGGATAAAATCTAAGAAACCAGCGAGATTTTTGTGTCGTTTTGACCTGCCTCAACCTAACTTAATTTTGAAGGTTGTTAACATCTTGGCTCCTTGCACTGTTTTTATACAGTAGCTCTTGTCTAAGAGGTTCTGCAAGGATTTTCTCTTTTTTTGAGTAAGACTTTTTCCACCTTTCTCTCTTGTAACACATTTCTGTGCTGATTCTTGTGCATCATTTCACTGAGACCAGTGCAAATATTTGATGTCATTGTCAATGGTTTATTGTTGATGTCTGCATAGAATGGCAATCTGAGATGTAGAAGACATGAAATAAATCTCCAGGTCTGTGTTGCTGAGGGATGTTTTGCTTTTGTGTATAACGGATTTCTGAAGGACAACCATTGCTAACCTCAAGTCTTCTTTCAAAGAAGGGAGAAAGCTGGAAATCAGCTCTCCCTCAGCCACCACACATTTGAGTGATGTTTCCCTGCAGTAAATTATTTACAAAGTTGTCTGTTTTTTAATACGATTGGTGTTTCCTTTAATTGGTGCTGTAATGTGATATTGGTTTGGAAACAAATAGGCTTGATAGGATGGATGTATCTTTGCTATTGCTTATTTTCTTCTTGAGCCACACTCTCTGCGCATGCCCATTAAAGAAAACAATTTCCCATTTCCCAGTTTAACTTGCTCAGCATTCTTTGGAAATGCATGCATATTAAAAATGTCTGCAGATGTGTAAATCAGATCACAAAGAGGCATCTGTTTCCTTGCCCAGCTGTTTTTTATTACAAATGGAAATATCTTGAGATACACTTCCGTTGGTCTGTGGGAGCTGGGATAAGCTTTGGCTTATTATATTGAAATGTGTGTGTAATTAGTGTTTATTTGGGTGGTAAACATTAGACAACGTCCAAAGTTTCAGTGAGTTTCTTCATACAGATTGCAGGTACCCTTGCTGATTTTTAACATAGAGGAGATCTTGCCTTTCCTTCCAATTTTCCTATTATATCCCTATCACACCCTGCTCTCTTGTCCCTCCCATATGTACATTTCATGTTGTGATCTCATTGTGATCTAGATAAAAATAGCTTCTCAGACAATCATTAGCATGTCAAAATAGGCAGCTAGCATGATAAAACTATTGATATTTTGCAGCCTCACTAACCATAACCTAGCTGTCACTTATTAGCAGTAGTTGTATTTCCCTCTTTATCCTAAGTTTCAGCCCTGGCTAGGTGGAATGATATATTTAAGGAAATATTAAACAAGTTAATATATACTGACACATTAGTGAAATTTTGGTTTCCAACCATCATTCTCTTAGTTTGGCTTCTCTCTGAAGCCTTTTGTGTTCATATATATATAAAAAAATATTGATGTCTGTATAGTCTGTACTTGACAGAAGTTTCAGCCATTTGCCTTCTATTTTCAGCATTTACACTCTAGAATCAGAACAAATAAAAAAAAAATTCTCACTCAGATGTTTTAGGGCAGCTGAAGGTAAGAATTAAGCCTGACTGTGTATTTGTGGAAGTAGAAAATGACCTTTAAATCCTTTCCTGAAAATGCCATATGGAATATCACAATAACTTACAAACCAAGTTTTTGTTTGGTTTTGAGAAGTAAGGGTGGACAGAATCATCTCTTGGGAGCATCCTCCCTACTGCTTTTGAAATACAGATTATTCCATGCACTTGCCCTCATGATAGCATCATTGCTGTTGTTAATCACATGCAAGATTTGGAAGGGCAACAAAGCTAGTGAAAGGTCTAGAGAACAAGTCTTATGAAGAACAGCTGAAGAACTGAAATTGTTTAGTCTGGAGAAGAGACTGAGAGGAGACCTCGCTGTTCTCTGCAGCTCCCTGAAAGAACATTGGAGCCAGGTTGGAGTTGGTCTCTTCTGCTTAGTATCAGCTCATAGAATGAAAGGAAATGGCCTGAAATTGCACCAGGTGAGGTTTAGATTGGGTATTAGGAAAAAACTGTTTATGGATAGAGTGCTCAAGCATTGGAATAAGTTACCCATCCTTGATGGTGTTCAAGAAACATGTGAACATGGCACTTCAGGACATGGTTTAATGTCCATGGGCTCAGTGATCCCAAACCAAAACAATTCTATGATTCTATAACCATTTTGTTTCTGTACTGTACTTTCCCAGTTCAAAGAATGTATAATTTATTCATATTTCAGTGCACTTTGTGTTCCCTAGACAAATGTTAAAAGGTAGAAGAGAACTTCTTTATTTTTAGATCTCATTGTGAGGGCAAATGCATGATAATCTTTATGCTAAAAATATGTACAAGGAAAAGCAGTGCCTTTGAAAACAACAGAGTAGGAATGCCTCAGGTATGGCAAGTTTTCAATCAAATAATTGTTGTGTTTGAGATTATTTGTTACATGGTCATTTAACCAAGGTTAATACCAGATGAGAGATCCCCCAGATATGGAGCTGGGGACTTTGTGCTGAGATTGTGGCCACCTACCCATATGAATAGCAAAATGAGACACAGCATAAAGGTGAATAAATGTGCATGTGGTTGACGAGAATGCCTGATAGAAGATGCAGATCTGAGACTTTGTGGATAATTTCAGTAGCACCTTCCAAAAAAATGACAGTTGTGTGTGGAGAAGCAGCACTGGTGAGGCCACATCTTGAATATTGTGTTCAGTTCTGGGCCCCTTACTGTAAGAATGACATAGAAGTGCTGGAGTGTGTCCAGAGAAGGACAATGAAGCTTGTGAAGGACCTGGAGTACATGGCCTACGAGGCACATCTGAGGGAGCTGGAGTTGTTCAGTCTGAAGAAAAGGAAGCTGAAGGGAGACCTTAACACTTACAACTCCTTGAAATGAGGTTGGAGCAAGGAGGTAGATAGTCTCTTCTCCCTGATGGCAAACAACAGGACTGCAGGAAAAGGGTGCAGAATGTGCCAAGGGAGGTTTAGGCTGGATATTAGGAATATTTCTTCACTAAAAGGGTTATGAAACATTGGAATGGTCTGCCCAGGGCAGAGATGGAGTCACCATCCCTTGAGGTGTTTAAATGACACGTGGAGCTGGTGCTTAGAGATATGGTTTAGTGGTGACCTTGTAGTGCTGGGTTGAAGGAATCCCACAGATCACTATACCCAGTGATAAAAAAATGATAACTTTGCTTTCTCTGTTATCCGTGCTCAACTTAAGTCGGGTTGATCATTAAAAAGATTTACTTCTTTTTTCTTCTTCTGAAAGTGTTTCCACTGAAGTTAGTGTGGTTTTCATGTGTGGAGAACATGAGCACAATTTGATAATATGAAATGATTTTGTGGGCGTGCAGAGGTATCCTTAAAATTATCTTCTCTCACAAGCTTCCAGCGGAGGTTGCTACACAGACACAGACATTAACCACTCCTTTCTCCATGTAGTAATATTCAAGACCATCAGTAAAATTTAAGACTTGTTAGCCCTTTTATGAAGTGCATGTCTGTTCAGGTGTGTTGGATTTAAGTGTCCTGGCACTTTCAGTTACTCTTTCATAAGGATGCTCATGAAAACAAGCTCAGAACTTTAGCTCAACTTTGCTTCCTTTTTCTTTTTTTTTTTTTCTCCCTGTGTTAAATGTTGATAAATATTTGTACTATATTGTAGTTTCAACTGTCCAGTTATGAGACAGCTAAGATTTTAATGTATTCTTTAAAAGACAAACTTCATTTCAGTGCTTATTTCTCTGAATCATATTTGGAAGCCTAAGAAAAGTAAACACCAAGGAAAACATTTCAGTTACTTACTTTGTAACCAAGTGACAGTGGCCCTGGGGAGATGCGCATGGGTCTTGGCGTTCAGAGTTCTATCAAATCTCATGAACCTATAGTCTTTGAGCAAACCTAAATGCCCCTATTGCTTCCAGGAGCAATGTCTGGGAAGATGAGCCTCAGTATTGTGGTCAGATTGGCTCATTTCATCCCCTTAGCCATGTAGCTGGCATGCAGACCACACTGGATTTGCATTTGAACAGTTAATTTGTCAGATCCAGAGCTGATTTTCTGTGCAAGGTTCTGAATGATATGTAAATTACATGGCACAACCCATTTGACAGTGTGATACTAATCTGATAGTGTTAGAATGCAAATCAAACAAGTGCACTTCAGGCTTTGTAAAGTTCTTGCTAACCGATTTGTAAAGCTGTAGTCATTGATTAGATTTTTATTTTACTTAAAACCAGTTTAATTTGTTGTTGAAACTTAATGATGTGACTGGTGAGGGAGTCCTGCCTCCACCTGACAGTTATTTCCATTTTTAACCCCAGAGATACTTTTTATTTGATGGATATGGACATACATGAATATAGCAGTGTGCTTGCTGAAAACATTTGAAGTGCACAGATCAAGATTAAGAATAAAAATGTTACCTTACTGTTCATGCAAGTTAAAAAAAAACACCCTCTTTGCAAGTTGCTCAAATGTTGGGCTTCATATGTTAGAATATTTTTTATAAACTGTGGTAATTATTTAGGTGACAGATAATTTATCAACATTATTTCTATTTAATTGCACATAATATTATGTTTGTCAAGAGAATAAGTACTAGATATTAACACTTCTATGATCAAGGCATCATAAGCTTTCCTTCCTTTCTGTAGACTTCCTTTTAGCTTTGGTTCATACTGAAACTTGTGTTTAAATCTCATCATGAATGGGCAGTTTTCCAAGTGATAAGTGTGTCTGGAGACTCTTCGAGGCTCAAATTCCATTTCATTGCATTTCAGTGTGGAATATCATGGATTATATGCATCAAACCCTTAAGCTGTGAGCTCTTGAGAACTGGGTCATAAGTAATTTGGACATCAGAAAGAAGTTTTTACTATGAGGGTGGTGGAACCCTGGAACAGGTTGCACAGGAAGGTGGTGGAGGCCCCATCCCTGGAGAAATTCAGTCAGGCTTGATGCGACTCTGAGCAATCTGATCTCATTCAAGATGTCCCTGCTTACTTCAGGGGTTGGACTAGATGACTTCTAGTGGTCCCTTCCAACCCAGAGCATTCTGTGATTCTGTGAAGAGGAAATGATGCATTGATGACCTCAATAAACATTGTGTCATTGTTTTCAAGGGGCCAAAATGCTATCATCTACTATCATCAGACTATTAGAATCTATGTAGCCTGAATATTCCAAAACAGCAAAAACAACAGGAGATAAATACCTCAAATGTTCTTGTTATTTGATGAAAAGAGGAACTGGAATTTAATAATGTAAAAAAATATAGATTGCTCTGTAACCCTAATCAAAGGTAGCTGTAGGCTGTTTGATAAATTTATAAAAGGAGGCAGAGGAACAAACAGGCATTCAAAATAATGTATAAAGCACAGTTTCAAATGTCAGGACTTCAATTTCCTTAAGTTAGAAGAAATTTGCTGATACATGATCTACGCTTCTCATGAAGGAGGTGAATGGGTAATCTTGTGCTGTCTGAGAAAATACTTAATAATGGGAAAGTGCTGTTTCACATTACTGAAATGATAGTGGTTTAAATTAAACTATGCATCTCTGAGCTGACAATATGCTGAGAGCTATATGTGATGTAAGAAAAAAATAAACAGTTAATTTTATTCGTGTCTATCTAACACAGAACAGTCTCTGAAAGGTTCTTAATTTATGCTGGTGTAAACCCAAATTTAGTTTTCTGTCTTTACTGAGAACAATGTTGTGGCATTTAAGACCTGAATTCATCTATCTCACATTAGATAATTTATCTTCCATATCTAGCTAAGGAGCACTGTCACTCTAGAAGCAATGGGAAGTGAGTCTTGCCTTCAAAGGTAAATGGTAAATTACTTCCCTCTCTGTAAATCCTCAACAGCCAAGGGTGACTAAACTCTTACTTTAGATGTCCACTGAAAGGCCTCAAAGGAAGTGTATTAGGCTTTAAATCCATATGGTCTTCCATCTAAGTAGATTTCTGTGTCTGAGCAGTTCTGGAGCACACACCCTCCAAACACAATTTGATGAAGCATCCTGCATAAAATAAAATAATTGCCAGTAAAAAACACTTTTATGTTATCTTTTATTTCTTTTTTTTTCCCCTTAAAATATTTCACCACATACAATATCACAAAATTCTGTGATGTGGTCAAGTGTATGTATTTAATTATTTTATTTTAATATTTCTGTTGGTGCTTGTTTTAAACATGAGAGCCACTGTTGTCTTTCAGAAAGCAATCATGGCAAGACCTGATTCATCTGTCCTCAGTTACACAGTAAGTATGTTTGAGGTTTAGTAGAAGACCAGAAAATAGATATATTCTTAGAAGAAAATGGTTTATTTCCACCTGAGTTCTCAGGAACTGAACTACTAATGCAATCCATAACATTGAAGTCTTGGGGATGTAATCCTGCCCCTGTACTCAGCGCTGCTGAGGCCTCACTTTGAGCACTGTCTGCAGTTCTGGGCCCCTCACTGCAAGAAAGATATTGAGCAATGAGACTTGGGAAGGCAGTGGAGGGAAAGTCTGATGAGGAGAGGCTGAGGAAGCTGGGGTTGGTTAGCCTGGAGAAGAGGAGACTCAGGGGGGACCTTATCATACTCTACAACTACCTGAAGGGAAGTTGTAGTAAGCTGGGGGTCAGGCTCTGCTCCCAGGCAACTTGTGACCAGAGAAGAGGGCACGGCCTGAAGCTGTGCCAGGGGAAGCTTAGGTTGGATGTTAGGAAGCATTTCCTTATGGAAAAGGTAATCAGACACTGGAATGGACTGCCCAGGGAGGTGGTAGAGTCACCATCCCTGGAGGCGTTTACGGAAAGATTGGATGTGGCATTTAGTGACGTGGTCTGATTGATGTTGGTTGTGTTAGGTCATAGGCTGGACTTGATGATCTCAGAGGTCTATTTCAGCCTCAATAATTTTGTGATTCTATGATAAAAACTGTAGCTATGTCCAAACTGTATATTTAGAATATCATGTCTTACAATACCCAGGAAAGCTTTTGGAGACCGATGTCTGTACAGAGACCATTCTAACAGTTTTACACTGTAGGTAAGCAAATTCCAGCAGCCATGAATATCCTCTTTTATTTTAATTTAAAAGAAAAAAAACAACACACCAAATGACTCCCCCTTCCCAAACCACATAATTGGGTTAACTGGAATGACTTCAGCCCTCTGTGTTTCTCACTGAACGTGGGTTGGCACAGGCAGTATCTATCCAGAGGCACAGCTAGTTCAGTATTCTTATTGCTGAAAAGGTCTAAAACCCACTGCAGGTATGTCTGAGGTGCAGCTAGTTTCCTGCAGCAGAGTTTTGCATGTTTAATTGACTGACTTTTTCATTCATTTAATTTAGCAGAAGGTACATGGAATATACCTTACACACAGGAGCAAGAAGACGACCTGATTGTCTCTCCTGTGAACTACAGTATATTGTAAACCAGTTTGCATATTTTAAGTCTTGATGACATTATCTGTGAAATAGGTTTAATGTGGTCTTTTTGTGAAGAGTGTTAGCCCTGTGCCTTCTCTGTTGGTGGTTGCTGAATGACTGTGCAGCTGGTGGGTGGTGTGTGCTTATCCTCTGTAGATCATTGTGGGTCTTGTCTCTGTATTCTCACAGGTAATTGTTTGTTTATTTGTTTATTTGATATTCTGAATCTTGAACCCAGCTTTGGCTCGGGGGAAAGTTACATGGAAAAATGTCACCTTGAGCAACAAGGTGTGGGGCAAATGTTGCTGCCTGTTGCAAGTTCTTTGGCAATATTTATCTCAAGCTGTTTTCTGAAAGGTTGCTCAAAGGTAACAAATCCAATGTATGAAGCTAAATGAAACTAATACCAGGAACATAATAAAAGGCAGACTGGCAGAGAGAATAAAGGCACACCTGTTTCTGTGAAAACCATTGATATTTTCACTCTTAACTGCTTAGAAGTTGCTTACATTTTCTTTGGATGTTTTTAAGACTGTTTCTGTTTCCATCCTACAGCTTGTCTAGACACAGATTTTATTCTGTGGGTTTTGAATCTTAATGTTAATGTTATTACATTTTCTTGAACCTTCTGTTGTGCTTCCAGTCTATTCTTTTCACAAATTACATCCTATAGATGCCACCTGCTTTCACAAAACATAGTCTCAGACCTGGTGAGGACTATGATAGATACACAGAAATGAACTGAGAAACAAAATGTTGGATACACCTGAAAGTGTGTTTTGGAATATTTAGGTCTTAATGAGCTGCCATATGATGCTCTATGAATGCCTGAATAATAGACTTTATTATTCTTTTTAACTGATCAGCTGAATATTGTCTGTTTCAAATTGCTGTAAAAGTACTGACAGAAAGATAAGTTAAAAGACACTTTTGTTTAGGTGTATTTTGAGTTTTCTTTTTTCAGTGCTATTCTTTTGTACTCTCAAGCTGTATTAATTTATAACTAGGCAGCTATTACACAGTGTAGCTCTATAACATTACTGGCAACAAAGGATGTTATTCAATGAGAGGCTGCAGCTTTTCCTGCTGGGTATAGAGTCAATATTGATGGTTTCTCAACGACTAGCATCCTTTGATGATACATTTGAAATAAAAGTTAACTTTTGTGGTGAAGAACAGTTTTGTATTAAAGAATGGACTACACTTCTTGTTGAATAAAATAGAGGTGATGTGAAAAAATGCATATTATAGACAGTCAGAATGCTATCAGTCATGATTAAGCCAGTCTCAGAGTCAGATCTCTAAAAGTAGAGGTGTAATGCTCATCCCTTCCTCAGCCTTATTACTAACCTCTTGACCCTGTTTAATTGCAGCTTAGGCTAACATGAATTTCCTTCCATTTGCTGAAAGAAATGAGCAAGCCTACATGAAGATGTCAGGGATTTGTTAATATACCAGGACTTTTGTTAATCTGGTCTCACTTCAGTGTGCATCTGTACCTCTAAATTGCTCAAGGGTCCTTTTTGCTGATCTTATATAATGAATGATCCTGTTGACTTCAGTGTGAATGAATTTACCTACTAGTATTCCATCTTTCTCTGATAATAGCCATGCCTTAGTACCTTTAGCACATGAAGCTAATAGAATGATTAGTAAAGAGCCAGGCTAGAAAATAAACAAAGAACTCCAATACTCATTGTTCACAGGTTGTGGAAAGTGTTTGCCAGCAATCTGCTTCATCTGCATTTAGTTTGGTTGTCTGTGCACAGCAACAGACTCATAGCATCCTTTGCAAAATCTCCCTTGAGGAGTTTATAATTTAAAGGTTCAGTTTCAAACAGATTTTATATGTATATATATATGATTGCATTAGTGCCTCTTAAATTAATCTAGGTGCAATTTTCTTTTTGATTTAAAAGTGCAAGGAATACAAAAGAGGAAAAAAGGTTACTCAATTTCCTTTAAATATAAATAAACAATTTATAAAATCAAGATAGTCACAGAATCACAGAATACCTTTGGTTGGAAGAAACCTTCAGATCATGTTGTCCCACTTCTGCCCCAGCACAGCAAGGTCACCACTAAACCATGTCCTTAAGCACCAGATCCACGTGCCATTTAAATACCTCCAGGGATGGTGACTTCATCTCTGCCCTGGGCAGATCAGTCCAATGTTTGATAACCCTGTCAGTGAAGAAATATTTTGTAGTATCCAGCCTAAACCTACTCTGGTGCAGCTTGCATCCATTTATTCTATTGCCATCAGGAAGAAGAGGCTGGCTGACTCCTCTCTCCAACTTCCTTTTAGATGATTGTAGAGAGATATTCAGATGCTGTTAATGTTTACAAAAAAAAAAAAAAAATCTGCAGGATGAGTTTATCAGGACTTCATTAAAGCACTGGAACAGGCTCCCAACAGAGGTGGTGGTGTCTCCTCTGGAGACTTTCAAGCCCCATTTGGATGCATTCCTGTGTGACCTGCGCTAGATTCTGTGGTCCTGCTCTGGCAGAGAAGTTGGACTCGAAGATATCCAGAGGTCCCTTCTAGCCCCTAACATCCTGTGATCCTGTGCACAACTTAATAGGTTTCTTGCTCTAGGGTAGATTCTCTTCATAGCACTTAAAACACTGCTGAGCACAGCAAGAATAAAATTTTAAAAAATATATTAAAAAATTGTATTCTATTTTATTTTTGCAGATCTTATTTATGAGCAAACCTATTTATGCAAAGCACCAGAGACAGCACAGAGTCTTGTTCATAAAGATAAATACTGTAGTATGGTAACTTTCTAGTTTGATTTTGCTTTCATTTTTATAGAGGAATGCACTCACCTAAGCTCAATTTCAAATGAGCTTACCTGCACCTCTCCAGAATTTACAGACAGATAGGCTACTCCTATCTTTTTTTTTTCCAGTAAAGTTTAAATTCAATTAATTGACCACATAATATGGAATTTAATTAAATAAGAGTTAAACTACTTTGAATGTATTTAGTATTTGGGTTGTAGTGGGTACATTTATTTTTGGCTTTGAGTTACAATTGTATTTCTCTGAAAATAAATCCTCAGTGATACCTCACATCTATCTCATTGTTATTCAGTTAATTAGAAACCCTTCTTGGGTGACGGACATTCTAGAGATCCTGCACCTCATATTAAACATTGTGTCTGCCTCAAGAGCCTTCTTTGTGTTTTGCATTCACTACCAAATGAATATATGTTAAACAGCAATGGACCATTCAATTCTTACTGCAAAGCGGTTGGAAAAGTAGCCTAAGATCTTTACCCAAGAGATTGGGTATCAAAGATAGGCACTTTTCATATCAACAATGAGAACTCTGTCTCTCAGACCATGAATATCACAGCACAGCATGACTTCTCATTATGCTCTTACATGGTCAGCTTGTTTGGATGTTCTTTGATGTCCTAACATCAACAAAGAAGCTGTCTCAAGAGGGAAAAAATTAATAGCTTTAATCAATACTTATAAATGCATTGCAGGTTTTCCTAATAATTACTTTGCTTGCCTGGGTGTATGTACAATCACATTTTACTGGGGTGTATATTTCTAACTGAGGTCAGTATTGCTGATGGTAGGAAGGCATGATGATATGCTAGCTCATATTTTGCATTGACAGAAGAGGTAGTCAAAACTGGGTAGACTATAGCCTAGAGATTTTCACTGGCTGCAATTCAGCATTGCCAAAAAAATCCACTGTAAATAGAATATTTTTATTGTCCTCACAGGGAATACTGCTGTGGAAAGAGTGATCTTTCTTCATCGAAGACTTAGCAGAGTTTTTTTCATGCTACCAACACAGCAGAGCAAAAGGGCCATAGCTGGAGGAGAAGATATATGCCAGAATGTCCATGCAGTGTGATGATCCTCAGGAGTGTCACCTTTGCTGTGCAGCCACAGATATAAACCTTTTACTTGAATAAAATCTCAGAAATCTCTTACTTGTGAACACCCTACAGACTCAGAAATGAGAAGATATTTTAGAAATAACCCTGAAAATTGCTTTTAATCTCATGACATAAGAGGTAATCACACAAATTCCATGGCTTTGACTCATGCTCTTAAAAGATTGACAATGCCCGGGTGTGGGATGTAATCCTGTAACAGAAAAGGTAATTTTCTAGAGAAAAACAATGTTTCAGCTTCTCAGTCCAAACTTGTATGACACAGAGTAACTCAAAAGTAGAAAAATAGGTTGACAGAATCAACACTTTCACACTTTTAGTGCTAGTTCAGATTTATAGCTGTGTCTAGTCAGCACAAAGGCTAAGCACTGATTAAGGTGCTGATCAAAACTCCTTCAGACCTGTTAAGGATATAGACTCCACTTTCTTAATTCCCCATGTTGGTGAAAGGTACCAATGTAGGTCTTTTAATATACTGATTCTTAACTGGTGAAATATGCCAATGTACAGACAAGGGATGGCATGTGCAAGGCCAAGTTCAGGACTTTTGCTGACAGTGGGAATGAGAGGTGGGAAGTATGTAATGTGAATCAAAAAACAGGGGCTGTTTGAGATGAATGACAGGAAAGAAAAGTCTTGAGATTAATAATTTGCAGAGGACTGGAGATTCCAGCCACCTGTAAGGAGATAAAAGTATGACCTTGTTAACAAGCATCTGCTATAATGCTTGTAATCATAGAATGGTCTGGGTTGGAAGGGACCTTCAAAGGTCATCTAGTCCAACCCCCTCTGCAGACAGCAAAGGCATCCTCAACTCAGACTGCTCAGAGCTTTGTCAAGCCTCACCTTGAATATCTCCAGGGATGGGGTTCCAACCACCTTCCCAGGCAACCTGATCCAGTGTTCTACTGCCCTCATGGTAAAGAACCTGTTCCTAACATCCAATCTAAATCTACTCTTCTCTAGTTTGATGCCATTGTCTCTTGTCCTGTCACTGCAGGTTTTTGTAAGCAGTCTCCATCCTTCTTGCAGGCCCCCTTCAGGTATTGTAAGGGTGCTATTAGGTCTCCCCAGAGTCTTCTCTTCTCCAGGCTGAACAACCCCAGCTCCCTCAGCCTCTTTCTGTCAGAGATGCTCCAACCCCCTGATGATTTTCATGACCTTCCTCTGTACCTGCTTCATCAGCTCCATGTCCTTCTTGTATTGAGGGCACCTTCATGAACTACTGAAAATAACATGGAAGATGGAGGGAGATGAGAGCTTTGTTAATTCCAAGCAATTCAAATGAATTGCTTTAAAACTGGGATGTCATTTGCAAAAATCTCCACATCTCCTGCCTCAGTATTACAGACTTAGGTCGTAGCAAAATACTTATGTGTAGCAAACTCCTACTATATCTCACCACTTGGATTCTTTATTTTTTCAGTTTCATTACCTAACTGATGTGTTGGGGTTTTTATTTCTTTTCTTTGAATAACACTGAGAATCTATAGATGTATATTCTCAAAAAACAGAAGCACCTTTTCATTTTGAAAGTACCTCCAAAAGTAAGCAGTGTCTGATTTTCTATGACTCGACATCAGCATAGTAAATGAAGATAATGAAGCTGAGCCTTCTATCTGCAGAAGAAATGGCAGTGTAGGACAGGGACTTGATCTTACTGACAGAATGGCATTACATCTGGGAGGTGAGCCAGAAAACAGCTACTGCAAAACTCAGCCTGTGCAATGCATTACATTTCTGCCCCCACCGAGCCCCCTCTCCTCCTTTCCTTCTGTAGCTGAAAAAGGAGCACTCTCTACGGCTCCAGTAGGATCCAGGAAAAAGTGATCTCATTAAAGATTTGACTTCTTTTGTTTCCTGTGTTTTGGCTTCTGTTCATTTAGATAAATGAATGAAAGCTGTCATTAGTGTTGTGTAATGAGCCTACAACCAGAAACACAAAGGAAAGATACTGACTGGCACTTGAACTACTTTACTCTCTTATAAGGCAGTATGGCAGTTCTTGTTCTGATAGTAAATAAAAAAGGACATTAGATCTTTATCTAAAAGCTGTGCAAGTACTATCTGGGTACCTTTTTCTGTGCTTAGGTACCTGAATAGTGAAAAAAATCTATTGATAACAAAATAGATCACAGAGATTTAAAAGATTGAAAGACAGGCCAAATGGTTGCTAAGCTTTAGATTTACAGCTCTCTTTGAAAACCTGACTGAAATCGTAATGACAAAGCAGTTTTGCTTAGCATGCCTGCTATGGTTTTGTGAGAAATCAGCTATCTCAGTCTCTGTCTGTACCTATGTGCTGAATCACCTGGTAGTATACTCCTGGGGCTGGTTTCTATTCAGGGCACTTTTACATGAGCTCTGAATTCATTCATCTAGGTTTATCTCATGGCCACATCTTGCACCTGAATCCTGGAACTTGGTATGTGTCCCAGATCTGATAATGCAGCTATATTCTGAAGAGACTTGCCAACAGCAGAGGTATTTTGTTTTACAGAGCACAATACAAAAGATGATACCTGCAGTGCTTTCCAATGGTGAAACCATAAAACCCCCACAGTTTTAGCTCACTTTCATTCTGAATTTAAGATCAGAATGAAAAATAATATCTTGGAACTTGAAACCCATGCAGGTGAAACCGTAGTAAAAGTTTAGATTTGACATCAGTGCAGCTGAGTCACTCCATATGTTAAAAAGGCAAAGTAGTTTGACAAGTAGAAGCAGTTTGTGGGTTTTATTAATTGGTTCATTTCCTTCCTTCTTTTAAAGTTTGTGGCAGTCCTTGGCTGACTTTTCTGCAGCATGAAAGCACAATGCTGCTTGTGTTTCAGTACTGGCCAGCTGAACAGATCTAGTTATATAAGATAACTCTAGGAAACCTGATCTAGTTGAGAATGCCCCTGCTTACTGCAGAGGGAATTGGTCTACATGACCTTCAGAGGTCCCTTCCAACCCAGACCATTCTATAATTCTATGATTCTAAACCTTCCTGTCTCAGCTTGCATCCATTTCTGTAAGATCAGAAGATTAGAACTTAGAAAACACCTGTAAGGAGCAGTCTGAAGACAACACCATATAAAGACCATTCAAGTAAATCAAACAGACAAAAATAATGTGAATAATAATAATGTTAAAAAAATGCCTGAACTGAATTTACAATCATCTTTCAAGCCAGAAAAAAGAGTTATTAACCTATCCTTGGGGTGGAACTGCGAAGCATACGCTTGCATAAGACAATGTGCCTCTTGCTTACATGAAAAAGATTTAGTCCTTAGCAAGAGCTGAGAGGTTCCTCAAAAGACTCCATTTCTATATTATTTTGAATGTGTATCTGTAGTTGTGTCAGCCATCATGCTTTGCTGATTTCCTCTCATGGGCTTTCTTGATGATAGAGTCACCTGGTGAAGAGGATTCTAGCTGCATCACACAAGATAAAGGTCCTAAGTGAAATTTCCTTATTCTTAGCAGGTTTTCTGTAACAGGTGTTACAGAAATTACATTGCAACAGAATTAAAGGTGTTCTGCCCTGATTTGATATTGGTTTATTAGAACTCATTCCCTGGAGACCAAATGAATAAGTGATTTTTAAAGTCAGTAGAGTTTCATTCTGGCTCTTAAAGGTGATGTATGCCTGCTTTAATGGATGTGAGCCAGCTCATAGCTCTCTTGCCTTCAGCCTTCTGAAGCAGAGGAGTGGGCATGAGAAAAACACTCTTGAGATCCCTACAGTTATAAATTCTATCCCATTTGATAAACAGAGCAGAGAGTATGAGTCTGAGGGACATGGGTCTTAGCCTGTTTTCTCTCAAGCAAATAAGCTAATATGGATGAGCAAGGGCTGCACATTTTGGAGCCCTATGGCTACTACTTTTCCACTGGCATTTCTCTTCCAAATTAATAGCTTGGAGAAAGGAACAAAGAAGAAAAAGAGGAGGCAAGAAATGCCTGGTTTTTGTGGTTTTTTTTTTTTTTTCTGTCAGTGACTTCTCCAGAATGAAATTGCCTCATAAGGACATGAGTTGGGAAAAAAATAAGTTTTCAAGTATTAGAAGGATCTGAGTATGTTTAACCACCCAGTATAACAAACTTGTTGAAGACAAAATAGGTTTTCCACTGAATAAAAAGGGATAGGTCATTTTAAGACTGTAAGGAGATAAAAAGGGTTGTGCTTAATAAGAGCCAAGGTGTATCCAACTCAGTGTGCTGTTTTCAGTAGCTGCCATATTAACACTTAGGGAAGAGTAAGAACAGGATAAAAATAGGATTCTTTCTCTGGTCGCTTTCTGAGCCTCAGGACTGAGCCAGATGCATTTAGCAAATCTAAATAAGTTTCTTTTCCATTAGGATTTTGTTTTGGTTTGGTTTTTTGAGTCTTCCCTTGAGCCCATGTAAAATTTAGAATCTATTATGTCCTCTGGCAAGAAGTTCAACAAGGCTGTTATTTCTTACCTTAAGTGCCATCTTTTAGTGCTTTTTTTTTTCATCCTGGCTCCTGTCATCTCTTATCCAAGCTGAAAAGCCCTTGTTTATTTAGTCATTCTTTGCTTGAAAGCATTCCACTCCTGTAGTCATCTTTTCTTCCCTTATCTGATTTTTTGTTATTATCTTTCCTGGGGGGACAAGAGTTGCACATGATGTTGAAGATGTTGGCAAACACAAATGTAGATGGTGACATTATGACTCCAAGATAGGTTCCTTTTAATGGTGGAGGTGGGAGCTGCCTAATCACATTTTAAAGATATTTGCCTTTTTCTGCAACTCTACCCTGCAACCAGTTTTGTTCTGTACTCTGGTTCTCAGAGAGAGATTTTGAAGCTTGCATGTTAAACACAGAAGTGACGTAAATAAATTATCACCATATTAACTGACTGTTTACAAGTCATAGCAAAAAAACCCCTTCACACACTATCTACAAAGCAAGAGTGGTCAAAGAAGAGTGGTCAAATAAACACTTGAGTGAAATTGAAACACCATCAGGTTTATTTGTTTCTTAGAATGGAAGATTGCTATTAGTTGTTGATTTTGTCACAAAAGCCAGGTGAATTTTCAGGATGAAATAGCAAATTGATAGTTAATAATCTGATACAAAGACTAATGGAGCAGCTTTAGTTCTGAAAATTAAAGCAACTTGAAATTCAAAGTCAGGTATGTATCTTGGAAAGGAGAAGAAAAGGTCTCTATATTTTGCTTTGTGACTTTTGGTGGAGACATGACAAGATTCACTGTTTTAAATTATCCAGGTACTACTTTTCTCAGTGTTACTGCATTCGGTTGAGATGTTTAAGTCCCATTTTTCCATTTCCAAAGAAAAGTGGTTCAATGGATACACCTGGTTCTGCTCTAAGTAATTAGATATCAAGTCTACATTCCATGGCTGTGTACAGTCTAGTCACATGTACTCTTGATGTACCATCAGGCACTTCCAGTTAGGGGAGAGAGATCCAGAAATCCCTGGCCTGTATGATGTCATGAAAAGTGGGTCTTTGAGTCATCTGAGCTGTTGAGATTAACTTGAAGTTCATTGTCTCTCTGAAACATATCTGAGAAGGCAGCACAAAATAGGCTCCTCTTGCTTTTGTTTCACAATACAATTCCTGTATCCCAAACAACCCAAATACTCTAGAGAACAAACAGGATGCGAAGATGCCAAATTTATCTTTTATCTGGTTGATTAAAGGTACTTAAAGGGAGTCTACAAGCAAGACAGCAGGATGAGGGGGAAAGGTTTTAAACTACAAGAGGGGAAATTTAAACTAGATAGAAGGAATTTTTTTTTTTTTTTAACCATGTGTGTGGTGAAACACTGGCATAGGTAGCCCAGAGAGGTGGTAGATGCCCTGTGCCAGGAAACAATCAAGGTCAGGTTGGATGAGGCTCTGAAGAACCTAATCTAGCTAAAGATGTCCCTGTTCATTGCAGGGGAGCTGGACTAGATGACCTTTAACGATCCACTCCAACCCCAAACATTCTATTATTCTATGATCATAGCAGCTGATATGTACTTGGCAAGCTTCAGCCTTCTGTGAAGGTAATGAACCCAGAAAAGCCCCAGCTTTCATCTGTGAGAGGGTGATCAAACTGGTGTAATGGCGAGGGCCATACTTTGATAGCCATGTAAGCATTCTCATCCCACCTGACTTGTTAACAAAGCAAGCTCTCACACCACATTTACTGTTGCTGCACCTATGATTTTGATCACAGTGACAAATCACATCTGCTGCTTAACTGCATGTGTGAAAATAAAGCTGAGTTCCTGCTCAACAGGGAATGATAGACTTTGTTTCAAGTCTCTACACAGCATTTTAAAGATTGCAGACAGTGACAAAGAGGACCCTAACATCTTCAATGTAAGCAATAAAAAAGAGCAAAGGATTTCTTGGCTGCTACCAAGAGGATTTGGGACAACATGGTTTAGGGCAGAGGGGAGATACTGAAAAAAAAAAAAAAAACAGAAAAAAAAATGGGACTGGAAAAAAAAAAAAAAAAAGGAAAAAAAATGGGCAGCATTTTTTTTTTTTTGTCAAGCTGTGTGACTCTTTGCTTTTTGTTTGGCACTGACCAGATTTTCTGCCTTACTCAGGCTGAGCTAAAGATGCCAGGTTGCTACTCTGAAATCGCAATGAATGGAGGATGTGTGCATGTATCAGAATGGAGTATATCACCTTGTTATGAACCTTCCAACATGGAAATCCAGAATAAGATTCACTGCCATAAGTGCCTTTTCCACAATATATTGGGAAGTATATTTTCAGACTATGAGCCAGCAATAAGACAGCTGTCTCCAAGGGTTTTTTATGTGTTTTAGAGAGAATGGGAATGAGGGGTTTGTTAGTTTTGGACACTGAAGGTAGAGCTGGTGTTTCCAGGGCTGATAGAAGCATTAGAATTTATTTTGGAGAAATGAACTAGAAAGAAATGCAGACAGAGGGAGATGTCTCATAGTTGAAAATCTTAAAAAAGCAGGGAAGAATGCTGAGAGATAAAGGCAAAGTGAGGCTGCCAGTGAAGGCAAAGGCAGCATCCTGCCTGACCTTTCCTTCGTGATCACTGTGGCGCCTTCTCAGAGTGATATTTTCTCATCTCTGGTTTGTTGAGCTCCCTTGATCCACTGATACCCTCTTGCCCTCCTTCAGCCTTCCCTGCTGTGCTCTGTGGTGATAAAACCAAAGAACAGTAAGGAAAGGGTATTTGGTGCACTGCAGGATCTAATGTCATCCACACTGAAATACATGTAAAAGTCTGGTGGGTGCTCCTGGATGTGTCATACAGACCATGAGCTCCATATTTCCCTGCATCCTATTAAAAAGGTGCTGGGTTTTCCCCTAGGATAGGCTTGCCACACTAAATTTTCATTGCAAGCTGTTTAAAAATAGAGGTTACAGTAGATGCTTGTTTTTTGTTAACAGTCCCAGACAGCACTACAACAATCTGAGGTGACCTACTAATGTCCAATTGCAGTAATTTGTTTAGTGAGATGAAATGACAAGCAAGGGGGGGGAGGGAAGTATAGTAATTTTTACTTTATGCTAATGGTTGCAAAATATTAACATGAATTTTATGATCAAGAACTGTTTTCTTCAGTCTTCTGTATTGCCTTATGCTTCATTTTTGTGACTGTCCCTGTTTTGTTCATTGCAGAAAATTAAAATTCCTAGGAAGCTGCCTGTATTATTTTTAGATCTGGAATGGCTGCTGTTCTAAATAGAATAAAAATGTAATGTCTTGCTCAGAGTCAATTTACTGCTTTTTGTTTTGTTTTGTTTTTTATTTTTTTTAACTTATGCAGATTCAAAGCAGGCTAGAAGTTAACATTTCCTTGATGAAAAGTATCTTCTGATTTTTAGCATAATTATTCAGCATAGTATTCAGGCCTGGTGACTTCAGAGTGCTGATTTGAACAAACCAGAGTGTGTCACAGAATCACAGAATTATTGAGGCTGGAACAGACCTCTGAGATCATCAAGTCCAGCCTATGACCCAACACCACCACATCGACAGACCACGTCACTAAGTGCCACATCCAATCTTTCCTTCAACACCTCCAGGGATGGTGACTCCACTGTCTCCCTGGGCAGTCCATTCCAGTGTCTAATTACCCTTTCCATGAGGAAGTGCTTCCTAACATCCAACCTAAACCACACAGCTTCGGGCCATGCCCTCTCATCTTGCCACAAGTTGCCTGGAAGAAGAGCCTGACCCCCACCTTACTGCAACAAGGGAAAATGGACACAAAGCAGAACACTGGCTATTTCATCCCAACATAAGGAAAAACTTTCCTGTGAGCGCTGGAACAGGCTGCCCAGAGAGGTCACGGAGTCTCCTGTTGCAGCCCTTGTTCTGAGGGCAGCTGCTGGACGTATGCAGAGTGCATGATTCCTTGTCTGACCAATTGCATGCTGCAAAAAGCAAAACAGTAACGTTCCATGTGTGCCAAGAACAACATCCTCATGTTGGCACCCTTTGACTGGAACATGCTGCAGAAGACACCTCCTTCACACACTTGCACCTCTTATTGGGAAAAGATTTTAGCTTATGTACATGGTTGGATTTTACTGGTTAAGTGATTGATTACAAAGAGTATACAAACAGCCACTCTGAGCAAGTGTCACTTTGGTTAGGGACTTAGGACAGGAATGGATTGGGGGGTTAGGGCTTCTCTAAGGCATTTGGTTAGGGATTCGGCTAGGGCTTCGGTGTGGGGATGCTGCTAAGGGTATCCTCAGGACTCCTATTTCTGTTAGCTGCTTCTTCTGTTAAAGGCTTCTAGGACTTCTTCTGTAAGTGGGGCTCTAAGACTGTAATGATGGGGATTCTACAGTGAAGGACCTCTGGGAGGACTTCTGAGATTCTCTGCTCTCTGCATTTCTGGGTTTGTGCCTTCATTCATAACCCAGTGGCCCCCAAATCAGGAGACAACAGTCTCCTTCTCTGGAGATGTTAAAAACCCACCTGGATGTGTTCCTGTGTGACCTAATCTAGGTGAATCTGCTTTAGCAGGTGGTTGGACTAAAAGATCTCTGGTGGTCCCTTCCATCACCAACCATTCTGTTATTCTGCGATATATTTCTGTAAGAGTTATTCATTTCCAGTGTGGAGGGTGATGCCTTTATCCAAAAATCTAGTATTAAAGGTTTTTAATCTCTTCCTAGAAATGTGAATTCAGCTACAGGAGGGGTATAGATCTGTCTGATTTTATATGCATCATCAGGGTGATTTGGCTAAGAAGTGAAAAACACTGCTGGGAAAGCTTCTGTGTGTATTCCTAATGAGGAAAATAAGTGTTTTCTTATCTGTTTTGTTTAATTGAGTTGGGATTATAATTGTTCAAGTTTTCATTCCTGACTGCTTCTCTAATGGGAACAATGTCTGCAGTGTGTTTAGTCTTCTTGGGCTTTGCTGAGTGTATTAGTCTAGCTTTATGAAGGATTTACATTTTAGATTTGCTCATGATATTACTTTCTTAAGAAACAAAACAGATCCCAAAATAAGCCCATCAGGCAAGAGGATGAACAGTTAAAGGGAAAGGATATTTCTTATAATAAGGATTTGTAAATTGAGTGTAACAAGGCTGGCAACGGAAGCCAGAAAAGCTTTTATAATCAAAGAGTAACTACTATGGTTTAATAGTAGATGACATGCAGAAGAGAACAGATAGAAAGTTTGTGGAATGCCTTTAACCTCCAGTGGAGAACACAGGAGAGAAATAAAATGAAGGAGAGCAAAAGTATGAAAAGAGCTTTAAAGGTAGCGAGAAGTCCAGCAAGAAAAATGTGAAACAGCTCAATTTAAACTATTTTTAATATACCTAAGGGATTTCACTTGGCTTAGTCCTTCCAAGATAAACCAAGTTTGTTGCACAGGCTTTCTGTATTGGATAATAAGCATATGTTGGATATGTAAGTTCTTCTGATATTTAGAAATAGAAGTAAGTTTTATAATGAATAAATGTGGTGTCTTATATGTAAGTGGTGGTTGATATGATTGTGTAAAAATAAATGGTTTAATTTTGGAAAGCATAGTGAATGCTTCTAGCAAAATATTACAGGAGGTGAACTTCCAGGGCTGAAATGAGTCTATATGTGAAAAGAAAAAGAAAAGTGAGCTTTTAAATCATTTAGCTTTATTTATATCTCTTTCATTTATCTATCAAACAATCTGTCTATCTATCTATTATCTATCCTTCTATTTTTTCATCTCTCTGTCTTTCCATCTCTCTCTCTATCATCTATCTATCTATCTATCTATCTATCTATCTATCTATCTATCTATCTATCTATCTATCTATCTATCTATCTATATCTCTCTACATATCTATCTATCCATCCATCCATCCATCCATCTGTCCTTCTATCTACTTTTCTAACTATACAAACATGTATCCATACATCATTAAAGAGAAGGTCCAGAGTTAAAACTCCCTGTGTTCATAAATTAACCTGTAGCATGAGGAAATAGGAGGAAATCTTACTTGATGCAAAAACAAATAAATAACAAAAAAAGCTCTGTAAATAACATATAGAGTGTTATTGCTTCTAGTGAAAGAGTTATTGGCTGTAACTGGGCACAGATGTTGTAGTAACACTTATGGGTTCCATAATGTTTGTTGCAGTCTTTCTTTATTTTATGTTTTTCAAGCCATTTGGTATTTCTGTGCTCACATTTATGGGTTTTTCAAGACTTATGACAAAAAATAATCAATGAATATAGTAGGGCCAGCTCTTTGCTTCAAGCATATCTTATTATGTTTCTTAAACACAGAAGGGAAGGAAAGAATTCTGCCTTTGCTACATTTTTACTTGGAGCTTAGGAAATTCACCTAGAAAAATCTAGTACAGCATAGAAGGAAAAGAGAACAACTTTGACACTAATGTAATCTTTGGGATTTCACAAAATGCAGTTAGAAAATGTTGAAGGTTGTTCTAATGAATCAGAAAACAGGAAATAAGTAGAGCATTTAGGGAGTAGATTAAGATTTTGATGGCAGAATGATTAATTAAAATAAATAAATTGGTCAAAATACAAATTTGAATTTATAACATTTCACAAATTGAATTTGTCATTTCAGTCAATTTCCCCCTCTTTCATTTGTCCTCTTATCTCAAAAACAGTCATGAGAAATTTATTTTTACTTTATGCAAAGGATTTCAAAAGTAGTTCAACTATATGAAAAGAATTAAAAGAAATTACAGTGACTTCTTTAGGAAAATAAATAAGCAAACCTGTGCATCTCAATAGGTTTCTAGGGTCAAATTAATGATAGGATTCAGTGGCATTATATCACAGGGAAAGGAAGTCCTCATTATCCTAAACAAATTATTCTGTCCAGTTAGGTATTAACAATACAGTGATGCAAAGCAAATATGCATATAATGAAGCAAATTTGATGGAATGCCAACATGTTGCCATGGTTAAAAATCTGTGTGATTCGACTTCATTAAACAAGTATGGCTGGAAATGTTAAGTTTATTGTTTTTAACGAGCACTGGAATGGGAAGCTTCAAAATCTCTTTTTCAGTTAACAAAACAAAACCTGTTTCTTATTTTCTTCTTTTTTTTTTTTTTGCTTTTTCTTTTGCCTTTTTTTTTAAATTACTGCATGATGTAAAATAAATTGGTCAAAGCACATACTAGGCTTCTATTTTCCTCTGCTGAAACACAATGTCGTTGCATGGAATAATTTGGATCTAACTGAAGCATGAGCCCTGCAAGTTGCAATTGGTGAAATGTTGATTTACCCCTTAAAAAAGAAAGAAAAAAATCCAACACATAATACCTCATCTATCAAGGACTTCCACAAAGTATTAACTAAGGTTTTTAGTTTACTTGATTTCTCCTGAGGCGAAAGTCATTTTTGAAACTTGCATTAGTTGATCACATTCACTTCAATATTCAGATTGTCCATTTCATAGCTTTCCCTTGGAGCACTTTAAAGTCAGCTTGAAGCTTTAAAGTCACTTGAAAAGCTTTGTACGCCATGGTGAGCTTCAGCTAACAATTGCAATTTATTCTTCTTTCTTTTTCTTCTTTTTTTCTATGCCTTTACTTTCCTTCTACAGTCATTCTGTCCTATTTTTTATACAAGTTCCTTGCTCTTTTTGCTGTTATGCATGGAGATTATTGTTAAAATGTATGGTGAGCATCGTGCGTCATGAAGATGGGATCCTTTACCTGTGTGTTGTGAATATGAGATTACAAAATGTTGTGAGAAAAAACTATTGCATCCTATTCTTTCCTCATACCAGTAAACCTTATGAAGGGGAGTTTTTATATTAATCTATTTTCTATTAATCTGTTAAGAATCGTTGTACATTTACCTATTGTGAATCAATGTATGGAAGCCAGAATAACAGGAAATATATCAGTGTATGGAAGTCAGAATAACAGGATCTAAATGAATGTATGGAAGCTAGGAAGTTTGAAGGACAGGATGATCATGTAACACAAAGTGCTGCTAGTTTGAGAACTGAAAGAAGGGAAGACATCAATCTTGGACTTTTTATTTAGAACCACAGAATCATAGAATTGTTAGGTTTGGAAGGGACCTCAAGGATCATCTAGTTCCAACCCCCTGCCATGGGCAGGGACACCTCACACTAGAACAGGTTGCTCAGAACTCCATCAAGCCTAGCCTTAAAAACCTCTAGGGATGAGGCTTCCACCACCTCCCTGGGCAACCTGTTCCAGTGTCTCACCACCCTCATGGTGAAGAATTTTTTCCTCACATCTAATCTGAATCTACCCATTTCTATTTTTGCTCCATTCCCCCCAGTCCTATCACTACCTAACACCCTAAAAAGTCCCTCCCCAGCTTTCTTGTAGGCCCCCTTCAGATACTGGAAGGCTACAATAAAGTCTCCTTGGAGACTTCTCTTCTCCAGACTGAATATCTCAAGGCTTGCTTTACATGCAGAAAGGAAGCTGTCAAATCACAATGCAATGTTTAGATGAAGGTGTATCTGTGAAATGCTTATCTAAGACAAAGTATAGATAATAGAAAAGCAGGCTGGGGACAGACCAGATGTTCCTGTAGGTGTGGGCAGAAAAACAGGAAAAAACAACCAAAAGGGCAGATGTGGAGAGGAAAAGTGCAGCTAAGAGGAAGACCCTCCCAAGTCCACTGCCCACTGACACTTGTGTGTATGGATAAGAACCAAATGCAAACGAATGGGAAATAGCATGAATATGTAGTAGCTGACTATATATTGTGTAAAACCTGTGTTCAGATGCACATGTTTGGAGAGGAAATATTCCCCTATGTGTCCAGTCCTGTATCTAACACCATACATAAATTATTAAATACCTATTTAACAGTCTTAGCTGTTGAGTTTTTCTATTTCTTTGTATCAGTTTTATATCACTGTCACAAACATACATATCTCTTCAGAATCCCAGAGCCTCTAGGGGTCAACAGTATAACACAAACTTGCACCAACTATAAGAGTAAAATGATGCCATGATTAATTTATAAGCATATCCAAAGAATGGATTGTGCCCTTTTTCTTTTCCCACCCCAAAATAAAACAGAGTATATCTTACATCATATATTAATCTCAATTTATTTTGAACATGGGTATGCTTTCAAAAATATTATTTATAAACTGTTTCCTTATTTTCATACTTTTTTGCAATGGATCCAGGTGTAGAAACATTGAGGACATGTTAGAACTTGGACCAGTCTGTGGCTTGGGAACAATTTGCATTAGTTACTGTCTGCTTCCTCTCATTTTATAGCTTGGTGAGGAAATTAACTCTCCTATACCCATGGTGCTGTGGAAACCATAATCTACTTTTTTAATAGTTAGAGATCAAATAACTCAACTCTGGGAAATGAGCTCCAATAAAAACCCTATTTCACTGTGGTGGGAACAAATCCTTGTAACAGGAGCCATCTTCATTATTCATTGACATTTTCCTGACTTTAAGGTTCCTTCAAGCAGTGTTCACATTTGATGGTGAAGAATGAAGGCCAATAGCCTGTACAGTGTATGGGCTTTGTAAAATAAATTGGCCTTTTGGGAATAAAAGAGCTGCAACTTCAGTGCTAACAATTATGTTTTTATGGCCCAAGATGGAAATAAAATGTTGGAATGGGAAATTAATGCAAAAGCTTGGTAGAAAAAATTATGAAAAGCTTAGAATCTGGGCATGCAAAAATCATTGTAATATATTAGAAGATCTGTTAATGAATGATGAGTTACATAGCAGCTAAGAGTTGTAAAGAATATCATAGAATCCCACTTTCCTATTTTCCTAATATCAAACACTGGGTAAAATCTCTTTATGAAAAATGTGTTATGTGGCTTCTACTCCATTTTTTCTCAGGTTCCACTTTCCTCATTGCTTAAGGTAGTAATAAAACACATAACAACCACAGAATCACAATATCACAGAATCACAGAATGTTAAGGGCTGGAAGGGACCTCAAAAGATCATCCAGTCCAAACCCCTGCCAGAGCAGGATCACCTATACCAGATCACACAGGAATGTACCCAGGCAGGTCTTGAATACATCCAGAGAGTGAGACTCCACAACCCCCCTGGACAGCCTGTTTCAGTGTTCAGTCACCCTCAGAGAGAAAAAAACTTCCTCATGTTTCCATGGAACTTGCTATGCCTCAACTTCCACCACTGCCTCTTTTTCTGTCACTGGGCATCACCAAGCAGAGCCTGACTCCAGCCTCTTGGCACTCACCTTTTACATATTTATAAACATGAACGAGGTCACCTCTCAGTCTCCTGTTCAAACTAGAGAGCCCAAGCTCCCTCAGTCCCTCCTCATAAGGAAGATGTTCCACTCCCTTAATCATTTCTGTGGCTTTGCACTGGACTCTTTCAAGCAGTTCCTTGAGGTTCTTCTTGAACTGAGGGGTCCAGAACTGGAGCTACAATACAAAATTGGAGCTACTACAATATTCAAGATGTGGCCTCAGCAGGACAGAGTAGAGGGGAAGGAGACCCTCTCTGGACCTATTAACCACAGCTCTTCTAATACAGACCAGAATGACATTGGCCTTTGCGGCCACAAGAGCACATTGCTGAATCAAAGATCACTTCAATAGCTAGTTTAATGATGAATAGATAATAAAAGCTAAGATGGATATGAAGAAATGTATTTGGATACTATAAGCTTCAAAGTAACTTGGAATGTTGTATTCAATGTGATACTTTTGTTGTCAGTCAGCAGAAGCTTTAAAAGCAAGGAAACAAAAAATCAGCAGGGCAATGTGATTTGGTTCTTAAGAGCAATACCTTGAAAAATATCTTCAAATCCATATTGTGATAATGCTTGCAAATGTACATATCAAAATCTCTGGTGGTCAGTGCTGATTACTGTCATCTTGCTTCTGTTTCCCTCGGTTTTGCTGCTGTTCATTTGAGTTAAATACAGTCTATGATGGCTGGCAGCATTTAGCCAAAGTGCAGACATGGATGTAAAATGCCGCATAACTTTTATTAAAAAAGGTTCCCATAAAGTCCAAAATTGTGTTAAAAATTCTGAGCCAAGTCATTACCAGTTGAAGTTAAATCTATCCTTTTTTGTGTGTTTATTTTATCTGATTATGTATTTCATGCTCTACTGTCTGCATGCATATTTGTATGCACAGTGTGCAGATAATGCTGTGTGCAGGACAGAAGTCCCATTTTTAAGCAGGTATAAGCTTGCAGTTATTGAGAAGCAAACCTTTGGTTTGTGGGAGTGCATAGCAGATGCAATTCACTTGTGCATATTTGACTTTATGTTAATGCTGGAAAAGACTCAAGTGTGTATCAGAACGGACAGAAAATTATTCATTTGTGTGCCAGAGAGATTCCATCCCAACTCAGGATGGAGATACTGTACTCAGGGTTTTGCACAAGTACCTGAAAGCAAAGAAATAAATACAGAACCTCTCAGCCTACTTAAAATATTTAGAAGAATGATAAGATTAAAAGATGTGGTTCCCCAAGGTCTGACAGAAAGTTTGTGTCAGAGTAAGAAAATGAAGGTACAATATAGCAGCATCTCTTTACACTTCAGCATCATGATAGCATGTGAATAGCAAAGAAACATTTTCAGGGCAGGAAAGATAAGAACCTACAAAATTTTAGATCCATAAACAAAGCAGAGAGATTTTAGACTTTCTGGGCAGTGAATGGGGAAAGATAAACACTTTCAAACAGGGTCCCTGTAGGCAGCAGAATGAGCAGTGAGGAACCAGAAGTTAACATTTGCTTATCATCCATTTAGACACAGATTAGATGATAGGAAGTGTTGAGATTAAAACTCAGATCCCAGAACTTCACAGGCATTGCCACAAAATCCCCAGCCTGAGATACTGTCTCACTAATAGGTATCTATTTGGGCTGTCTGAAAAGCAGTATTTTCAGTTCTCAAAATGTCAAGGTGGGTGCTTTGGGTTTTGTTCAGTGTGTGGCTGCAGTCCCTAATTAGCACTTTCAGACTGGGAAAAATTCTGTTCACAGCCTACAAGGTGACTAAATTCTGCTTAAATTCCTTCAGACACATCAACTGGGATGGAGGCACAGAGAAAGTTGGGGTCAAGGTTTACCTTTAATGCTTGAAGTGCTCCCTTTTCTTAAAGGAGAGCCATAACTGTAACTCAAAGTTCCATATCCCTGTCTTTGGATGTGGTTTCTATTTTTCATGCAGTCCTGAGGAAAAAGAAAAAATGAACAAAACTAAAGAAACCCCCAAACCACTGATTACTAAAGTGTTTTCTACCAGTAGGGAGGCTATGAGTACTTTAGGGAGTACAGACTCACTTCCAAGTGATTTATATTTAATTTTGTGAGCTGACGATTCTGTTTATTTGAAAGAATAAAGAAACATGTTAACTTTACAGCAAACTGCTGCAGAAAATTGGCAGTTGAGCAGTAGTCAGCCCAGTAATTCAGAAAGTTTCCCAACAGCCAGTTTGGTGCTAGTTTTGTGGGCAATTATCCATCTAAATCAATTCTTATTTTACATATAGTTCACAAGCAAAAGGAGATGTAAACAGCTCCTGTAGAATACCGGACCAGAAGGTGGAAAAGAGTAACAAAACTCAAACATCAATATATTCAGGGTTATGTATTTAATAGGAAGCTGTTAGTAATGATTTTATTTTATTTTTCCTTTATTAATTTCTTTAAAAGTTTTGTGGTTTTATAATCGTTTTTGTCAATATGTTTCAGTAAACCACTTCTGTCTCATCTGTGCAATTAAGTCTTGGTGCTAACACAGATCAAAATGTATCAGATGTTTCACAGTGCACAACTTAATGAAATGTGACTTACATAATTTTTAGCAATTTAAGCATCCATAAAAGTGTTATCCAGAGGTGCTGGTGGCAGATGTGCAGGTGGAAAACTGAGCACACCTGACTGAGCTGTTTGAAGGGAGGGCTGAGACCACTGTCCCTCATGGATCATGAAGCATGGGCTCACTCAGCCATGCATACCCTACGCCACTTAGGTGGAGCCAAAGTACATGATTTTGAGATGTATGTCTTTTTAGGTTTTGTCTCTGAACTGCCCAGGGATGTGGTTGAGGCCATGTCCCCAGAGGCATTCAAGATCAGACTTGACATGGCCCTGGCCTGCATGTTCTAATTGGAGGTGTCCCTGCTGATTGCAGGAGGCTTGGGCAAGATGACCTTTGAGGGTCCCTTCCAACCCAATGCAATCTGTGAATCTGTAAAGGCTAGGTGATAGAAATCTGTCACATTTCATGGGGTCAGCTCTGCCTGCATCTCTCTGTCAAAACAGAGGCCACCATCACACAAAGGCCTGTAATGATAGGATGAGGGGCAATGGTTTTAAATGAGAGAAAAGTCGATTTAGGTTGAACCTTAGGAAGAAGTTCTTTACCATGAGGGTAGTGAAACACTGGAACAGGTTGCCCAAAGAGGCAGTTGAAGCCTCATCCCTGGAGATATTCAAGGTCAGGCTTCATGGTGCTCTGTGCAACCTGATCTAATGGAGGATGTCCATACTCATTGAAGGGGGGCTGACTAGATGATTTTAGAGGTCTCTCCTGACCCAAATCATTCTATAATTCTATGATTCTATGATCATGAGTGACTCTTCTCCTGTAGCTATGGAGGAAAGCTTGAGAGCTGATCACTGCTGTTCTTTCTTCTTTTTTTTTTTTTTTTTTGTATATGTGTGTGTGTGAAACGTGAAGCGAAATCTTCAGTATCAATCTTTATTTCACTGGAATTTATGTTGGCCTTGGCCTAGAAAGGCAGCAGAGAATGTGGTTTATTATTTATGGAGGAGAGTAGATGCCTTTCTTCCTCTCTTGCTTTATTTTGTCTTTGGTGATTGATTTTATTTTGCCGTGCACTTGCTACGGCAGCTCAGGAGCCCTCGAGAAACAATCCAACCCTTCACTTCAAATCATTCCTTAAACACTGCAGAAGTTGTCCTTCTTGTGACCGGATGGGTTTGCTTCATCACATGAGTGGACTGCTAATGGCCAGGCTGCTCATTTCTATTGGCTTCACAATCAGCCTAATCTGTTCATTACTAAGCTTAACTAAAGTGCTTCTCTTCCACTTCTGAAGCAAGCAGATGGGCACTTGACTGCCTTTGCTATCAATGTGCACCGTGCGCTGCACTTTAGGTGGCTGACTGGCAGTGAGCCCAGCCTCTTCCCTTCCTGAGATCCCATACTGACACAATTCAAGTCCATGGTTGCTGAGATTGTACAAACTCATTAAATAATGCAAAGTTAAGGAAGACACACATATGCATGCAGACGTAGAACCTTAAACATACACATATATATACACACATACATACATACATATATATATCAGGATTCTGATAGAAGTTTAACTTTTAATTCTAGTGAGCAACAAAAGGCTGAAAGTAAAACATTTATCACAGCAACAATTTAAGGGTAAATTGAATATTTTTGTTTTTCTCTGCTTTCTAGGTTGGTGTCTCCTACAGAAAACGAATCCCTTCTGACAGACAAATTCTTCCTTCTGTTTCATGGATTTTCCATCAGAATGAAAAAAAACTGTTTTTCAAGCTAGTTTTCGAATGTTTTTGTCGTTGCAATGGTGCATTGTCCCTCATCTGGATATACTTTCTTTGGTCTAAAATGCCTTACAACTATACAATTAATATTAAATTTTAGAATGTGTAAACAACAACAGAAAAAAGGCAGTCAAACCCAAACTGCCCAAACCCCAAAACCCCTGACAGAACAAAACACAGAAAAAGAAAGAAAGAAGGAAAGAAAGAAAGAAAGAAAGAAAGAAAGAAAGAAAGAAAGAAAGAAAGAAAGAAAGAAAGAAAGAANAAGAAAAGAAAAGAAAAGAAAAGAAAAGAAAAGAAAAGAAAAGAAAAGAAAAGAAAAGAAAAGAAAAGAAAAGAAAAGAAAAGAAAAGAAAAGAAAAGAAAAGAAAAGAAAAGAAAAGAAAAGAAAAGAAAAGAAAAGAAAAGAAAAGAAAAGAAAAGAAAAGAAAAGAAAAGAAAAGAAAAGAAAAGAAAGGAAAAGAAAAAAGGAAAGAAGAAAAGAAAAGAAAAGAAAAGAAAAGAAAAGAAAAGAAAAGAAAAGAAAAGAAAAGAAAAGAAAAGAAAAGAAAAGAAAAGAAAAGAAAAGAAAAGAAAAGAAAAGAAAAGAAAAGAAAAGAAAAGAAGAGAAAAAAGAGAAAAGAAAAGATTAATTTATTACAGAATGTCACATAAATCATTGTTGATAAGCAGAAATACAGCAGCTGTAGGAGAATGCTTGCAGTCAAACTCAGATGTGATGTCTTTTTGTAGTTCATCATGCAAGCCTAGCAAAAGCAGTGCTTGATCTTATGAATTCTTTTTCAGAGAAACCTTAACAGTTACTGTTTAGAGCAACTGTACAATTTTTCATCATTCAAGGCCCAATTTGAAGCTGCTGGGATTCACAGGGGTATTTAGGTAGGCTTCCATGGACTTAGGATCAGGAGCTGAAAAGGAACTCCCAATCTCATTATCCAGTGAGAAGTAGTACAGTTTGTTTCAAAAGGTGAAGCAGATATTGATCTGCTGTGTGAAACTCTATTACGTGGTCTTCTAAACACTTGGACTAAGCCCTAGAATTGTTGTACAAAGTTGTGGCTTACTATGCAATTCACGTTGGCTGACCAAGTCTGAACCTAACAATCCCCTGCAATTTTAGAGCCTACAAATTCTGGATAACCTCCTTAACCTTGTTTTATGCCTACCTACTCAGTAAATACTATGGTGGTGTGTGTTTGTCTGACAATGAATTCTAACAGGTGTAAACGTGAAAGGTGTTAAGTCATAATTTCAGAATCAGTCCAAAGTGGCTCCAGGATAAATAGGTTGATTCCTTGATCCAAGACTTCTTCACAGTGTATATAAAATGCAATTTTCCCAACTTGACAGTGAGAAGTGAAACTAGGCTGGAAGTGGGGTTCTCCTAACAAAGGAAAGGGAGAGAAATGTCAGAGTTGTGTAGAGAACAATTGGAGAACGCTGGCTTTTCTGCTCCTGCTGTCCTGGGAAAGATACAAAAGGATAAGGATGCTGTCTCAGCAGCTGGGTTGAAGACAGATGGGAGTCGTTGCCCAGGACACAGCCTAACCCTCATCTGAGCCTCAGTGTGGGCAGCAGCAGCAGAAACAGCAGCAGCAGAACTGCTTTATCAAGGTTTGCTGTAAATACAAATGATGTTTGCAGCACAGCTACTGCTAATTTCTCATCTGTTGTCTGAAGCAGCCATCCACTATGTCTGTGCCTAAAGTCTACTCTGTTCTTTCGGCATTAATTCCTCTGCTTTGTTTTGCTTTAAGAGACATATGCAACATTCATTTATATACTTGCAAGACACATGGCTTTTAAGAGGCTTTAAAAATACATTCTGGGGATTGATCATGACAATTCAACCTCCCTTCCTATGTTGAGTTTGTAGTTATGTTGCTGGATGAAGGAAAAAGAACTAAAATGATAATAATAGTATTAATAATACTACTAATAAAAATTAATAATATTATTAATATTACTACTACTAATAATAATATCAATCTCATTCAGAGATTTTAAAGCCCATCAAAGATTTCAGAGGGCTTTAGGTCAAGAAAAGCTGTCAAGTTCACTGTGAAGATTGACAGGAAGCATTTTCAAACCTGACATTCAGCCTTAATTTAATCCACAATAATGAGGGCAGCAACATTATAAACACAATTAAGTAGTAGTGTTAAGTGTGAAAGGCTCTTAATGCATCACTCAGGATGTGTTGATTAATGAGGTACTTAAATTAAATAATGTTTATTTTGATTCAGTAGAAGTTTCCTTATCTGTGAATTATTGTTATCTATGAATCTTTATTGTCTACGAATTATGGAATTCTAAACATTGCAATTCTAAGACAAAATCTTAATTTGCCAAAGTCTAGGGTTTTCCTCATGCCTCTCTTGCTAAAGTAATTCAAAATAACTTTAAAATTCATATATCCTTGAAGTCATTGCCTTTTATTTACGTTCACATAAGTGCCCATGAAAAAGTTCCAGTACAATAAAATATTTCCTAGGACTTTCATTTCTTGTAGTGATTTATGGTCAATTTCTAGAGCAGTCTTTTGTCTTTTCTCTGCAGAGAAAATGCCTGAAGTCACGGTGGGAGATCTTCCTTCATGAAATAAAAAGAAATACAAAACCCCAAGATGTACATTGCACAGCTAGTGTATTTTGGCAGTTCTGACTGCTTCAATCAGATGTTCAAAATTATTATTGTAAGCATGTGTCAGGCAGGTACAGGGAAATAATTCCTCCCCACCCCCCACCCCACTGAATGTATATGAAAGAATCAGAACAATAAAACCTCCCAAGATTGATTTTTGTAGTCTGTGACACAGTAATTCAGTAAAATTGAAATCTGACATTTGTTGACTTAAGATTAGGAGTAGTCAGCCACAGGGAGAAAACAACACGTTGCACACTTCTCTTTTTGATTTATGTTCCTCATCCCTATAAAATGTCAAATTGAAGGGGAAAGAGCGGATCTCCTGTGCAAGAATGTAACAAGAGAAACCTTTGCCGGGTGACCTGCAAATACTTGCAGAACATCATTTTTGCTGACAGAAGAGCAGTGAAGCTGTTTTCAGGCTGGTAAATCTGAACGCACCATATGAATTTTTGGTGACATTTACTGCTCAGATCCCAGCTTTTCTTCTTCCATTCACGAGTAAGACTCTTTTACTGATTTCCTGTTCCAAGGCACCATACAGTGCAGATGCACTGAAGTGTGTTATTTGGGCAACTTTTTTCAGGCTGATTCCCACAAGGATAGCTGCCACACAGCCTGTGTTTCATTGCTTATCTATAAAACAAAGAGCATACAGTGCAATAACCAGAGGAAACAAGGTTGTAGTGAGGCCAGTGGTACCCTGAGGTGTTGTAGAAGGGCTGTGTTTAGTAGGTCCAGAGAAGGTCTCCTCCCCCTCTACTCTGCCCTCCTGGTGAGGCTGCATCTGGAATATTGTGCCTAGTTCTGGGCCCCTCAGTTCAAGAAAGACCTCAGGGAACTGTCTGAAAGAGTCCATCACAGAGACACAAAGATGAATAAGGGAGTGAAACATCTCCCTGCCGAGAAATGGCTGAGGGAGCTGGAGCTCTTTAGCTTGGAGGAGACTTGAGATGTGACCTCATTCATGTTTATAAAGATGTGAAGGGTGAGTGTCAGGAAGATGGATCCAGGCTCTGCTCAGTGATGTCAAACGATAGGACAAGGGGCACTGTGTGCAAGCTGGAGCATAGGAGATTCCACGTGAACACAGAAAAAAAACTTTTTCAATGTGAGGTTGACAGAGCCCTGGAGCAGGCTGCCCAGAGAGGTTGTGGAAGCTCCTTCTCTGGAGAAATTCAAAACCCACTTGGATGCATTCCCGTGTGACCTACTCTAGGTGATCCTGGTCTGGCAGGGGAGTTGCACTAGATGATCTTTTGAGGTTTCTTCCAACCCCTAACATTCTGTGATTCTGTGTGATTCTGTGAAATAAGATAAATCAAACCCAATTGGCTTATAACCTTTCACCTCTTCCTCCTTTCTTTAACTAACTTTAACTCTTTCTTTCACTAAGCAAACAGCTTAATGAAAACTAAACTGCATCTGAAACATGAACCTACTGACATCAATTGATGCAGGTTCTTACAGCTGGGTATTAATACATTTTGAAGGTAGAATAGTGCACTTCACTCTGGCAGTCTGTTCTTTACTCAGTCCTACCTCTTTTTGCTCAGTGAGAAAACGTTTTCCTTTTTAATATATTCTTCTTTCCAACAAAGTACTGGTGTGCTTTTTTCACCTTGTCCTTTCTTTGTACTTAGTATATTATGGATAGGCAACATATCTTCAACAACATCATATATTTGTGTGTTAGTGGGTGTTTGTGAAATTGCTGGTTTGATGAAAGCTGCTCTAAATAGCTTTTCTTTTTTCTGCTGTGAGAACTCTTAAATTTTTTTCTAAGAAGGAGAGAACTTTATAAGACCATATTTTTTTTTTCTTCAAGTTAGATTCTAGGTTTCTGCTGAGAAATGTATTTCAAGAAAGACACACTGTTTCCACAGAAAATAATTTTATCAAAATCACAGTAGTTAATCAGAAAAGGTTTGGGTAGAAACATTCCAACCAGTCTCATTTACTTCTGCACTAATATCTATCTTAAATGTACAGATCTTTGAATGCCTTCCAGTTGGATCCCTGGGCCTCGAAGATTAGAGGTGTACATTTGCCTAACAGCTACCTCATTTACAACTGCCTGATCAACACTCAGTCCTCGAGCACAAGTTCAGTCTTTCAGGGAGGTGGTAGAAGCCCCATCCCTGGAAGTTTTTAAGGCCAGGCTGTGGATGTGGCTCTGAACAACCTGATCTAGTGGAAGGTGACCCTGTCCATGACTGGAGGGTTGGAACTAGATGATCCTTGAGGTCCTTTCCAACCCTGACAATCCTATGATAACATTAATTTCTGATAGCCAAGCTAAAATCTGGGACAACAGAAGATATTCTCTTCAAGCAGCAATGGTATAGCATCTCATATATTTTCTAGGTTCCTCAGCATACTATTGTGTTACAAAACAAGCAAACGAAAAACCCCAAACCAACACAAACAAGCAAAAAACAAACAAGCAAGCAAAGAAAAATCATAGAATCACAGAATAGTCAGAGTTGGAAGGGACCTCAAGGATCATCTAGTTCCAACCCCCCTGTCATGGTCAGGGACACCTCACACTAGAACAAGATGCTCAGAGCCTGTGGCAGTTTTAGGCTGTGCTTAGGGAAATTTTCCACAGATTAAGAAAGTGGTAGAATGTAAATAAGTCACCACTGGATGTAAAAGGGAAAATGATGATAAGGTCTAAATAATCCCATTGCTCTAATAACTAACACAAAGTTGGTCGTGCAAACTTTTCCTGGTTTTGGCTTCCTTGTTCTAGCAGATACTAGCTGGTGCTTTTGCTTAGCTGTTGCTGACCTTGGCTGTGTTCTTATTGTAGCTAAGCACTAACAAGCTACTCTCTGTTCTTCTCTCTCTATTTGGGTTGGGGAAGAAGGGAGCAGAGTGGGGGGGAAGCTATTAGTAGCCCCCTGGTTTTGTCCAGGGTGTTCTTTTGTTGTTCATAACTTGTAAATATATATAAATATTGTATATTTTGTACATATTCATTGCATTTCATATTTATAGATTGTAGTTGTGCTTGTAAGTATAGCTTCTAGTATAGCTTTAAGTATTGCTTTTAATTGAGCTGGTCTGGTAATTCTATTTTGGGGGGTAATTTCAACCCACCACACAGCCACATCCAGCCTGGCCTTAAAAACTTCCAGGGATGGGGCTCCCACCACCTCCCTGGGCAATGCATTCCTGTGTCTCACCACCCCCATGGTGAAGAACTTCTTCCTAAAGAAAAGATGGAGTGATGAAGGAAGAAGGTTTCTGTAAGAGATTCATATGTGGGTTTGCTGCTGGATTTCAAAGAACTGGTCTTAAGATTCTGCTGAGCATGAGCCAAGCTCATTGGGAACTTACTGAATTTAATCCTCAAAATGTAGGAGAAGATGAAAGCATGAGATTGACACTTGAAAGGGAACAAGTGAATAAGTAATCTGTAACCATGACAAATAACATTGCCAAACCCCCCTCGTTCAGCCAATTACTTTCCAGGTCTTTGTGTTCTATTAAGTATCTCTATTTTTGGTTCCTCTTCCCAGCACACACTGGGCAATCTCTCCTAAATCAAGAGCATTCGTTCAGTGTCAGTTTAGCAACACACTTCAGCACAAATCAAAATGCTCTCTTTGAGCTATCTTTAATACCCTTTTCATGCCTATATACTTGAAAAGTTAGAAGAATTTGTGAACTTAATGGCTATTCAGAAATAAGAGAAAAATATATGGGAGATTACTGTATAAACTCAGAGAACAGAATCTACTTCTGTTTCTTGATTTCTAATATTTCAGTCTGATTTTTAGAAGTAAAGAAAAAAAATCTCTGTGTTCTAAGAACACCTGTAAGAAATAAAGCAAAAGCGGAGGGTAGAAACCACTGCTGCTAAACCCAAATGCAGTGAGCCAGATCTGTTTCTCATTCATCAGTACTGGAATCTTTCAGCAATATCCCAGGAAATTACAGGTACCACACAGTCTCCTAAGCTTTGTCTCATTCAGCCTGGATGGTTATGTTAAGGCATAAATTATCAGACTTTTCTACTCCTGAGCAGTTTTACTCTTTCTGAGATACCTGTTTCTGCCTTGTTCCATGGGTTGTTATGCATTCTCCAAAGGTCAGCTCTCACGTGGTAGGTGTAGTTTCTTGGTAAAGGTCCTCGTGGATTCCATGATGTTTTGTGTGAGCAGAGGAGTCAGTGAGATTATGCCTCCCTGACAAATAGAGGACAGGATTACACAATGACATACAGTTTTTAGGCACCATTTTTTTCATGCACACAGAGCTGGGATGAAACAGACTGAGCATAACTGCTTGAGCATCCCTTTGAACCTAAATGAACATGCTCTGCTGAGGCCCCACCTTGAGTACTGCATCCAGTTCTGGAGCCCTTATTACAAGAAGGATCTGGATGTGCTGGAACATATCCAAAGAAGGGCCACAGGGATGATCAGAGGACTGGAGAACCTCTCCAATGGAGACTGACTGAGACAGTTGGGACTGTTCAGTCTGGAGAGGAGAAGGCCCAGAGAAGACCTTATTGTGGTCTTCCAGCATCTTAATGGGGCCTACAAGAAAGCTGGTGAGAGACTTTTTAGGCTGTCAGGTAGTGACAGGACTAGGGGGAATGGAGCAGAAGTAGAAGTGGGTAGATTCAGATTGGATGTTAGGAAGAAGTTCTTCACCATGAAGGTGGTGAGACACTGGAAGATGTTGCCCAGGGAGGTGGCAGAGGTCTAATCCCTGGAGGTTTTTAAGGCCATGTTGGATGGGGCTGTGAGCAACCTGATGTAGTGTGAGGTGTCCCTGTCCATGGCAGGGAGGCTGGAACTAGATGACCCTTGAGGTCCCTTTTGAGCCTGACAATTCTCTGATTCTATGCTCTGTTGAGTAGTATGATGGATTTTGTAGTGCTTTAATGTGCTATGTGACTACCTTAAAGGGTGGAGCAGAAAAGTTGGATGACCATGCTTACGTCTTTTGAGGTTTCTCTGCAGTGTTAACAGGCCTTCAACTAATAGATACATTTGCTTTAGCAGTAAGGAGAGAGATTAATCTTTGTTCTGAATTGCTACAGCATAATTTTGCCTTCAATTTTCACACGCTCTGAGAGATGGTCCTTCTAAAGAACAGTGTCAGTCAGTGATCACTCATGACTTGCTACATTTGGCATAAAAGTTGTACCCAGAGTTAAGGATTTGATAAGTCTGGGCCTCAGGAGATATGAGATTGGCAGAAGTAACTATTGCTGTATGAATTTCCATGGCTTGTGCAGCCAGAAAAAAAATCAAAAACCTGTCTTATGACTGACAGAGAAGAAATACCAAGTCTTGTACAAGATGAGAAAGGGTAGGCACCATCTGCTGCTCTGTGGAGTAGGATTATAAAATATGTCAGTCTTGCTATTGCTGAGAAAAGCAGAGAAAATGCTGCATGTCACTGCATCTGTTATCACAGGTACTGCTTCCAGGGTAGAAAACAGTGCCTGAGACAGTGCAGAGAAGCTGCTGCTGGTGGTTATAAGAGCCTTGGCTCCCTTGAAGGTTCAGGCTTTAGATTCCAGGAATAGTCTCCATCCTGGTGGAGGAGGAAGCATAGAGAAACACAAGACATATCTAATATTTGCTTTAATTCTTGTCAATGAAAAAAGAAAAAAAAAAAAGAAAAATATTTCCAGTCTAAAACTTTTTTTCTATGTGATGTCATTACCTATCCTTTACTAACTTAATTGCCTCATGTACAAATCATTTGAAAGCTCTTTGACTTTGTATTTTTAGAATACTGACAAACAGTTTATTTTGCATCTACTCAGGGGCAAATGCTCAAAATTTATGATATTTATCTTCTCAAGAGATGTGCATTCAACACAGGCATCAGCGCTTTTGGAGGTTTGCTCTTGGCCAAGGACCACCTGGCCAAGGACAGAGGCCAGAAGGTCAGATTTCCCAATAGGCAGCTTTTGCATCTTCAGAGAATAAGGCTGATAAAAGCAGCTGGGCTATTCAATACAGAGGTGTATGGGATGCCCAGGTGAGTCCTCATGATGCTTTAAAAAAGGGGTTCGATTTTATTCTTCAGGTAAGGCCTGGACCAATGATGCTGTACTGTTGTAATAATACTGTAAGAACTGAATGATGGAGATAATGATCAACCTAGTTGAATCTCATTAGGAGACACAATTTGGAGTACTGATGAAAGGTGTTTCATGTATGTCACACAGACACGGCACAGGAGGGACTGGAATGGATCTCTAGAGATCACATAGTCCAACTCCTTTGCTAAAACAGAGTTGCCTAAAGCTGGTTGCATGTGGTTGTGTCCAGGTGGGTTTTGAATCTCTCCAGAGAAGGAGACTCCACAACCTCTTTGAGCAGCCTGTTCCAGTGCTTTGTCACCCTCGATATCATGTTGTCTTTTGTTCCAGTCTCTTACTGCATAGATTTATTTAAATAGGAGTTGCTAATTAAATATTTGAGTTTCCAGAAATATCATTTTACTGATCACTCTGAAGAATGTGGGTTCTTTTCTTTCCTCATCTCTTAGTGAGTGACAGAAATCCATGAGAAGCTAAAGGAATGATACCATCCTCAGATTTGACTGTGACAGAGAAGAAAGGTATGGATGTGCTAGACTGTGTCCAGAGAAGAGCTGCGAGGATGATCAGAGGGCTGGAGAACTTCTCCTATGGAGACAGACTGAGGAAGAGAGAGTTGGGGCTGTTCAGTCTGGAGAGAAGGCGGCTTCAAGGACACCTTATTGTGGCCTTCCAGTATCTGAAGGGGGTTTACAAGAAAGCTGGTGAGGAACTCTTTAGGATGTCAGATAGTGATAGGACTGGGATAAAGGGAGCAAAAGTAGAAGTAGGTAGATTCAGATTGGATATTAGGAAGAAGTTCCTCATCATGAGAGTGGTAAGACACTGGAAGATGTTGCCCAGGGAGCTGGTAGAAGTCCCATCCCTGGAAGCTTTTAAGGCCAGACTAGATGTGGCTCTGAGCAACCTGATCTACTGTGAGGTGTCCCTGCCCATGGCAAGGGGTTGGAACTGGATGATCCTTGAGGTCCCTTCCAACCCTGATAGTTCTATGATTCTAAGCTGGTTCATACTGTAAGATTTTTAAGTTTCGGAATGCTAAAAGGAGAAAAGGGCAAAATTTCACTCTTTTATTTCCTGTTCAACATTTTAATTTTATCTTCTTCCATGAGTGTAGCATATCCAAACCAGAGAGCACTATCCCAGGAAATCCTAGTTTCTGATGTTATTTATAGAATGTCTGTAAAAGATTTAATTACACCTAAACCCAAGAGCATTGCTGATCAGATTCTGACTCTGCCTTGCCATTTATACTGAGCTTAGAAAGGTTATGTCTGGTTTTGCCTACTGTAAGTCACAAACAAACCAACAATCACCTGATCTATTGAACAGTGGGTAACAAAGATATGTTTAGAAATGATGTAAGGAATTTAATTGCCCTTCTCCTTGCCCTGCCTTTGCTATTTTCTTGGCTTTATTTTGTTTCAAAAGTAGTTTAAGTGCTCTTTGCATTTCTGATTCTGCATCCTCTTTCTAGAAAAACAGTTTTTATAGAAAAATCACAAGTGGAGTTTGAACAGCAACAGTCAAGTTAACTGACTTGATGCAAAATTATCATTTCCATTTATAGATATAAATTTCTGCATTGATTTTAGAACATCAATAGATAAGAGTAAAAAATTATTTTGAGATTTGAATAAGAAATTCCTGTTCACATTTCTAAGAAGGCAAAAGGATTTGGATTGTCTCTCTTACCAGGAAAGACTGAGAGACCTGGGGCCATTAAACGTGGAGAGGACTGAGAGGGCTTCTTATCATAGAATCATAGAATAACAGAATTGTTTGAGTTGGAAAAGACCTCTAAGATCATTGAGTCCAACCATCAAGACCTCTGATTCAGGCTGGAAAGGACCTCAGAGGTAATCAAGTCAATGTTAATCAATATCTAAAGGGCAGGTGTTAAGAGGATGGACCCAGTCTCATCTCAGTGGTGCCCAGTAACAGGACAAAGGGCAAATTAGCACAGCCTGGAATGCAGGAAGTTCTGCCTGAAAAAAAGGAAAAGCTTCTTTAATTTGAGGGTGACAAAGCACTGGAACAGGAGTCCCGGAGAGGTTGTGAAATCTCCTTTTCTGAAGACTTTCAAAATCTACCTGGATGCAATCCTGTGCAACCTGCCCTAGATGAACCTGCTTTTGCAGGGGTCTTGGACTAGGTGATCCCCAGTGGTTTCTTGCAATCCATACCATTCTGTGATTCTATAAAAAGGTGAAGGCTCCAAGAAGAAAAGAAAAGAAAAGAAAAGAAAAGAAAAGAAAAGAAAAGAAAAGAAAAGAAAAGAAAAGAAAAGAAAAGAAAAGAAAAGAAAAGAAAAGAAAAGAAAAGAAAAGAAAAGAAAAGAAAAGAAAAGAAAAGAAAAGAAAAGAAAAGAAAAGAAAAGAAAAGAAAGGAAAAGAAAAGAGAATCAAAATAAAACCACAACCAACCAAACAAACCCCAAACAATCACAAAACAAAACTAAACAAACAAAGCAAAACAAAACAAAACCCCATAATAAATGAACCCAACAAAACCCCAAACCCCTCACCCAAAGGGAAAGCCCTTTTGGAATTGTTTTCATATTATATATATGCATAACTCTTTTATATATGTGCTAAATTACATATGTTCTTTAAAAAAAAATAAAAGGAAAAAAGAAGAAGCTGTAAAAACTGCTGGGTGAATTTGGCAAATTTAATGTTATTCATTTGCAAATTACAAGGAAAATTCTGATTCTGGCATCTGTGGTTTTTGAAGAAGAAAGGAGTATGCCTTTCAGAAACCCAAAAGCACAGCTGGGCAAAACCATCTTTCCTTTCACTAGAAAATGAGCCATAATTTGCATGGAATTCACTAAAGGGCATAAATATGGAAAGAAAAGTTATCACCCCTTTGAGAGTCTGTATTTTGCAAGGCATGATTTTCTTCAGTGACTTGTATCTCAAGATGAAAGAATATCATATTAAAAAATAATCTGAAAATACTCTTTGTAACACATTTAATTGGACTTTATTAGGTTTCAAAGAGTTTTTCTCTAATTTTATTAATCTGAATAGGTATCTTTAGATCACATTGTTTGGATATATAGATCTTTAGAAAATGAATACACAAGTTGTTTGTGTTAGAAGTCAGCTAGTGAATAAGTCTGGAGAACAGCTGCAAAAAGGAATAAGGGAACAGGAATTCTGCAGTAAGAACTGATGTTCATTTTAAAGAACATAAATTCTCGAGGATTTGGTGACTTTCTGCTGTGAATTGCAAACAATAAATAAGATTAATTTCTCCCCAGGAGTTAGAAAATATAGCTGACAGTGGAAAATTCATGGGAAAGAAAAAGTAGAAACCACAAAACAATTTATTGCCTATACCTTCTATTTTTTTAATGATTTTCCAACTAATAATATTGATGTTCATGCAGGTAAACCTTATGATCCATCAGCTGCATTCTCTTATTCTTTAGGCAGATATTAGAACCTGGTTATTCTGATTATATTAGACCACAGCTATTCCAAGTAATTGTCTACTAGCACAAAAGGCAAATATTGTCTTGACATTTGGAGTCTGAACAGTATTTAACTTGACTGTGATTGTAAAAGGACTCCCATGCTTTTGGTATCACAGAACGTTAGAGGTTGGAAAGGATCTCAGGAGATCATTGAGTCCAACCCCCCTGCCAAAAGCAGGATCACCCAGGGTAGTCTGCACAGAAATGCATTCAGGCAGATTTTGAATGTCTCCAGAGAAGGAGACTCCACAACCCTTCTGGGCAGCCTGCTCCTATGTTCAGTCACCCTCACTGTAAAGAAGTTTCTCCTTATGTTCAAGTGAAATCATCTAAGTTCAAGTTTGCATCCATGGTTTCTTGTCTTATTACTGTGCATCACTGAAAAGAGCTTGGCCCCCTCCACTTGATGCCCACCCCTCAGATATTTATAAACATTGATCAGATCAGATCCCCTCTCAGTCTTCTCAAGAGTAAACAACCCCAGGTATCTCAGTCTCTCTTCACAGGGGAGATGCTCAAATCTCTTAATTGTCCTTGTGGCTCTCTGTTGGACTCTCTCTAGCAGGTCCCTGTTGCTCCTGAACTAGGAGCCCAAAACTGGACACAATATTCCAGGCGTAGTCTCACCAAGGCAGAGTAGAAAGGGAGAAGAACCTCCCTAGGACTTCTAGGCACACTTTTCTTGGTGCGTCCTAGGATACCATGGGCTCTCTTGGCCACAAAGACTCGTTGCTGTCCCATGGAGAACTTTCTGTCCACTAGGACTCTAAGGTCTTTCTTTGTGGAGCTGCTCTTCAGCAGGGCAAACCCTAACCTGTACTGGTGCCTGCTGTATGTATGTAAAGAATATATGGAACTGATGAACCCTAGTCTACATAGCACATCTTTATAAATATTAATTGTGAAAAAGAAAATAAAAAAAATCATCCTATTTGGGTGGAAATTGAGAGCAGTTATACTCTGTTAACGGGAGAGTGCTCTGACACAACAACTGACACTATTTAATAAAAGCTAAAACTCTTAATTTTGTAATCTTACAGCCATAGTCATTAAATGTAAACCAGGCATTGTACGGCATATATATAATAAAATATCTGTCCATCGATCTAATATTCTACCTACAAATTCTCCCTACAAGCAGTCAGGACTGTTTGGAAGGTCAAACCCTCTTGCTAAGAAAAAAAATAAAAATAAAATGTGAGTTGCATACTTCTAAGTTTGATTTATTTGGACCATAAATATGGCTCCAACGCCCTGACCCTTAAATTACTTATATTGGATTGCAAAGCCTTTTTGTCCTACTATATATTAAGGACTCAGTTATCTTGTTTCTGTCTTTATGACAACCTGAGCTTCAAATTGCATTTGGTCATGTTTTGCTTTGAAAATCAGAGAGATGGTTTATTACAAAAAATAGTTTAAAAGAATCACTATACCTATTAAGTGTTCAAAATGTTTCTCATGATGATTAAAGATATTAGTCTTCCCTTTTAATTGTTCTGCATGATTTCAGTGACTATTTTTTCAAAGAGGAAACAAAAATTTCAACTCCTTTATTCAACTGAGTGAAAAGAATGATTTTTACAAAAGAGCTATAGAAGGCAGCTGAATATGGTACCAGAGGATGCATGCTGGCTGGTTGCTTGTCAACTCTCAAAAATCAAGGAGAAAAGGCTTTTGCAAATAAAATACTGATCCCAAGATGCAGGCATAGCATTTATTGTATCAGCATTACGAAAATAGGAAGCCATCAGCTCATACATTTCTTGATGATAATAGTGCATATCAATTGTATTAATATTGTATTTTGATATTAATGAGAAGCCACACTTTCTTATTGCATTGAAGTTCTACCTGTAGAAATGCCATGCATCATAAGTTTAGTACTGTTACAGACTGAATGATGCAGAATAGTTCTCAGAACGGTTTGTAATTTGTAACTGCACTGTGCAGGCTTGCTGACTACTTAAATTGCAGTACTTGATGGGAATCTCCAACACTGCTCCAGTGTGGGCAAACTCCCTACTGGAGCTTCCTGAGTTCAGCACTTTGATTGTGATCTGTGCTAATTCTCAAAAGCATCCTTCATAAGCACTTGAAAAATTAATTATTTTCTTCATGTTGTCAGTTGTTCTTATACCAACTGTACCTCAGAGGCAGTACACAATTAATAGAATGGAAAGCACAGATATCATCTATCCTTTGCTCTCTGTGATCAACTGGGACAAGGCTTAATACTCAGTTATTCTGTTAAATTTGTATTACAATACATGACCAGAGGAGGGCCAGGAAGATGATCAGATGGCTGAAGCACCTCCCCTGTGGGGACAGTCTGAGAGAGCTGAGGCTGTTCAACCTGGAGACGAGAAGGCTCCAGGGAGACCTTAGAGCAGCCTTCCAGTCCCTGAAGGGGGTCTACAAGAAAGTTGGGAAGGGACTTTTGACAAGGGTCTGTAGTGATAGGGTGAGAGGGAATGAACTGAAGCTTGAGGAGGGTAGATTGAGACTGGAGATTAGAAAGAAATTCTTTAAAGTGAGGGTGATGAGACACTGGAACAGGTTGCCCAAGGAGCTTGTAAATGCCCCTTCCCTGGCGGTGTTAAAGGCCAGGTTTAGATGAGGCCTTGAGCAACCTGGACTAGTGGGAGGTGCCCTTCCCGTGGCAGGGGACTTGAAGCTAGATGATCTTTGAGGTCCTTTCCACCACAAACCATTCTATGATTATCTATATATATATAAATAGGAAGAGAGATTATGGTGTACTGGAAGGTGTACATATATATACAAAAAAAAAGAGTTTGAGAGTATTTGACTACACAGATATGCACCCCTGTATATTTGTACTATGTAGCTGCTCGAGTGAAGTTTGGGGCTCATTGTTTTTAGTGCTGAATGTATTTCTGATAAAAACAGTTTTTCCCATAAATTTGTTTCCTATGTGAAATGATTAAAAGCACAGTCAAAGAAAGGGAAACAGGAAGTGCAGCAAATTGCCTTGCCCAGGGTCATGCAGCAAATGGGTCATCAGTGTTCCCTTTCTTAGCCAGCCCATTGATATGTCCATTACACAGCAAGACTTCCACCCCAGGGATGGTGAAAAGGAAAATATCCAAGGTTGTGAAGGGCAATGTTTAAAAACTGAATTCTTCCTTTAGGATTTGTGTGAATGAATGCCATCTATTTTCATTCCTGTTTTTTATGGAGGAAAAGTTGGAAGATGAGTAAAGAAGTACCAAGCCATAAACTGAAAAAATAAGTAGAAAGATCAGTCCATTGGAAGCAAAGATTTAAAGATAGGTAAGCAACAAATGACAATAATAGCAGTTAGTATCACAGTGCTCCTTTAAACAGCACTCATTTGGAAACTTCACTGCTCTACAAGGAACACTTTACCTTCTCAGATAACATAAAGAATAATTTATATTACCTACGCTTTTCCTATCAGTGTACTCTCTCCTTTAAATAGCCTTGGTAGGCGATACTAAATTACCTTTCTTAGATATTTTTCATACTAGACAAGAAACCATTAAAAGCAGTTTAATTTATTCTAGAAAGTCATTACAGTGTTTAAAAAAAAAATTCTGCTTTTTTGCTGGAAATGACATTTCTTTAGTTACCAGGTGTCTTTATGATGGTGATATGATATGGCTTTCTCTGTTGATTTGCTGATAAGGTTTATGTCTCACTATGACACTGTATGGTGCTCTGATCATCTGGTGCATTGTAGACTCTTTTTGGTGAATGGCTGCAGATTTGAATACAAGAAGGAATCTACCCTTACTTCAGTGTGGTTCATCTGAGCCCTGTAAATGTATTAAAATACCTTTGTAATGCAGAGCTGTTAGTGTAATCAGATTTACTTTATTATTATATCTCCCAAAACTTGGATCCCCTTTCTGCTTTTAAGTCTTCTTTTCAGGAATGTTGTTAATATATATTAAAAATTATACTCTACACAAATTTAGATGCAGCAGGCTGAACCCGATGCTAAAACAACTCCCTGCCCTCAAAATAATTTCAATGTAGTTTGGTATTTTACTGTACATTAGTGGTTTCAAAGTCATCTTAGCTTTTGTAAGAGAGGAATGGCCTAAATTTGTGGTGAAAATATTATGGATTTAGTTTTCCATAACCTGAACTAATTGCACAGAGTGCTTAGGAGAACAAGACAACCCTTCAGAATATTTATCACTCCACAGTTCCTCAATAAAAGTTGTGGAAAGGTTGGAAGCAAGCAGTTAAGCTCTGTAGGGCACCATAATTGAAGCTGTCAGATGTAAAGTGATGTTTTCTCCCTGTTCTTCACAGTTTATGTTTCCAGGAATGAACTGAAACTCTCAAAGCTGCCATTTTCGACTCTTTACCTTTTCAGACTATTTCCTTTGCAGATACAAAACAGGGGTGTTATTTTATTTTATTGTTTAAGAAACAATAAAGTCATCAAGCAAATTAAAGGGTTATATTCATTTCACTGGGTAAATTCTTATGCCAGAAATATCCTAAATGTGTATCTGGGATTTGTTAAGAAATAACTGACTCCTTATCACCAGCAAAGTTATCACAATCTCATTCTTCATGTGTAAGTCATAAGCTTTACTAGATCATGGATGATCACATTCAGATGTATTTATTCACAGATATGAGTCTTCACAAGTGGTTCCAAAGGCAGGAAGTGAGGAATTCCTGAGGCTTGACTTTATACACTGTGCATAAGTTATCATCTGATGCACACAAAAATCAACAGATGCTAAGCCACTGATACTACTTCCTAAAGAAGCCCAAGTAAGTACCAGAGTTCTTGGAATATGTCCCATTTCTCATGATGGAGTATTTAGTTACTCACAGCTTCTTTTAATGTTTATTATAAGTAGAAAGTCCACCTTGAATCATGAATGTATGCTCTGAGGAGAATGACAAGCTACTATCAACAAGATTTGGAATTATTCCATTGATACCTGACTCCCTTCATATAATTCCTTCAAGACTGTACATCTTTCTTCTATCTGGCCCACATTCTTTTTTTCAGTAATATTTTAATTACTTGAGATAAGCAAGAAAATCAAGAAGATTTTCTATAAGAACGAAAAAGTTAGGAGGGGGAGAGGTACTCAGAATGTGCAGCTTTGGGAATGAAAGGCCTGTGTCAATAGCAAGTCCATAGCAGTACTGAAATACTCATATATATAAGTGGTCTCTCTTAAAATGTAACTATACCAAAAGTTCCATTTTTGTGGAAGCCCCAAGCCAGACACACGTCTTATGTAGATGACCAAAATCATCATCATTATCCCAAAACCAGAATTTGATTTTCTCCCATTGACTTATGCAACCTCCAGTTGAAGATGTAGCAATCTTCTTGCAGATGGAGGCTATTGATAGTAGGTAACAAGGCTCCAGAGGAAATGAACATGTGTATTTGTCTCTTTCAGTAATTGCCTGTGGTATGGAGATGATTGTTTAGAGCCACCTCTGATTACCAATAAACTATAAAAGGCTGCACTTGGAAATAGCTTATGCCCTGAAATAAGAGAATTGCTTATGATGGGCAGTATCAGCAAGCTGACTGTGAGTTTTGTATTGATTCACTTAAAGCTTTTTATGGTTAACAAGCTGAGAACGACAAGTACAAGGATTATTACTCATTTAACTAATAATGATTTAAAGAGTCTTCATCCATAACTACATTTTTGTCAAAGCCTCCCAAGCACTATTGAATAAAGTTCTGAAGGCTCAGTTTGAGCAAAATTGTATTGATTTAAACCCCAATTGCATCTCTTTGAGACCAGTTTTAGTTCTTTAGTGTTCTACACTTGTGTTACTGATTTCTTCTGCTTTCTGCATGACATTGAACTGTTACTAAGTTTATACAAAACAAAAAGCAGCTGGAACCAGAAAGCCTTGACTAAAGCTGCATATAGCTAAAGCTGTACAAATTGGGATAGGTTCTGAAGCAAAAAGTCCATAAAAAAGACTTATGTCTCCTGCATGTCTGAGACTAGAGTGAGAAGTGATCTCTCCTCTCTCTAAAGGAGTACATATAAAGCACAAGTAAAGTTAAATAGGGTAAAATATTTTCTAGGCTGACTAAATAGTCACCCAAAATAGATGAATGCTTTAAAAAGGGCATTATCTTGGTATCTCAGAAGCAATTACTTGGTCTGCAATGGACTTGTAGTATTAGACTAAGGTCTCTCTTTTTACAGTATTTATTGGGTAACATGCATGAGGATATAGCTCTCCTACCTAGCAAGGCTGATCAGCATTATTACAAAATATATAATCCTCATATTATAAGGCAATGACAACTGTGAGTTCTTAGGACTAGAGCCTTGTACAGTCTCTAAAACACACTAGGAAAATAATCAATATATTTTGTGTTCTTCACACGATTAAGAACATCTTGAAAGTCTTTGCTACTCCCATACAGTAACATCTTTTCTACCACTAAGGCTGGAGGAGAATTAACACATAAGCAAAATCCAAGTATTACTTTTCACTGTTTGTCATGGAGTGAGTTGAATCTGCTGCTGCTATTCATACCATGCTCCAGTCATGCCAGCTTCCAAAAAATTTAAGTGCTAACTGGAGCAAAGTATTATGGGGCTTAAAGTTCAGATTGCAACATGGGAGGCTTATTTTTCCAGTTCCTGCTTCTGGGTTTAGGATTATTGGGTATTGGTCTTTTCCACTGGTATGGCAGTGCAACAAGGAGGGATGGAGGAGTAATTTTCTGGCTTGAGCTTTTGGCTCACTTGCTTTTGCTCACTTATGCTTTGCACTATGCTGCCTCTGCAAAGAGACTAAGGTAATCATGCATTTTGTGCTATGTTTATCTGATTTATATCAGTAAACTCTATTCTCATCTCACTTTTTTTTTTTTTTGTCTCAATCCTGAGTTTTTGTGTGTTACTTTTTCCTCACTTCTGCATTGGGAAAATAGAAAAGTTTGATCTGTTTTGTTCTGATTCAAACCATTACACTAGAATTTACTTACTTTCTCTTAGCCTAGGTACGATGTCCAAAACAAACCAGGAAAGAATTTAAAATATCTTCAATGTCATAGGTTAAGGTGAGGCTTAAATAAGAATATATAATAGCTATAGAATCATAAAATTGTCAGGGTTGGAAGGAACCTCAAGGATCACCCACTTCCAAACCCCCTGCTGTGGGCAGGGACACCTCACACTAGATCAGGTTGTTCACAGCCACATCCAGCCTGACTTTAAAAACCTCCAGAGATGTGGTTTCTACCACCTCCCTGGGCAACCTGTTCCAGTGTCTCACAACTCTCATGGTGAAGACTTTCTTCCTAACATCCAGTCTGAATCTACCCATTTCTATTTTTGCATCATTCCCTAAAGACATTTTGTAGAGATGTAGACTAATCAAACCTCTTATAAAAAGTTCTGCTTTTTTTAGTGAAAGAATTACATTTGAGCTACTTCCAAAACAGGGTCAGAGGACCTCATGAAACAGATCTGTTTAACTATACTACAGATGACTACTCTAATTATGCACAGATCAGTCCGCTACACATATACCTCTTTGAATGTTTTTCTGTTAACACTTGCTGAAATCAAAGCATCATTTGAACCAGACTATGTATTGCTATTGAACACACAAAGGGACTGGAATAATCTATGTAAACACATGGCTTAAAATGCTTGCACTTTGGGCAAATTCTTTTTTTTTTTTTTTTTTTTGGATATTGCCTTCTCTAAGATGAATGTGTGATGTGTTTTACAGAAAAGAAACAGCTGAAAGCCACGATAAATGAATTAAAAATCACACGCATACAAATTACAAAGGCAAACACACAGGTGGAGAGTGGCCTGGTGCCAATGACCTAAGAGTGAAGGCAGGTTTTCCACAAAACAGGAAAAGAAAATTAAATCTGTATTCTTCAAAGGGACAAAATATGCAGAGGTAGCTATAACTGCAGTACCATAGTGTCTTCAATTGTACTCTCTTTATCACTCTGTTTCCTACTTTTGGAACCCCAAGTGACATCATGACTGGGAAAAATCAGGAATGAACAATGTACTTTTTATGCAGTTCTTTCCCTTGAAGAATTCAATGTTGAAATATTAATTAGCTTTCTGTGAAGTCCTAGTTATATTTTTCTCAGCAAAGCCTTTACAGAACAAGGTAAAAGAAAATTTATCCCCCTCTAACCTAGAACTCAAGAATAGGCAGTAAATGGAATCAACATAGTTTGAACCAAAAAAAGAATGAAAAAAATCACATATCATTTCAGTGTGCAAATACTTACCAGGCTGTGCCACTCTTCTGCAGGAAGAAGGTTAATTTCTTGACTAATTTCAGTGATGTTGTTTTGAATCAGAAAAAGCCTGTGTGCAGGCTCAGTTTCTATTCACTGCAGGTTGCATTCAATTTGAATGCTAAATATTTATGTGGGGTCTCATCTTTTTTTCCATGACAGCCAGGAGGCACAGCATTAAAAAAACCCGAAAAATAATAATTAATCTGTTATATGAAGTCATATTAAAACAGCACTACTCAGGACTTTCAGATTGGAAATGCACATGTACACACCATCCTCAAAAGACTTGGGCAGAATTTAAAAAATATGCAAGCAGCATGTGGGGAAACTCAGCTAGTTTGAGGGTGATACCAAGCTGTGTGGTCCAGCTGACAGGCTGGAGGGAAAGTGATGCCATCCAGAAGGACTTGGACTGCTTGAGAAGTGGGTGCAAGCCAACATTGTGGAATTCAACAAGGCCAAGTACAAGGTCCTACACCTGTGTTGGGGCAATCCCAGGCACAAATATAGGCTGGGCAAGGAAAGGCTCAAAACCAGTCTTGAGGAGAAGGATTTGCAGGTGTCAGCTGATGAAAAACTCCACTGAGTTGACAATGATTGCTTGCAGCTCAGAAGGAACTATGGCCAATGCTGCATCAAAAGCAATGTGACCAGCAGGACAAGGGAGGTGATTCTTCACCTCTGCTCTGCTCTTCTGAGACCCCTCCTGGAGTAATGCAGCCAGTTCTGGTGCTCCCAGCATAAGAAAAACATCAAACTTCTGGAGTGGATCCAGAGAAGGGTCACAAAAATGATCAGGAGCACCTTCCCTATGGGAACAGACTGAGACAGGTCAGGTTGTTCAGCCTGGAGAAGAGAAGGCTCCAAGGAGACCTTAGATCTGCCTTCCAATACCTGAAAGAGGGCTGCTAGAAAGATGGGAAGGAACATTTTGCAAGTGATAGGATGAGAAAGAATGAATTGAAGCCTGAGGAGGGCAGATTTAGACTGGAGATTAGGAAGAAATTCTTTAAAGGAGGGTGGTGAGACACTGGAACAGGTTGCACAGGGAGGTTGTGGATGCCGTCTCCCTGAGGGTGTTCAAGGCCAGGTTGGCCTTGAGCAGTTTGGTCTAGTGGAAGGTGTCCCTGCTAATGCCAGGAGGATTGGATGTAGATGATCTTTAAGATCCCCTCCAACCAAAACCATTATATAAATCTATGAATTTTAGGGGTTTGTCATAAATAAAATTTAAACACTACATTAGGCATTTGTTTCTGAATGTTTCCTTTGAGAAATTAAAACTGTTGAATAGATGTATTCGCTCCTGTGATGCCAAATTCTCACTGAAAGCAGGATAAAAGCAAACAGAACTGTAATCTTATGTTAATTTCCTGATCCCTACTCGGCAGTCAACTGGAAAATTCAAAAGGTGACAATGGCTTTTTAAATTACTACTATTTTATGTAATGAAACTTATCTGACAAGTTACTATGTGGTTTACACTGACGTTCTTGCTGGCAATTGAGGCTTACTTAATGAATTTACTGATGTGGTTCTAAACTGCCAGCTGCTTTTCAGTAGGTATTGTGTAAATAGAATTATATAAATACAAGGTAATGCAGTTAATGTAAGAAGTATTGTTATAAATATGCTGGTTGAAAATCTTACAGGACTAGATCTTTAGCCTCAGGAAAGAAATAGCTTTTTAAAGCAGCTAGAGCCTCTGGTAAACTAAGCTTAGTTTTTAAATGTGCATTTAAATTTCCATGAAGATTACATTTCATGCAGATTTGATTTCCACTATTTAAATTTTCTTAGGCAAGGAAACATTGCCATACTTCTCTGACATGTTTTGGTCTAATCGTGTCCTTGTGCAGGGGATTTGCAAAGGCAAGTAGCCAGCAACATCATAATTGGACACTAAGAATAGGATAGGATGCACTTTCAAAACCAGTGCATTAGTATCTGGACTTGGCAGATTGCTGAAACAAGGAAATGTCATCTTTGTAATTTTCAGTTAGTGTTGTTCAGTATCACTTTAGATAAGCACAATTCTGTACTGTTATTTTCTGATTCAGTCAAGTCTCCAAAAACAAAGGAGAAGAGAAAAAAGGGTGGGGAAAGGGGAGAGGGAGAGGGAAGAGGGATGGGGAAAGGGGAGAAGGGTGGGGAAAGGGAAAGGGAAAGGGAAAGGGAAAGGGAAAGGGAAAGGGAAAGGGAAAGGGAGAATCACACAGAGAGTAATCTAATATTATTGAAATGTTCAAATCACTTAGGGCATGGTATTAGTTAATACATAGATAATTTTTTCCCTAGATACTCAGTGGCATCACATGATTAGAATATTTTACCACAAGGTGCCTGAAATCACTTTAAAGGTAAAAAAGATTCATAAGAACAAGAACAGGAAAACAAAATCTGAAAGACTGAGGAATCAACAGGGAAAAGCTAGCCACTTAAAAACATATCAGAAGTATTTTTCAGTTTAGTCATCCAAGCAAGATGATAAGGGAAAGAATAAATCACCTTTATTGTACACTACAGTGGATGATCTGACCAGCTGCATGCTGGGAGATGACAAAGGTGGTTACAAATCGCTCTATTGCACTGGTACCTTTCAGGACTGTGTGTATCCTTAGTCCATTTTCTTTTCATCCTGAGCTATTTGTACTGCCCTGCAGAGCTTTGAACTACTGTTATACAAATATGTTAATATAGCTAAGTCATAGCTCACACTGATCAACAGGGAGAAAACTACAAAGCATCAACCAGCAGAATGAGAAACTCTCATGATTAAAGTAGTTGGACACGTTTTGGCTGAAGTTTTTGTAAGGTGACAGAGAGACATTTTCATTCCATAGACATTCCATTTAGAAGCAGTAAGTTCAATAGGGAAAAGTGTAAAAAAAAAAAAAAAAGGAAAAAAGATCAATGAAAAGATAACAAGCAAGAAAGCCTCAGACCTGAAAATAGTACAGATAAAATAATAGAAATTTTTCTCTCTCTTTTGGGTTTTGCAGACTGTTGTTCTGTATAAGGAAGATAATATTTAGAGTTTATTGGAACTCGCATATCTGATATGAAGGTCTGTAGTAATCCATAGTTCCCTCCTCCTAGATAGGAGACCCTAAATGTGTATTTAATAAATTCTTTTCACATTAAATGCCATTCTCAAATAATTAGATATTACCTTTAATTTGAAGATGACAGAAAGAAGAAGGCCAGAAATGAGTTGTATGTGCAAGAGGTTCTGGCTGTGACCAAAGCAGGTGAGAGAATACAGAAGAGAAAGGCAAACAGTTAAGGACCAACATTTGTTTGGTTTGGGTTGGGTTGTTTGTATTTTGGGGTTTTGTCTCATTGGGTTTTGTTTGGTGTTTTTTTCCCACACATAAAATGTGGAGGCCTCTGGTAGCTGGGCTTAGACACACAATCCTAACAGCTGCTTGTCCTGGATCTTTGCTCTGTCCAGTTAGTTGCCTTCGACACAGACACACAAACACAGACACATCTCAGTCAGCCTTCAGACCCCACAGCTTCTCTGACAGTTTTCCAGGTGTCCCCTGGTCCAGCAGCAAATTCATCCAAGCAATTCGCTTTTGGACACAGACGCACATACCCCAGGCCACTTAAACAACGACCTAGAAAATCTGGCTTTGTATTTGATAGCAATTGCCCACTGAGATCCCTGTCCTCCCTCCCGAGGAGAGGAGAGGAGAGGAGAGGAGAGGAGAGGAGAGGAGAGGAAAAAGATTCTTCTTCAGAGAGACAAAAAATACTCTATTTGAACTGCAACAGTGTATTGGTATTCCAAGTAGGATTAAGAGCACTTACTAGATGTACAGATACTGCAGATGTCAAGAAGTCTGTTTTGTGTAAAAATAGATAGGAAGGTACAGAGCTGTAACCAAGCTCTTCAATATATTACTGTGTATTCTGCTTGGTGCTTGATTTGGCATGATCTGTAGAGGAGAGGAAGTTAATTACTTTCTAGCAAGGGAAGGCTCCAGGGGTTTTATTGTTCTGGAGAGAGTCAGTAGTGTAGAGCCTGGTGCAAAAATATCAAGCTGCTTAAAAAGGTTCAGTCTCTAAGCCAAGATATTCTGTTACTGGAAACATAAGAGGTGAGAAATAAGCCACAGCAGAAAACACTACAGTTTTTACCAGTATCCCATTAGAGCTTTGGAATAACTTGTTCTCAGTTTGGTTTCTGGTCAGTTACAAAGGACACACTTTGGGTACCTTTTTTTTCTGTACAATTGCCTTTTGTGGATAAAAATGTTTGCTTTGGGTTTTTCTCCCACTGAATTCCATGTGGTGAGGAAAGAAGTTATTAGTTCCCTTTTCCAAAATGATTGCCTATTTAAGGCCATTTAGAAGCCATATGCATTTTGTTTAAATTCTATGTGGGGGGGTTCAGCTTTTAACAAGAAACTGTGAGGGCTCTAATATCACCTATGAACTATCCACTGGCTTGCCTTAATTGTAACACCTGTTGCTTTAAGACTTTCACTATAATGGAGAATAAAAATCTCTCTTGTTCATATGTGTTGGAGGTAGTAATGATAAGGCTTGCAAGCCAAGCTAAGTGAACTCTGGCAAATATAAATATTTTGGAAGTAGAGAAACGTTAGGGCCAGTACATAATACAAATAGTGATAATAAATAATAATAATTAAAATATCTTTTCATGATTTCTCTGCACTAATTTAATTATTATTTTAAATTTCCTCTGGCAGCATTAACTGTATAATGATTTTCTCATATTTAAACCATGGCAATTAAAATGTGAAAAAACTGTTTCTCATTCCTGCTGCAATGCACTATTTTCACTTGATTGCATCTGAACTGCAATTTTGCCTCTTGGAGAAAATGGATCAATTAAACAATGTTCTTTTGTAATGGGGGTTACATCATGCTGCCACTGATAGGAATCTGTAGCTGAATCTCTCACTAATGATATCTGCCATCTTCTTAGCCCTGTGATGCTAACCTATCAGGAGGCAACTATCAGGCTTAGCTTTCTATTGATCCTTGCATGTTCTGTTTCAGAAGTCAGTAAAAAATGCAAATCAGCTCATTATAAAAGACTGACTTTACAATCAGAGGCTATTGGAGGCTGGAAATAGCAATACCAATATTGGGCTGAAAATGTCAGCCCAATGAATATTTCTCCTTCTCTGAGCGGTTTTCCCATTCGGTATCTTGCCTTTGAGACAGCAGTATTACTGCATCAAATCACAACCAAGCTTCCCAGGGTATAGCAGAAGGGCAAAGACTAGCAAATAAAGTTTGGTGGTAGACATACAGAGCATTACAGCACAAGATGTCAGTGACCAGTTCTACACACCTCAGTGAAAACAAAGGAGCTTGCATGACTTGTGAGGAAGGGAGTGTGGTGGGTTGAAATTACCTCCCAACATAAAATTGCCAGACCAGCTCAGTTGGAAAGCAAATGAAGCTATATTTACAAGCAAAACTAAAATCTAAAATATGAAATGCAACAAATATGTACAAAATATACAATATTTACATATATTTACCATTTATAAACAACACAAGGATGCCCTTGGACAAAACCAGGGGGCTACCAACAGCTTCCCCCTCCCTACTCCTGTCCCCACTGTACATGGGACAAGAGAAGAAGGGAGAAAAGAGTAGAGAGTCACTTGTTAGTGCTTAACCACAACAAGAATGCATTCAAGGTCAGCAGCAGCTAAGCAAGAGCCAGCTAGTATCTGCCAGAGGGAAGGAAGAGAAAAGAGAGAAAGTTAGTTTATAGATACCAGCTTTATGTTAGTTATCTCACCAAGGGGATTATGTAGACCTCATCTATTTTCCTTTTTACATCCAATAGTATTTTATTTACATTCTATCACTTTCTGTTCAAGATCTGTGGAAAATTTTCTAGGCACAGCCTAAAACTACCACAGGGAGGGAGGGAAGGAAAGGAAGAAGGGAGTGAGGGAAGGAAGGAGAAGCAAGGGAAACAAGAAAGAAATACAGCAAGATGCACAGAAGTGAACAGATTTCCTTGAGAATTTCTGAAGATCTGTCAATACTATCTGTATTTTTTTTTTTAAGTTAACTGGACAAATCTAACAAAGCATAGCTGAAACATGAATGAAAATTTTAAAACAGCATATCCTGTGATTTGTCTGCACAACCTGCAGTATCAATCTCTATTTTTTTCACTGGGGTTACTTACTCACAAGAGAAGGAAAAAAAAATCACAAAGATTTTCCTTCACCTTATGGTTTTCAGTTGAAAATATATTCAGGAAAACACAATTCTAGGTACATACAAAACATTCCTGTTAAAATCCTTGGCATTTCCTTACTATTATCATTTCAAGGTGTTCGTGTATTACTGCAGGATTCTTTTTCAATCATTTTGTTTTCCTCTCTCTTTCTCTGAGACAAGCAACTCACTCTAAGTGTTGAGAACTTATGAATTAAACAAAGCAACTAACTCTAACTGTTGAGAACTTATGAATTAATCAGAGCTAGTCTGACTCAGGTTTTGAAAAGGAAACCACTGCAGTTTTCTGTGATGAGGAAAAATCCCAAACTCCTGGAATACTTTACAAAGTAGAATTGTGATACAGCAGTGGCAGAAAAATTACATTACACATTTAAGAATAAATATAATTTCTTTCCCTGTGTAGTATAGGATATAGTAATATTATTTAACTATTTTTATATCAAAATTTTATCTAATATTACATCATTTATACATATTTATTTTTCTTGCAAGTATACTTAACATCTCTTGCCATGGCAGACACATGAGCTTAAATTTCTCCCTTGCTTATTGGCATGAAAAATGCATCCTTATAACATCTTTTCTGGGACTGTCTTTGCTTGAGGCTTTGCCTGTAACTTACAAAGACTATCAAAGGCAAGTGGTGACTTAGATTCAAGCTGAACTGAGCTGGAGGGATACAGCATTCTTTTAAAAGTTTATTTTAGATCTTTAAGTCAGGAAGTTAAAAAAAAAATTCAAATAGTTTCAGTCATCTCTAATACATGAAACAGAACTTGAGCTTTGCTGGGGAGTTTATTTTGAATTTTCTACTAGAGGTGAGTCTGTAAAAGAGGAGAGCAAGGAAGAGTTTTTAAAGTCCAATAGCAACCTGAAATAGTTTTAAGGTTAAATGGAATATGACATTTTTGTTCTTTTTTTTCTTTAAGAAATTGTCTTTTGGGGCACACAAAACATTTTCCTTGTTGTGTAGCTTCTCACAAAATCTGTAAAGACAAAATCTTAATTTAGTTATTCTAAGATTTATTTGAAAGTTAAAAATACAAATTTCTTCCATGATAGGAAACAGTAAAAATGTCAAACCCAGAGTTTTCCAGCACTGAATTATGGAATCAAACACTGTTTTGGTGTATTTACATTCTGGTTATGGAAAAATGTTCTTCCATCACACTTCACAATTTTCTGTCTCCTCTATCACCACCCAATTTATAGTGCAGGAATAACTACTTATTTCCATTTGGGGTATCTATGTTACATACAACCAAAGACAGTGAACTTTCTGAGCTATCTAGCTGGTCTTGTAGTCTGGACTGACATTTTATGATGCTGTAAAAGGAAGAACTTGACTCATTTCTGTGAATATTTGCATAGCTTGCAACTCCTGTCTCCTCCAGATCTCATTCAGACTGCAGCATATCTCCTTTCCTTTGCAAACCACTCTGAACCCACAAAAGGTTGGGACTCTCCTTTGTCGATATCTTACTGACACACTCCCACTAACCATCCCTTGGATCAGGAAGAAACAATTCAGAGAAGGACTGCCAAGCATGTGAAGTTGTGGTGACCTTGGTCAAAGGCAATATTCCTTTGCTCTTGGCTCACCTTCTAAGAGTTGTTTCTGTTTCATGCTTCTCTTTCTTCCCTCTGCTTTTTTCTCTCTAGGTTGGATGCTTATGACTTACTTTCCCATCCAGGAGTGTTTTTTATATTTGTTTTTGTATCCATTTGTTTGAGCTTTTCCAAATCAGAGAGGGCTTTTATTCTGAGGAGAGATATGAAATGGAGACAAGAGTGCAGTTCAATAGTACCACTTGTGCCTGTCTCAAGATAGAGTAAAATAAATGTTTGTACGAGGCAACTGTAAAATAATCTTCTCCCAAAACCATTTTGATAAATTTCCATTACATTGTACCACTTGTTAACTGTTTAAACCACAAATTAATGTGAAAAAAAAAAAATCAGCATAATCTTTGGAGTAATAGCACAGAAAGGGACCAGACCCAGACCTGGTCCCTTCCTTTACTTCCTACTTGAGAAACCTTCTTATTGTGGAAGCTGAGAAGGACTTGATTTTGCTGTTTTTCATTTCCCTATTGTACATTTTACTCAGTCTAGGTTCTTTTGAGTTAGTTGCTATGGCTTTGTAGCAATAAAGTAATTGGAAGAAATTAGAAGAGACAGCAACACAATGCTGTTATACAGATTATGTCACAGCATCCTACATATATATACACCACAGAATCTACAAACATGTCATAATGTGTCTGAACTATGATTGTATAGTGGTATTATATCATGGTATGGTATCTGGTATTTATCACTTTATGTCTGAGGAAAAAAAACATTGCCATCTGTATGAAACAAGGTTGTATACTGAACCTTTCAAACTTAAAAATTTCCAGAGTGTGTGTGGTGGTTTGCTTTTTTCTATTTGGAAAATAATTCTGTTAAACTGAGGATTCAGGTTCTGCTAGTACAAAAAAAAAAAAAAGCCTTCTGAGAATTGATCTGTTGTGCTTTGCCTCAAAGGAATTTTTTATGGCACTCACAAGGAAGCTGACATACTTTCATCAATTTTTTTGGGTGTTATTTTTCAGAAACATCTGTTCCAGAAAACATCAGTAGAATCCACATTAAATACTTTGCTTCCTGCAACCAGCCAACACGAGAAAGACTTATCCCTGCCAATCCACTGAGTACTTGCCTGTGAGACTATGTATTTTCTAGAAACAGTATCTGTGGCACTATCTTACAGGAATATTAAAGTGATGGAAAATAACTGGAGCCTTTTCTTTCAAGAAGACCACAAGGGAAATATTTTCTTCAAATTGAAACCCACATATCTCATTGTGCATTTCCTTCTTCCATGTACATGGTGTGAAGAAAAGAAGGAAACCTCTCAGTGGTTTCAGTAGAGTACCCAGCCCTTCAAGGTGCTGAGTGACAGCTGAAAGTGGAGGCAAATGTACATGGTCCACTTGGGAAGTCAGCAAAGGTCTGGCCACGAATCTTTACAGTAAGGGTGGTGAGACACTGGAACAGGTTGCTCAGGGAGGTCATGGGTGTCACCTCCCTAGAGATGTTCAAGGCCAAATTGGATGAGGCCTCGAGCATCTTGCTCTAGTGAAGGGTTTCCCTGCCAGTGTCAGGGGAATTGGAACTAGATGATCTTTAAGGTCCTTCCCAACCTAAACAATTCTATGAATCTATGGTTGTTCATTTATGAATTTATGGGTGAAAACTAGTTAATCTTTCTTCCTGTGGCAGACTGAGAAGAGATTCCTCATCTCCACTCAAACCTGTCACTCTGAAAACAAACATAATTAAAAATCCAAGTTGAAATCTTGTCTCCATGAATACTGAGAAGGTGAGCCAGAAAAGGTGGCATAATGCCCTGTTGTTATTCTGGGGATGGGCATATTTTTGCATTGGTGATGGGCGCCTTGTTGACTATTGGTTTCAATGTCCTTTCAGACGTATCACTGAATAACTCCCAGACAGTTCTTGTTGCAGTATCCTTGCCAGGGGTTGTGTTTGACTGCTGTATACCTTAGAGATACAAAATGTTCTGCCCTCACAGTTCAGTTGATGGATTTCTACCCTAATATTAAATCCAAACGGATGACATGAACATTCTGCTGAGTTACTGCCTGTATTCCCTTTAGGCCCCTTATTTTTTTTATAAGCTTGAGTGAAGCTATCACAGCAAAGAATTCAGCCTATGCAATTCAAATGTGGGAATCTACAAAGTAGAACATTTCAAGTTCAGGGTGAGCAACATGTGGCATTAAAAAATGAGCTAAATAAGTCATGGCCTGCTAACTTCAATGTAGGAAGGATGTGGACCTGATGGAGCAGGTTCAGAGGAGGGCCACAAAAATGATCAGGGGGTTGGAGCACCTCTGCTCCAAGGACAGGCTGAGGGAGCTGGGGTTGTTCAGCCTGCAGAAGAGGAGGCTCTGGGGAGCCCTAATAGCAGCCTTTCAGTCCCTGAAGGGGGCCTACAAGAAAGATGGGGAGAATCTCTTTACAAAGGTCTGTGGTGATAGGCAATGGCCTCAAACTAGAGAAGGGCAGCTTTAGATTGGATATCAGGAAGAAGTTCTTTACTATGAGGGTGGTGGAACTCTGGAACAGATCTCTCAGGGAGGTGGCCGAGGCTCCTTCCCTGGAGATATTCAAGGTAAGACTCAGTGAGACCCTGGGCAGCCTGATCTAGTTGTGGATGTTCCTGCTGACTGTGGGGAGGTCTGGCCTGGACCATTCTATGACTCCATGATTCTAACTTACTCCTTAGGCCCATGGGCTCCCCCGCGTTTAGAGCTATCCTACCTCCTGCAGGTCCTGTAATCCAACGCATTGCTGCCTAATTTGAGTGATGTCAAAAAGCTTAAGTGTTACAAAACCCATGAAGATAATTAATGCACAGTTGTTAGCATGTCTGACTAGACTTCCTCCCGTGTTGTTTTTTAACAAGTTTTATCAGTAATTGATTTAACTTCCGTTTGCACTTCTTCCCATTTAAACTGCTAATACTTTAGCCTGGCAGAGAAGTGAATGAGCAATCACAGAGCTATAAGCAGTTACAAAAACTGCTAAACTGGTGTAACTACAGCATAAATTTCTCTGCCTGTTTGTCATGCTATATCTGAGTTCAACGTGGCATACCTTTAGTGAAAGATCCTTCAGATATTTTCAGGAGTTGCAGTACGAGACTCAATATTGTCTCTCTTGATGTGAATCAACAAAGACAAAATCCCATTTGCTCCTCACCCAGACAACAGCTGCCTAGGGAAGTGATGGTGAAAAGACCCTCTGGAACGTCCAACAAAAGATAAGATTATTGTGAAGGACCTGCCTGATGGGTCAGCTCTGCCTATTGATAGGGCAGTCATATATGCATAAATGTGACTGGGGTGTGGGCCAGGGCCAGCTGTGATTAACTGAATAAAAGATACTGAGCCATAGCAGCTCAGACAGAAAGAAAGGGACATCACCATACAGCCTGGAAGCTGCAGTCCAAGAACCCTCTCTTCACCAGGAAGAAAAGAAGAACTCCTGGAGAAAAGACATCTTTACTGAAGATACCATGTGTTGCAGGCTGCTCAGAGAAGGACTTGGGTTTTGGGCTCTCTCTCTCTCCTCCTCCAGCAGGAGAACAGCACAAGCCAACAAGGATGTCATCTCCTCCGAGCCAAAGTGGCAGCACCCTTCCTCAGACCTAAATTGTCTAGGGGTATGGGAGGGTGGTACAATTTCTTTCCTGTTCTCTTTTTCTTAATTTTTCCTCTCTCTCCCCCTTCTTCTGTTCTATCCACTTTATTCTGTTAATAAATAGCCTCACTTTTGCTATTTGACCTCGTTTGTGTCTTTAATTTCACAACATGGGAATGTTAAAAAAGAACTGAGTCTCTCTAGCCCTCTGGACCCAGACAGTTGCAGAGCAGCCTTTGTCTTCTGTCAGAGTCTGAACTTTATTGTGAGCTCCAGTAGGCAATTTTTGGGGTAACTTTGTTCATGACAGGGACAAAATTTTACAGAAAGAACTGAGTCACCTAATTTTCACCTGGGAAATGGACTGTGCAGGCATTCTGGGGCTGCTGCATGTTTCTTCCAAGTTTCAGCTATCAGAGTCTGCACTTTTACAACACTGTGATCTCAGAAACCTGTGAAGAGGATGCAACAGAGAGAATTTGATCTCTGTAATCAGACAGTCCATGGAATCTTTTAACTATCTTTGATGCTTGAGGAATATAATCCCTCACCTTAGTGAAGAGGAAGCTGGAAAAAGCCCTGAGAATTTATACTTCAGACTTGCTTAGTTGGTTGGTTGGTTGGTCTGAATGATATTCTGGATATACAGAAACTTCCTGCATTGAATTTTATGGATTTTGCCTCAGTCTTTTTCAGAAACATGCTTTGGGCTTTTAATAAGACAGTCTCTGTCCCTCACCTGACTTGCCATATGTGCTTGCCTGCAGGCATTTTTATATACAATGAAGTAACCTGCTAATCAAAAAGTTTTCAACATTGTTTCCATTTCCTTAAGAGTCTACCAGGATATTCCTATCATATTTGTCAAAAGAAAAAAACCCCAAACCTGAATACTTAGTACTAAACTCACAGCAAGACAAGAACCAAGAATAAGGATTTAAACACTTGCTTACACATTAGTGTATTATATCCCTTAAATATAAGAATACATTAGGTTGATGGGTTGTAAAAATTAAAATTAAGACACTTATTTTTTATCTATTTTTTTAATTTTCTTTCACTGTTTCATTTTGTATGTGTACCACTTAACTTCTGTTTCTTCCTTGTTGCCTTTTCAGTGTTGCCCTGTCAAACTGACTTTATTATTCTTTAATCTCCCTGATTTCTCCTTCTTATGTAATGAGAACCTAACGTGAACAAATTTCTTTCAAACTTACCCTGATATGAAGGAAAATGGTCTCATTTTCCTTGCAGGAAGGCTAATTCTTCAAAGCTTCAGAGATCTTGATACTTGCATATACAAATGTTGAACCTATAGGAGATTCTTAATCCAAGTATGTTATCAATTGCCACTTCTACTGTTCTTGTAATTTGAGCTCATGAGAAGAGCATCAATATAATATACATTTTTAGTGATACTTACAAAACGAGATCACAGAATCGCAGAATGTTAGGGGTTAGAAGGGACCTCAAAAGATCATCCAGTCCCCCCTGCCAGAGCAGGATCACCTAAGGCAGGTCACACAGGAACACATCCAGGCAGGTTTTGAATGTCTCCAGAGAAGGAGACTCCACAATCCCCCTGTACAGCATCTTCCAGTGTTCTGCCATCACCACAGTGAAAAAAAATTTCCTCGTGTTTCTATGGAACTTCCTATGCCTCAAGTTCCACCATTGCCCCCATCCTGTCATTGGGCATCATTGAGAAGAGCCTGGCTCCATCCTCTTGGCACTCACCCTTTACAATTTTATAAACATGAATGAGGTCACACTTTAGTCTCCTCCTCTCCAAGCTACAGAGCCCCAGCTCCCTCAGTCTCTCCTCTTAAGGAAGATATTCCTCTCCCTTAATCATTTTGGTGGCTTTGCAATGGACTCTTTCAAGCAGTTCCCTGAGGGCCTTCTTGAACTGAGGGACCCAGAACTGGACACAATATTCCAGATGCGGCCTCAGCAGGGCAGAGCAGAGGGGAAGAAACTCTCTGGACCTACTACCCACAGCCCTTCTAATCCACCCCAGAATGGCATTGGCCTTCTTGGCCACAAGAGCACATTGCTTGCTCACAGTCAACCTTCCATCTGCTAGGACCCACAGGTCCTTTTCCCTTTCATTGCTCTCCAACAGGTTAGTCCTCAACCTATACTGATCCATATGGAAGAACTGAGAATAAGCCAAAACCCAAATCAAATCAACCAACCAAAAAGTCTGTTGTTCATTCTTTTGCTTTGAATCATTATATATTAGTTATTGTACTTGGACCATTTAATTCAAGGCAGTGATTACAGAGTGATTGAGTGCCTCCTCTTAACTAAGGCTTCAATAAGTGTTCCACTACTAGCCTGATTTTTATCTGTTTTAATTTTTATTATTATTTTTACCTCTGGGGATTCTTTTAGTTCTTAACTATTTTTTAAGATTAACTTAAAAAGTAAATTAAAACTCCCATGAAAATGGGAGGAAAATTGATCAGGTTGTCTCCAGAGAGTAATTTAGAATTGCTCTGTTTAAATGAATTCCAACCAGGGTGATTCTTTCTGCCTGTAAAGACTGCTGATAATCAGAGGTTTTTGGGACAAGTTAAAATTTATCTTTACCTTCAATTTCTCCAGGGATCTGCCCTCTGCTAAGCCATACAAACAATTTTTTTTTGCATGGTTCAGTTCATGTGAAATGTGCTAGCTAGGGATAGTGAGAGAAGAAGAAATATCCCCAATGAGATTTATATTGATTGTTCATAGAGACAAAAGCGATTTACTTTCCAAAGGTCCTTAATTCCTTTCCCAGAGATGTTACAGAGGTTTCTATTTTCTTGAAATCCAAATTCAACCAGCAGGTTGAGTGAGGCAATTCTCCTTCTCTACTCTGCTGTGGTGAAAATGCCCTCCAGAGTTAATTTCTGGAGCCCTCAGAAGGAGGACATGGATCTACTGGAACAATTCCAAAGGAGGGTCACAAAGATGATCAGTGGGTTGGAGTATCATTCCTATGAGGAAAGGCTGAGAGAGTTGGCAGAAGAGTTGGAGAGACAGTTGGAGAAGAGAAGGCTCAAGGGAGGCCTTATTGTAGCTTTTCAATACTTAATGGCAGGGTATAAGAAAGATGGGGACAGTCCTTTTAGTAGGGCTTTTTGTGACCAAACAAGGGGTAATGGTTTTAAACTCAAAGAGGGGAGATTTAGCCTAGCTACAAAGAATACTTTTCTTATAATGAGGATGGTAATGCCACCACCCCAGGGAGGTGGTAGGTGACCTATTTCTGGAAACATTCCTGGTCAGATTGGATGGGGCTCTAAGCAACATGATCAAGCTGAAGATGTTCCTACTCACTACATGGGTGTGATTGAGCTAGATGACTTTTAAAGGTCCCTTCTAATTCAAACCATTCTACAGTTCTATGATTCTATATTTGACTGCTGCAGCTGAACAGGACACTGACAGGATGTGTGAGCTCTTATTTCACTCCCATGCTGGCAAGTGATCCTTTGTGCCAAGCTGATGGCTCAGAAAGAAGACTATTCTCTGAAGTGCATACACAGGAAGTAGCTGTTTGTGAGGGGATATGCAGAACTCTATTTACTTCTTATTGACATTTCTCCTCCTGCAACATCTTTCAAGAAAGGTCCTTCCTTCTGTGCCTTCTGTTTCTTCTATTGATGATTCAGATTGCACTTAGTGTTGTGAACAGAAATGCGATGCCATTAACACCCTATGGTGCTAACCTTTATTTTAATGAAATATTCATTCCTAAAAAAATAGGCAGCAAGCTGTTAAAGAGTGGGAGCTGACATGTAAGGTAGCTTGATTTGAAGTCAAAGGGAATAGAGTGCAGTATTCAAGTGTTCCTTCTATTGTGGATATTTAAATGGATTTAAATATTAAGTGATTCTTAGGGAGCCTTTCAGCAGACATCTTAATCATTGTCTCACACATTAATTGTCTTTAAATATTAAGTTTTCAGTGAGACTAAGCTTTTCAGGACAAAGACCAAGACTTCCTTATGTTACCTTATAGAATCCGGTAGAGTCCTGGGTATTTTTCAGCCTGAGCACTTTCGTGAAGTGAACATTAATTAAAACTGATATTTAATCTTCCCTAATTCTTTCCAATACTCTGTAGTTGGGAGTTTTAATGATCGAACTGTTAAATTGCTAATTATTTTAACTGAGGGGAAAAAAAAAACAAAAAAAAGCTATGAATCTTCTGCTGTTGCAGATGATGTTGAATAGCCTGTCAGCCTGTCACTATTAGTTGCCAAAATTGTAATAAATGAATGTGCAGTTGGATACAGGCAGGAAAACAGTAAGAAATGGTAAGAAAGTAGCGATGTGTGTGTATGAGAACAAAGAAGAACATTCATGTGAAGTCGAGGTGGAAGAAAGTAGGAAGAGTAATTCTGGGGGGGCTTTTAACTGAGGGGAACAGAAGCACAGTCTCCAACCAATACTGCTCCATTGGGGCTGTTCTATCCCAGGTGCAAGACTATACACTTGCCCTTGTTGAATGGCAGCATGACCCTTTGGGGAGTGTAAAGGAGTCCAAGAGAACATTTCAATTGACCTATTATTAGCATTAAAGTATTTCCATGCATTCATATTTTCCAGAATCAGGTAAAGGTCAGTCTGTATGGAGTTTGAAAATCTTTATAAGCTGCAAAGTGACTATGTAGGGAAAACAATACAAAAGTACGTTCACATCACACTGTTCATCTGAGAAGATCAAATCATTAATAAACCAATAGTTTAGAATCATAGAATCATAGAATCAGTCAGGGTTGGAAGGGACCACAAGGATCATCTAGTTCCAATCCCCCTGCCATGGTCAAGGACACCCCACACTACACCAGGCTGGCCAGAGCCTCATCCAGCCTGGCTTTAAACACACAGGGATGGGGCAATGCATCATCGCTTTGAGGTCTTTCAATTTTAAGATCTCGCCATCATGTTATGGTTTTCCCCTTTGCCCAAGGGGAAAAAAGTTTTAAATGTCAGAAATGGTCACTATATCTCCCTAAAAAATGAGATATTAGAGAATATGCATTTATCTAGATCCTAGGGTGATAGAAATTCATTACATTTTCATATCTCCAAATAAGATCTAAAAAATATTTTAGGGTTTCTATATTATTTCAAGAAAAAAATTGTTTTAATGTGACAGAATGCAAGTGATGAATAATTGCAGTGTACTGGAGGCAGATTATTTTCTACAAAAGTTAAAACTACTTCATAGAGTCCAAGCCATCCTAGTTTCAGGCTCCAAACTGATGAAGTTTAAAACCTCACCAATTTCATTAGCATTACACTTTTGTTCAAATAGTTTTTCTCTCTGAGGGCAGGTTTAATTGAATTTAACACTTTCACTGTGCAACAAATTATTTAAGCTTCTACAAGCAAAAAAAACCCTACAAAAATAGATTCTTAGTGCAGATTTTCTTAAGTTGGGTTTGGGTGTTTGGTTTTTTTTTTTTTGGTTTGGTTTGGTTTGGTTTGGTTTGGTTTGGGGTTGGGTTTGGTTTGGTTTGGTTTGGTTTTGGTTTTGGTTTTGGTTTTGATTTTGGTTTAGTTTGGTTTGGTTTTGATTCTGGTTTGGTTTGGTTTTGGTTTTGATTGTCAGGATTTTATTTTTGTTTGTTTGTTCAGGGTTTTTTTGGTAGCTTGCCTTGCAATATGAACTCATCAAATAAAGGCATAGTTCATATAGTTTCCGAAATATTGCTTGTAGCTATCCTCAGACTTCACAAAATCACAGAATTGCTTATAATGGAAGAGACCTCTTCAGAGTCCTTGGCATTTCATCACACTGTGTGTCTTTTCCTACTCCTTCTCAATTTATAAAATAAAATATCTTAAACAAACTTCAGACTTCTCAGTTTGTATTTTTTTTTTGTTCTCCCACATACACTCCAAGTTTTTGTGTGAGATGTCTGGCATAAATCAGACAAGTCTCTCTCATTTTATTCTTTTACATACGTCTTCTTTAGACTTGACCTGTGTTTACGTTTTCTGTGCAGATCTAACTTCCATAAGAGGCTTCAAGCAAATTGTTTTTTCTTTAATTTTCAAGCTCTCTTCTAATATTTGGTTTCTTTTAGAGACAAATGAAATCGAAGGTCACCATATTTTGAATACCTGCAATGAAAGCCTCCCTATTTTCCGTGAACAGTAAAAGCATTTCAGCATGTATTTCTCTTTGAGAAACATCTCTGAACATTTTCTGAAGGCTATTATTTTCTTTACTTTCAAACTTCATTTTTTTTAAAGCTTTTCCACTGAGAAAATCAAATGCTGTATTACAAATATAATTTGGTTGCATTAACCTTCTTACTAAGTTCTGTTTAATAGTACTGAGATCGCTGTGGTATAATATACAGACTTTAATTCTTTTAAGGTCCACATTCAGAAGAAGGCCTACAAGAAATCTTCAGAGGGGCTGTTTCCAAAGGCCTGTAGTGATAGGAAATTAAAGAACTGTAGATTAGATTGGATGTTAGGAACAAGTTCTGCACCATGAGAGTGGTGGAATACTGAAACAGATTTCCCAGGGAGACAGTTGAGGCCCCATCTCTGGAGATATTCAACTTCAGGCTCAGCAAGGCTCTGAGCAACCTGATCTAGTGGAAGATGTCCCTGCTGACTGTAAGTGGGGTGGACTAGATGATCTTTGGAGGTCACTTCCAACTCAAACCATTCTACAATTCTATGAAAATCAAACCCTAGCCCTTTCATCTAAGACATACAAAAAATTTAGATCTAGCTGGGAATGATAGATTCTAACACAAGAATCACAGCCCATTGTTGAAACACATCTTTTCCTACGGGGTTTAGGCACAGTGCACCGAGGGCCAGTATTTCACACTCTGGAAAAATGATAAAGATTATGTTTGTGGCTAAAGTCCTTAATACTAACAAGCTTAGAAATGGTATCTACAAAGTTCATGTCTTAAGTCACATTTTATATGACACTGCTCAGTAAAGTCACATTTTATATGACACTGCTCAGTAAACAACAGTTTCAACTGGTGACTCACTGTTTTGATGTTAGTAGTAGATTTTCATTTACTGGAAACAAACAGTATTTTAGCTTCCTTAGTAGTTATTAAAGTATTTCACATATTTGTTTTTATATCAGTTTCTAATCAAATATTCACCTTTCTCAAGTGGTGATTATTTGATATAAAATGTACTAAATATAGAAGGATTTCCAATTCAAGCAATTCTAATGATTTTTGTTTGATTTATATAGCTCTTCACTTCCTCCCATTCTCTCCACCAGAAAAAACCCACAGGGCTATAAAGCCATCAGTAGAAAGCCATTGAACAGAAAACTTAAATTATTAATTGATGTGCTTAGATGTGTTTTGAAAGAATTATTAACTCCACAGATTGAATTTGTGAGTTAAGAAATTGCTCTACATCTCTTGAGAGTTCTGGAGGAAAATCCTAAAAACATCTGTACATACAAACCACTGTGTCAGCATCACCTCAAAGCTGAAGTAAACATGCTACAAGATATGCAAATACAGTTCAATTCTACTAGATGATAAACTCAGAGTTCTTGCACAGACATATCTTAATAACCTTTAGCTAAAATACAAAAAATATTAATTGTGGTTACTACGTTTAATGCTGATGAACTTGAGAGATTTTTCAGCTAGCGTCTTCAAAAAAATATGTTACTCTCTTGTCTCTTTTTGTAGATCCAGAAGAAGTAGGATACGAGATGTCCTGGTGGTTAATGATAAGAGATAACATCTCAGGAAGGAAATTTGCTTTAAAGCTTATAATGCCAAAGCAATAAAACTTGAACTCTTAACTCTGCTTTTTCAAGCTCATCTGAAGATAACTTAGGGGGTCAATTTATAAATATTAACCAAACAAGAGCAAAGATAAAATGTCAGGGACACACACTGCTCTTTGAACAGTTAATATTTATCACTTTCTCCAGGAGAACTTGTACTGTTTGGTAATAGTTAGTAATTGTTTCACATGACAAACAGTCTACATATACTAGAAAAAACCAAACCAAACCAAAACAAAATGCTCTTAATTTGATTTTCTTTCTACAGGACAGTGTAAACTAGAGAAACTATTGGTAGGAAGAGATTTCTCTTCAGAAATGAAGGGAAAATCAGATAAACTCATAAAATTTCTGAGAATATCTTTTACCAGAAACCCTGGAGGACACCATGAAATAGCTTTAAATTAATATTTTATCTGTCAAGTGGCATTTAAAAGACAGGAATATGTTCTGATGAAGCTACTCTACATATTTTCATATTGTGTATAGTGTCTTCCAAACAGTGTTCCATTGTAAAAGATAGTTATATCTCACATTATCTCTTCCCTGAGACTATAAAGAGGAAAAACAAATGAAAAACTTAGAAGAATGTGCCATTGTAAACTCTGTGAAGATATCCAAAGTGGAGGTAGAATCAATATGAGAGTAGAGAATCCATTTTGTGTCTGAGTGACAGAATGCAGTATGTTACAGTTCAAACAACAAGATTTTGGGTCTTAAATCTTTTTTTTTCTTTTGAGAAACTTAATAATATCTGAAAAACTGTCTAGTACATCTATATCACAAGTTTAGTTCACCATGATTTTGGTTCTATTTTAATTAATTGTTTGAACCCTAATTAATCTCTGTTACCTCATTAGGAAAAGAAGCATCACTGATTTTTTTTCAAGCATATAAAATAACAATGAACTTACAACCACTATTGTGCATCAATTGGACATGTAGGCTGTCTGCTCAGTGACCCTAGGCAAAAAGATTTGTTTTATGAAACAGGATTCTAAAAGGCTATGGTGAGCAATAAGAACTTGACTACTGACAGCCTTGTAAAGAGTCACCTATTATCTGTACTTGATATTTCCTAATGCTCACATATTGGAGGGGAGCAAATGTTGCCCAGAATCCATTCAATATCTTCAACTTTTTACATCCTGGTTCTTTGAGAGAGCCTTGTAATTTTCTACACCTGATGCTGCAGCTGTGGAGGTAATAACATTATAAATGTTCTCTGTAGAACAGTCATTTCCTGGAAAAGCCTAATGTGGATGATTTTTCTTCATTTTCTACTGAAGGAATAAAATAAAGAACACATATTCTTAATGATGAAGGTCACAAAACCTCCAACTTCATACCATATAGACTCATAGCATGTTCTGGGTTGGCAGGGACCTTAAGGATCCTCTAGTTCCAATCCCCCCTGCCACAGACACTAGCTTTTTAGCCTATGTTTCTCTGTGCCTAATTTTCTATCAAGAGATTTAGTTGCATAAGTAAGTATTAACTGCAATGATTCAGTAGAACCACCAAATAAGACATGTCTTCAGAATCACATCATCTTAATATTTACAAGATGACAATTCTAAGAATTGGGATGTGAGAATATAAGCCTTAAATTGTCCATCCAAATTCATGTGGTGCTGAGGGACGTGGTTTAGTGTTGACCTAGCAGTGTTGATTTGAGTTGGTGATCAAAAATGTCTCTTTGTACCAAAATGATTCTATGATTCTAAAATGTTCCACTGGACCAGGTTGCTCAAGACCCTTATCTTAGAAATAGATATCTTAGAAATACAGATACATTTCAGACTAGATATTCAGCTCATATAAAATAAGGAATCTACACATTTCAGTATGCAATATTTACTTGTTATGTTTACTTACCTGAGCTGAAAAATCAATTGAGTTCAAGCAGCTAGAAAAACAAATAATGCTCCCACTTGCAGTGTATTTGACAGCCAGCAACGCTGGGCAGTATCAAACACATCAACATCACCTGTAAATGCTAAATGGTTAAGTGATCTGGACAAGAATCCAAGGCTATGAGCTCACAACCTTTGTCAATTTACACTGGACAGACATCAGAAATGAAGAGTGATAACTACTGCAAAGCAAGAAAGAAGGAAGAGAACATTATTTGTGACAAATGGTGAACTTAGAAAGCTGCTAGTGGCATTAACCAGGAAGTGTGTATTTACTTGAGTTTTAGAAGGTATTTGTTCTCTCTTTTCTACTGGACAAAATCACTACAACTGCAGAAACTGGTGAAGTTTCCTTTCTGAATGATTTATTTTTGGAGGGTTACAGGAATTCTTTGCTGTGTTCTTCCCCAAATGAATTATCTGAAAAGAAAGCCACTGAACTTCACTGAAGTACCCAGAAACCTTATTTGTATCAGTGAAAAGACATGCTCATAATACAATGGTCTCATCATAATGGCTTACTCTATTTTAAATATCTTTTGGGTGATATGGTAACAAGAAGATCTATTCCATTACCACTGACTAGAGCATTCTATTTTAGTGCACATCCTTTATGAATATAAAAGAACAGAAAGTAACAATCTCTCAGTGCCCAATTCTTAAATATTCATTCAGCTTCAGGAGAAAACTTGCATCATTCTCTCAACAATAATACTGGAAACTTAATCCATTTTTTTCTTTTCTACACAATGACAATGAAAAATCTGTCAGAAAGAAATGGAGGATGTCTGCTATTGGTTCTATATTCCCCCCCCCCTATATCTGGATAGGACAATGATGTTTAATTTTTTGTTTTCCAAACATTTATAGAGTTAGCATGGTGGATCATACCCTGAGGATCAAGCAGACTATTTATATAAGATGATTAATTTATATAAGATGATTAATTTAAAATAGAAAGTTCCCTGCATGTGCAAGGAACCCTGTCAGTCTTAATATTTACAGAGAAAAGAGGATAATAACACTTTCTTATTTCCTTTGATCTTTTAGTTTCAAATTTTAACTTCAATCTCCCACACGCTTTTTCTTATTCTATCATTGTGAAGCACTTAGCCCAACAGGGGCTGATTTCCAATTGATCTAAACATCTCCATAATGAATATAATTATGAACATAGTATAAAAAATGAGATATGTCACTGTTTTAATTCACTTCATACAATAATCTCTAGTATTATTTATCATGGCAATTCTTTGAAACATTTGTTCCCTTTTCCTTGTCATCCTTTTTTATCTCTTATCTCCACATCAGCTTTCTTCCTCACTTGTAGCACTGAAGTGGTATTCCATAAGATTTAACTGTCTGAGCAAAGAGCTCTGTAAGGGAGTTTGTTCTTCTCTTGTGGAGATGTCTATCTCACATTGTTCTTAACCTTGTCTTGGTTGAAACAAAGGCCATGTTTTCATTGTTCTGTTTATATACTTATGGCTAAACACAAGCTGAAGTACTTGTTGAATGTTGGTTGAATGCAGTTTCTCAGTTCAGCTGTATGAGTGCTGCTAGAAATTAGCACAAAGCCAGTGTTCCAGTCATGAGACTTAAACAAGGAAGGTGTCCAGTGAAGGTTGATTCTTGGACTTTTTTCTTAATTTCCTACCTCAAGTCTCATATTTCACTTAAACATAGTGGGAGGGAAGTATTCCCCCCATGCTAGTCTTGACTAGAAGACAACTGGGTAGAAGTGTCTCTGCCTCTAGTCAAATTTAGCAGCAGCATAATAGGAGGACTGAGTGTGAACCTTATGTTGAACATGTCAGCACTCCTCAATCTTTACTATTCTTAGAATCACAGTCACAGAATGGTTTGGGTTGGAAAGGACCTTAAAGATCATCTCATTCCAACCCCCTGTCATGGGCAGGGACACCTCCCACTAGACCAGGTAGCTCAAGGCCTCATTCAACTTGGTCTTGAACACGTTCAGGGAGGGGTCATCCACAAAAACCCTGGACAATCTGTTCTAGTGTCTCACCACCCTCACTGTAAAGATTTTTTTCCTAATCTCCAGTCTAAATCTGCCGTCTTCTGGATCAAGGCCATCACCTCTTGTGGTATTGAAGGTCTTCAGATCCTTTCTGACATCTTACTTTTTGATGCATGCAATGAGAAAGTAAAGAACTGCTTTTCACCTTTATGGTATCTATGGTGAGTAAACACTGTGATCTCTTGCCTTTTTCTAAAGGCTTAGTGGACAGTAGAAAGGGGAGAACAAGTACCACCAATCCTATATAAAAGGAAAGTAGGAAGGCAGAAGAAATAAGACTTAGAGCACTCTTCAGTGGATAGAGAATTAATAACAAAATGTTCTCTGCAAGAAATGTTCTTGTAGCAATGTAAGAAAGCTCAGTGTAAGCTTGTAGGGAAGGTCTAAATTCAAACAATGGGTTTTGCATATTCATACTCACGTGGCCATACATGACAGATTAAGACTCTCCTACAATGGAGGAAGGCTCAGAGACAATAAACAAGATTGGTGTGCCTGTGAATCTTACTTTGAGAGTCTGAGCACTGGAACAAGGTTGTGGAGTCTGTCTCTGGAGGCATTCAAAACTCACCTGGACATGTTCTTCTCTGATTTGCTCTAGGTGTAATGGATGTCATCTATCTGGGCTTCTGTAAAGCCTTTGTCACAGCTCCCCACAACATCCTTCTCTGTAAGTTGGAGGGATGTGTATTTGATGGGTGGGCTGTTCAGTGGATAAAGAATTAGCTATATGGTCTCATTCAGGCAGTTATGGTCAATGGATCCATGTCCAGATGTAGACAGGTGACAAGCGGTGCCCCTTGGAGGTCCACACTGGGACCAATGCTGTTTAATACCTTCATCAATGATACAGAGAGTGAAAAAGTAATAATTCCATAGTATTTTAATGAATATATTATTTCTGATGAATATTTCAGTAAAATAGAAACATCTTCCTGTTATTCTTTTTAGAATAATGCAGAAAAGCAGTGCTAAAAATGGCAAGTATTCATCATGCCATTTCAATATTCAGCTGTTATTTTCTTTTCTACCTCCTGGATGATTTTTTGGCATTGAATCTGATCCAGTGCTTGTTGAAATCAATAGGAGCCTTTTTATTGACTTCAATAGAGCAGAAGTAGGCTTGTGGTAGGCAGGGTGGCTTGAGTAGTCAAGAAAAATAGCTTTGTATATCCCAGGAAGAATAAATTCCACTTAGGAACACAGCTTCAGTGCCCAGTGGCTAGTGCATATTATTAAAAATGCAGCTTTTGCCAAAACCTGTTGAGCTACAACAATAACCAGGACTGTACTTGGCTTGCCTAAATGTGTGTGAGGAGACTGCTTATAATTTTTGCCCTGTTTGATTCTGTTTTCTTCGCTCAGTGTTTGTTTGTAGACTTGGCAAGAGCTCACAGGTTTGTTTACTTTTCCAAGAGAATCCCCAAAGGCCACACTCCCCTTCCTCAAGGCATGACAATTACTCCGCTGCCTCTGCTGCCTCCTATGTGTTAATTTGATGACTTCACTCTCCATAGATGTCTCCTGCCTGACCCTCACGTAATGCTGAACCTTTTGTCTAATTACACCAGGCTGAGAGAGCGGTGCTACTCCGTGGGAGGATTACACAGGCTGAATACAATGCTCACTGTGAAATTAATTGCAGTGATGACAAAATTGCCACAAAGTCCCCGTCGCTGGCAATTAGCATCAGAATTGGGCTGTGCTGTTTTGGCAACTGAAGCAAATTGAATGTGAAATGTTGTGCTTTATTTTTTTCACTGTTCTGGTTGTTTTTCTTGATCTGAGATTGGAAGGTTATCCACATGGTACACAGAACATTAACAGCCAAATGAATTCAATATTCAGAACTTTGTGGCAAATCTGATAAAAATGTGGCTTGTCTGTATGGAAATGGAGACATGCCCAGTGTAATTCTCTTCCCTCAGCTGGGTACATATCATCTGAGAACCAAGCCTGTGGTAACTAGATCAGAATATTTCAATATTCAAAGCCACTGCTATCCTGAGTATCACCACGAAGCCTACTGGTTTTGGTCTTGAAGCTTGATGGCCCCTGAGAGCACTACAAGATCGTACTGGGGCTGATCATCTGCACATGGGACCTCCTCTACACCTCTCCATGATTTCAGGAGTTCCATTTCAACTCCGTTTGGGGGAGGAGAACATTGTTCCCAGATGGATGACTTGTGCCTGTGTGGCAGTCTTGCCTCTGGACCTGTCTCCTGATGCTCTTGGCCTCTTGAAGGGACTCGGGAACAGGTTCACTGTTAAATATGCCTAGGGTTGTTGGTGGTCACTGTCATCACCATTCTGCTTGGATTCAGTGGAACTCTGCTTGGGTCAGTGAGGGTGTTGCCTGTTCTGGGCTCACCCTGGGCTTCTCTCAACTCATGGAGTAGCCATGTGCTTTCTGCTATCAAACACCTTGAAGGTACACCTAGAGGCATGTGAGATGCTTACCACTCTCAGTACTCTGAATTTGGTTTCCCGTTTCAGAATTATTTATAGGTGAGAAAATCCTTGAATAAAATATGCGTGGAAGCAGAGACTGATACCAAAAAAAGTTCATTCCAAGTGACTGCTCTAACTCTTAAGTTTACAACATACCCTTCCTTTCCCATGTTCACTTATTTATTGGGTTTTGTTGTTTTGTTTGCTTGTTTGTTTGTTTTGGTTGGTTGTTCTTTTGGTTTTGTTTTTTTTTCAGCTAGTCTTTATTTTTTTTCTACATATCATCACAGCTCCAGCTGAAAAGGTTTCTAAATAAACAAACTTTGGTTTCCTGGTTAAGGCACCCACTTTAAAGACTGTGCCTTTAAATTTCTTTTGTTTAGGAAAAGACTTCTAGTCCTTGAGCTGTTGCTCTTTTTTCTTTTTTTTTTCAAGTCACTAATTAGCTCTAGAAAAAGAAAGCTCTCCTTTTATGTATTTGTTCTGGGTTTTTTTGTTTGTTTGTTCATTGCTAGGAGAAACATGTTTAATATTGGAAGAAGGTTCAGGGTTGCGTATCCCAACTCTGGTGAGGTCACACCTCGAGTGTTGTGTTCAGTTTTGAGCACCTCAATACAAGAGAGATGTGGAGGTGCTGGAGCCAGCACAGTGCCAGGGCAATGAAGCTGAGGAAGGGCCTGGAGAATAAATCTTATGAAGAGTGACTGGGGATGGTTAGTTTGAAAAAGAGGAGTCTGAGGGGAGACCTCATCATTCTCTGCAACTACGTGAAAGGATGTTCTGCTGGTCTGTTCTCACAGGTAACTAGTGATAGAACAAGAGGGTATGACCTCAAGCTGCCACTGGGTAGGTTTACACTGCACATTAGGAAAAAAACAATTCAGGGATAGAGTGGTCAGGCATTGGAATGAGCTGCCCAGGGAGGTGGTTAGGTCACCAATCCTGGGTATGTTTATAGGTTGTTTGGATGTGGTTCTTGAGGATATGGTTAAGGGGTGAACCTTGTAGAGTAAGGTTAATAGTTGGACTTGGTGATCCTGAGGGTCTTTTCCAACCTGAATATTCTGTGATTCTGTAATCCTAAGCAGAAGAAGGCACCAATCACTTCAGTCTCAAAAAGGGTGCAGTCAGTGCTGCCTGCTGGCCTACAGACAGCTCCAAGCAGTAACTTTAGACTGACTCCTGCTTATTCTGATAATTATTTTACATTGTAGTTTTCTTGGTGGTTGACAGCACTGAGGTTTTTGTTGGCTTAAATCTCTTGTGACCTGGTAAGATTTTTAAACTGAAATTTAAATTAACATAATCTATGACTAATAGCAAAAAATATTTTGCTAATAAGGCATTCTTAGTTTTACAAAATATACACGTCAAAGGCTGCAGACTCCCAAAAGCTAGAGAGTTTGTGGAAGATCTGTAACATAAGCAGTTGAGCACACAAAAAAAAGGACTGGAAAATTCCAATTCTCCTAATGGATGTAATTATCAAAAAAGAACTTAGGCAGCATCTTGGTGCTTGGGATAAAGCTTTCCTGTTTTTAATGGACTTGAAATTATCTGTAGGACAGAATTGAGTACCAAGGAATGTTCGTTGCAATCTTGATTGCATGTATTTTAATATTTAATAAATACTGTAAAATTAGAAAGTTCCTTGGCATCATGTAAGCTTTGCAGTCTTTTTTTGTGGTAATAAATGCTTTACTTGGACAAAGTGGAAAAACACCAAAGGAAAAAAAATTGAAAAAGATGAGTGGAAATAATACTTATTTTTAAAGACAAAATAAAATAAACCAGATTTCAGGCCTAAAAGTCCCTCCTCAGGTCAGAAACAGAATTAATTTATTATTTCCTAGTATAAATGGGAAGGAAAGTGAAACGGTTCCGACAACACTCTTGAAAAGTAATTCCATATATCTTGGATCCTTGTTGAGCATCAATGCAGATGTTCTCAGAAAAGTAAGATTTTTTTAGTTTCAAATTACTAGTTTTTCAGTGTGATGGTTTGAAACTCTCTTTTTAATTTTCTCTTGCAAAGTTCAAAAACAGAGAAAGTGAAAGAGTGTAAATAAGTCACTATTGGGTGTAAGAAAGCAAAATACTGATTGTTCTAAACACTTCCATTGGATAGATAGAAATGTTTAAGAACTATTACCCAAAACAAAGTGGGGCACTCTGGTCATTCTGCGTTCTGCAGTGACTGCGGTTTCCTTCTTCTCCTTCTTCTCTTCTCGCCAAAGATAACACACTGACCTTGGCAGCTAAGTTAACAACCTTTCTGCTTAACTAACTTTGCTTTCTGACCAGGGGGGTCTGAGGGGGAAGCTCCTGGGAGGGAGGCTCCTTCGGGAAGGGTCCCATTTGGGGGGAAGCAAAGGGAGATTGGTTGTGATTTTTCTGTTGATTGTATATATTTGTGAATGTTGTGAATTTTGTATATTTGTACATATTCATTGCATTTCATCGTAGATTGTAGACTCTGCTTGTAAATACAGCTTTCATTTGCTTCCAGACTGGGCTAGCCTGGTTATTGTCGGTGGAGGGGGAATTTCAGCTCACACCGAGACTAGTTTTTCAGTGATGCAAAATGGAGGAAATGGTGATATCAGAAATATTTTTCCAAAAAGGAATTTTTTTTTTTCCTGTCCAGCTTTCCTTCTAAGGTCAAACATTAAGTCACATCATTCTGTAAATCTCAAATTCTTCTTAACCTGAGCCAAGTATCCACTCAGGAAATGGCAATGAGTGTATCAAAGGCTCCGTTAAAGCAGTATGCCCATCAGCTTGGGAGGGAGCAAATCAGTTCATTTAAACTAAAACACAAAATATCTTTGCAAAATTAAAGATATTTTATGTTAATGATTTATTCATGGTGAATTTCATTTTTTTTAAAAAACACTTATTATTTGAAGTTCACCTCAGTTTGCTCTTCTGTAAAATGGATTCTCATATTAGGAGCCTTATGTTTATATTGTCTGCAAAAATAATTCTAACAAGTTGCTGTGTTGCATAGATTCGAAATATTAATCAAATATATTAGTGGAGAAAGTTACTCATTCCATAGTGTATTTTGCTTTCCCTTAAAGGAAGATACAAACTAAAAATAAAAGTTAAAAATGCTTAGTGATATTTATTTTGGGACCTTGTTTGTGCTACTGAGAAAATGACATTCACAAAGGTCCTTTATCTATGTTTTATGAAACTTCAAGACATCTTAAAACTTTAGTTACTTGAGGTTAAATATTCTCCATCTCAGTTCTTAAGATTGTGTTGGTTCTATGGTTCTTTTTTCTTGATAAACAAATCAATATGAATGTTTCAGAATATCAATTTTGCATTCTTAATTTCCCTTTTTGGAAGATTAATTGGAAGGGGCAGGGTTGTGCATACTGTTGAATGATGTATTCTTCAAAGAACATAACATCTTCACCCACTATTGATGCCCAAGTGGAAGTTGAACATCTATGAGAACCTCAAGATCCTCCACTTCTGATAGGAATGAATGTACTGTTAGAGATCATAGAATCATAGAATCAGGAAGGTTGGAAGAGACCTCAAAGATCATCGAGTCCAACCTGTCGCCCAAAACCTCATGCCTATCTAAACCATGGCACCAAGTGCCACGTCCAATCCCCTCTTGAACACCTCCAGGGATGGTGACTCCACCTCCCTGGGCAGCCCATTCCAATGGCCAACCGCTCTCTCTGTGAAGAACTTTCTCCTCACCTCCAGCCTAAACCTCCCCTGGCGCAGCTTGAGACTGTGTCCTCTTGTTCTGGTGCTGGTTGCCTGGGAGAAGAGACCAAACCCCTTCTGGCTACAACCTCCCTTCAGGTAGTTGTAGACAGCAATGAGGTCTCCCCTGAGCCCTCTTCTCCAGGCTAAACAGTCCCAGCTCCCTCAGCCTCTCCTCATAGGGCTTGTGCTCAAGGCCTCTCTCCAGCCTCGTTGCCCTTCTCTGGACATGCTCCAGCAATTCAACATCTTTCCTAAACTGAGGGGCCCAGAACTGGACACAGTACTCAAGGTGTGGCCTAACCAGTGTTTAATGCTTCTATTATCTGGCATGAACTTTTCAAATTTTGATAATAAATAGCCTTAAGGTTGCCTTAATGTTGCCTTTTAGTTAGGTGTAGGCTTTCATTTGATTGCTTTTTGGTTTGTTTCTTTTTTTTCTGTTTAGAATATTTATTTTCATTATTCTTCAAGTGAGCCTGGTCCTCACCCAGTATTGACCTGACCACACACAACCCTTGGTATACTCTTGTGTTTATGCTAACTTTGGAACTATTATTTACAGTACATGAAGCTTTCTGCAGAACTGTGTTTTGTGGGACATGAACTGATGCAGGTTGAGCAGACAGAGGAATTGCTTGACAGGCAAATAGAAGCATAGCCAGAGGGGACTCAGGCCAGCAACTTCAAATCCCAATTGTAAAGCCACAAGGGAGCTGTAGGAGTAGGAGTTAATTTAAGGTAATGTTGTGTTTATCTGATGCTGAAGACTGCTAAATGGAACCTACAGCAATCATCTTCAGTAAGAAAAATAGGAATTGCCTCTTTTTCAGCCTTAAGGTTTCTAGATGCCTTTCTGGTCAGCTAGCAGAGAGCCTGACTTTGTAGCTGAAATGTGGTCCTGCTTTTTTGCCTGCTAGCACAAACTAAAATAACAGAGAAAATATGTGAAAAGTATTTGCAAGGATACATCTTATAATTTTGTAATAAAGCATTAAGTTCACTCTCCTGCCTCAAGCAGAATACTTGTCAGTAGGAGTAAGTGCTTTCAGGACATAATGGTGTTCAAAAAGGGAGGTCAAATCCTCCTGCTGCAAAATTGTTAGGACTTCTTTACCAGTAATTTTTGGTCTAAAAAGGTTTGATACCAGCAGCCCTTTCAGAAACAGGACTTCTCTAATTATTATACAACAATATACTGAAGTTAGGACCAGAGCTTACAGAAATACCTTTTGGAAAATGCTTCCTTTCCCCCCCACCCCACCCTGGAATTAGAAAACCTTAAGAAGTTGAGCACTAAGCAACTTTGCACTGCATGGGCATGGGATGAGGAATCACAGTATCACAGTACATTAGAGGTCGGAAGGGACCTCCAGAGATCAGCCAGTCCAACCCCCTTGCCAGGGTAGTCCACACAGGAATGCATCCAGGTGGGTTTTGAAAGTCTCCAGAAAAGGAGATTCCACAACCTCTCTAGGCAGCCTGTTCCAGCGCTCCGTCACTCTCACTGTAAAGAAGTTTCTCCTCATGTTGAGGTGAAATCTTCTATGCTCAAGCTTGTACTTGTTGCTCCTTGTCTTATTAGTGCACACCAACAAAGAGATTGGCCCCCTCCACTTGACACCTACCCCTCAGATATTTATAGATATTGATGAGATGGGATCTGAAAAATACCCAGCAACTGAGGGAAAAAAATGTTTTGGAATCACTGAAATTGCTAAAATCACATTTATACAGGATAGCGCATTTTGTGCACTGATGTCTTCCTCCTCTGCTTTCGTAGATTATTTCAAATAGGAAGGAGCTTCCATAAAGCCATCAGGGTCTCTCTTAGCCTTCTGAAACAGACTAAGTTTCTTTTCTACATGATCTAAATACAAGTGTGATTTCCTACTCTCAAAATTTGTTTTGCTCATTTCCTTAATTATACTGAAATCTTTCCTTCATCCCTTCAAACATTTCATTGCCAAGACACAGACCTTCACCCCACAGCTTTCTCTTCTGTTTTCCATGCAGTTTAACAATTCCACTACTATTTACCCTTTGGCTGGCCTGCTGGTTGCTAGATGCTGCATTTGATGGTCAGTTATACACAGCTGATGAGACTTGTAGATTGTGAGGCAATTCAAGCAGCCTGGATCAGGGCTTTCTGTGTCCTTCATTGTCTTTACTAAACACTTGACTGCCAGTTGTAAAATCTTTTAAGCTCAGTGATCTCCACCTTTTTGATAAACTCACTTGAAATTGCCTGGAGATTTAAAGCTTATTTAGGTTATGAGAGATGGATCTATTGACAGTGAAATTGCTAACACTTGTTTCATTAAGAAATCAAGCAAAGGCAATTGTATTTGTTTAGTTATTGCACATACATAGGGGAATCTAGAAGTAGGGTTTTTTGTTTCTTTCCTAAGCCTTTCCAATATTTTGTATTTTCCATTGATTTACAATTTCCTCTCAAAGTAATCTGTGTGTGTGTCTGTCTATACTATCTATGTATATAAATATTGTTAGTGATCACTAGGCTGCTGATACCTAATAATTCAGTTCTGATTAAATCACTTAGGCATCAAATTCTTAATCTTATATGATTATGAGCATATGTAACTCAAGGGAAGGTCAATGTAGCCAAGTAACTTGAGTGCACCTAATGCCAGATTCAGAGGTGATTAGCAACTTTAAACCACCTCTGGGCTCAGCACCTAAGTGATCATGTTAGAAGTTTATTTTCCCTAGGATTTTCCATTATGCTGGTGAGTTACAGAAAAGAAGCAATGCAGTAAATAATTTGTGTAGTCATATTTTATAAGCTGACTTGGTCTCTACTTGTTGATTTAATCTTCTCCCTTTTCACAGAATCACAGAATTGCCAGGGTTGGAAGGGACCTCAAAGATCATCTAGTTCTAACCCCACCCTCTTTTATTTTTCCTATATCTGTAATAGCCAGTTTCTGGTGCTATGCTTCTACCATATTAAGAATTCCCTGTCAAGACAGCATTCAGAAATATGTGAAAACTGGACTTTTTTAAGAACATTACATGAAAGAACCAAGAATATATGAACACAATGTCCTGACTGCTTTAGTCTTTGGGATTGTTAAGAGTTATTTCTCGGCTTTGCATCCAGACAAAGCACTTGCCAAAGAAATAATTTCCCAAAGCACTAACTACCTCCCTGATCCTGCTCTTCCTTTGCAGACAAAAGTTAGTGCCACTAACCTTCACTCTTCTTTCTCCTGTGGGAATATAGTTGAACTATTTACTGCTGTATTATAAACCACCAGGGTGAAGACCTATTCCTGGCTTAAGCAGAGTTTGTTAGACTCCATCCCCACTGAACAGTTTGCAGGACAATTATGCACCTTTGGTTCAGGCTATTTAGGGGCATGATAACTAGTGAGATTTTAGCAAAAATTCCATTTTGTAGATTGACTTCTGTATTTGATTTCTCCTGCACTTGTTCTATTTAAGTTCTATTACTCTTGGGCTGAGCTCCATATCAGTCTGGAGTGGAACCAGGCGTCAAGCTCAGCCTGGTTGATGATCTTAAATGTAATAAAGGCCCATCATTTGAACTGGATAATGACTCATTTTGGTTTCTTAATATATAAATCTCTTCAAAAACTTTTTATAAGTTGATCTAAATTCCATTATTGCATATAGATATGTAACATGGAAATTACTTTGGTTTTTTTTCAGTTGAGTTACATTCACTTGGAATAAACTCACAAGAGAGGTGGTGGATTCCCCAACATTAGGCAGTTTCAAGGTCCAGCTTGACAGGGTGCTGAGCCATCTCATTTAAACTATATTCTTACCCTGAAAGGTTGGTCTAGATGATCTTGAGGTCACTTCCAACCTGGTGTTCCATGAATCTATGAAAACTTAATGTAAATTTTGAAATCTTTACATATCCAATTTACTTGAAAAAATATTACAGTTAACATCAGATCTGCTGAATTCTAGTTAAACATAGTCTGCTAAAATATAAAAAACCTTTTTTTCTATAAGACCTGGATTTTAGAATTCTGTCATGTAAGTTGTGTTGCTTCAATTGTAGCAATTCAATTATGTGCCTTGTAGAAGCACCTTGAAATCATAAATATACCAAATCCAGCACTGACAGCTTGCTTTGGCTTATTTTCTTATGAGTTGGGAGGGAAACTGAAGAAAATAGAATGATGTGAAATTTAAATTCCCATAGCAATATGCTCTTTAGATATCGTTTATAAAATACTTGATGCTAATAAATGCATTTTAGCACAGAAATTTATCTGCAGAAGAATGAAGGCTAATGCTTTTGATCCCTGTCAATAAATTGTATACTCTACAGGAAAAATTCACATACATAGCTTAACTGTTTTCCTTACTTTTCATATTTTGAAAGTACTTCATTCTCCACCAGGGAAAGTAGAAGCTGTTAAATATCATAGCTGATTTTTTTGCTACACTTCTGAACCAAACTCCCAGAGAGCTATATTTAATGTTTGTGTGTCTATGTACCAAAGGGAATAAGTTACTCCCAGTGCTATCTCACTCATCCTGCCTTTCCTCAGAAGCTGTAGGAAGCACAGAGGGGGATGGTGGATTTCACACAGGCAGACACCATCAGTGTGTGCAACACTCACATGCAGCAGGCTTCATCCAGTGGAAAATCAGTATTTCCATGCCTGATAATTGTCAGTTATATAGACAGATTCAGCTACCAAAGCCTGGAATTTCCCAGCAACAGGGTGATGTAGTTCTGGTCCCTACTGGCTGTACACAGCTACTTTTTAGGAAGCAGCACAGAGTGGCATGGCAGTGAGGGCATGGAGTGGCCAGAAATGTGCTTGCTAAGTGTCAGATATTGCTGTTCTGAGAGCTCCTAACTCTCTTGCTAGCAGAGAGGGAGAGCAGGTCTCAAGCCTGAGGGGAATAAAAGGCAGAGCAGCATCAGGTATTGTTTTAGGGTTGGTGGATAGTAAAGATAAACATAGAGCTAGGTGCAGTGTAGTTGAGGGTAGCATTGGCGCAGCTGTTCAATGCAGGGATAAGGAGAAGTAAGAAAAGCCAGAAGACTTTGTTAAGATCTTCCATGTGTAAGCATGAAAGAGAGCAACTGAAAAGTGCAGAAAGTGTACAAGAAGCCATATACTCAGGTGTCATCTCTCTGGCTCTTACTGTCATGCACACTTCAATCTCTAGCAAAGTAGAGATTTCAGAATACCTATACATTTCATGAGTTAAGAAGAAGTGAGGAGAAGAACACTGAACTGCCAAAACACAGAGCATTCAATTTTGTGTTAAATGCTGGTCACTTCTGAAATACTTTCCATGTGATCTTGGGGCTGCAGCCAGGCCACAGTGAAGAGCTGCCTCTCGAGGAACCAAGCTGTTCCTGGAGGCAGGATTGAGCTGGATTTTTTAGACTAATCTAAAATTAATCTAGAAGATCTAGAAGAGAGACCTTTTTTTTTGGCTCATGTAGCCGTTCTGACATCACCACCCAGAGGAGGCTGACAAGTGCCTGAGGTCCTGAAGAGACCTCACGGGAGCTAGCTCATAGCCTGACTGATCGCTCAGCTGCTGCAGCTGTGTTGGTAAATTATGTTACAGATATCTTCCCTTGAGCATAGACACAACCTACTCCTTGGTTGGACCTACAAGCAGGAATTCAGATACCAAATTCTCTGGGGTTTAAAGTTCCTGAATTTGGTTTCTCTGAGGTAACTGTGACTTAAACACTGTTTTGGATGTTCATTATGCATACACAGCTTCCATGGGATGTCCATTCTCAATTACTGTGTTCCTGTTCACTATAAAATCAGAATGAATCATTTTACTAAACATTTTTTGAGTAAAATAACTTCTGTGATTAATTTTTTTCTTTTCCTGGTTTTTTCCCTCCCTTTTTTCCTGGAGAACTCTACTGATAAACTAATTGTGCTTACTTTTCATTTTTAATCACTACATGTCTCAAGAATTGACTTCATTATTATCCCACTAATTTAAGTAATGCATTACCTTTGTCATTCTTGCAGCAGAGATAATACACAGAATTAGTTCAGGCAGCTCATCTACCGATCTGTTCCTCAAACATGTTTAACATTTGAGGGTTAATTTTTCCCCAAATAATATCTTGTAATTCTATACATTAGTTACTTTCCCTGTCAAGAAATTTATCCTGAACTCTCTTGTGGACCTGCCTTTCCTTTGGTTCATGTCCTTTGGTTTTCAGCCCACTGTTCTGTCAAACAATTTCAGGGCACCTGCCTTCTATATGCCCTTCAAAAGTGTGTCTCTTAATCACTGTATTCTGCTAATCACTTGTACCCTAATTAACACATACCTTACCTAACCTACTTTCAGAACTCTTGCCCTGTGTTACCACCTCGATTGCTCACTGTCTCCATGTTTGCTCTCACCATCTGGTTTATCAGATTGTGTCAGGTATTCTGACTAATTACCTGAGGCAAGGTACACACAGCCTTCATTAAAAACAAGCTGTGGGACCAAATATCATAAATTTGTGGCCAAAACCTATGCCATCTCCTGAGTTCAATCTAGACAGCAGGTGACATACTAATGTTAATGATTTACTTCTAATCCCATCTCCATGTTCATATTAAATTGCTGTCAGTACTTCCTAACAACCTCTTAAAGACAGACATTTTTTAAAGTATCAGTGGCATGCATGCAGTCTGCTCAGACCCTTTCTTTGGACATTGTTGGTTGCATTAATATATTTCTAGTAATAAATATAAATTTATTTATATAAATTTATTTATATAAAAATAAATAAAATAATTTACTGGTGCTCATAAGAAAGTAACATAGAGATAGCCTCATCAAAGTGTATTTGTCAGGATAATATATGACTGCTCATGGTTGCTAGAAGAGTTTGTTATTGAATGAGAGGTTAGAGGAGAACATGTGGGAGAGGAACTGTAATTTTTTTGGAGTGATATACAATGAAAGTCTTCCCTTCATCCTAAGATGTGGCAAATCATTCTCTAATATAGTTCTGGGCTCCCTGGTTCAAGAGGGACAGGGATCTACTTAAGAGAGTCCAATGGAGGGCTACAAGGATGATGAAGGGACTGGAGCACTGCCTGATGAGGAGAGGATGAGAGACCTGGGGCTGGTTAGTTTGGAGAGGAGAAGACTGAGAGGGGATCTAATCAATGTCTATAAATATCTGAAGGCTGGGTGTCAGGAAGGAAGGGACAGCCTGTCCTCACTGTGCCCTGGGATAGGACAAGGGGCAATGGATGTAAACTGCAGCACAGGAAGTTCCACTTCAACATGAAGAACTTCTTTACTCTAATGGTTGTGGAGCACTGGAACAGGCTGGAACAGACTGGAACAGGCTTCCCAGAGAGATTGTGGAGTCTCCTTCTCTGGAGACTTTCAAGCCCTGTCTGGATATATTCCTGTGCAACCTGCACTAGATACATGGTCCTGCTCTGGCAGGGATGTTGGACTTGATGATCTCCAGAGGTCCCTTCCAAACCCTAACATCCTGTGATCCTGTGTGACTCATTTTTCAGATACTTTTGTCTGCTCTGGGTGAAGTTGATGTACTAATGGAGAATATTATATGCCAACTATGTGAAATATGCTGCACCATTCTGCTCTTTTTTACCTTTTTTAATTTCTTTTTTTTTTTTTTAATGAGGATACAGAAAAAAATTGTCACCAGAAGAGAACCAGTTATGGTTTGGAAGGACAAAGAGTTCTGAAAGCCAAGCCAACTCTCTCAAACTGTTCATTTTGTCAAAAGCCAAAGAATGCTATTTCAGTAATGGATGTAAACAGAAAAAAAAAGGCAACACAGATCAAACTTAGGTTTGTGCAAGGGTGGGGAAGTGGCAGGAAACATAGTTAAATTCACAGAAATTGAATATATACTCTGACACTCTGATTGGAAAGGGAAATCTGGAAATGAGCAGATGGTGATGTTAACTAAATCAATTATGAGGCCATACTGATGTAATAAGGATTGCGTTGCCATGAATAATCTCACTAGTATCAGTGTCCTACACTTTTGATGGTGTGTGTTAATGACTTGACAAAACAATTGAAATTTTTAGGGTGTTTTTCTAAGTGCTCAGTCAAGGAAGAATAAAATTTGATTCAGTTCTGGAGGACAGAAACATAAGGGCTTTTTAATTGCAGGCTTTTTGGAGCATCAGGTGTAAACACACACAATCTATAAAGCAGCCAGCACTTTTCAGTGATTCAGAGCAAATACACAGATGTTAATTTGCATGTATGCACTTAAGCCAATATTCAGTTTTCACTAATATGTGAAAAATCATAGAATCACAGAATAGCTTAGGTTGGAAAGGTCCATCTACTCCAAACTTCCAACCATGTGCAGGGACACCTCTCAACTAGACTTGGCTGTTCAAGGCCTCATCCAACCCGGCCTTGAACACCTCCATGGAGGAAATATTCACAACCTCCCTGGGGAACCTCTTCCAGAGTCCCAACACCCGCCTGCTGAAGAACTTCTTTCTAAGATTCAGTCTAAACCTACTTTCACTCACCTTACATCCATTCCCCCTTGTCCTGTTGCTAGACACTTATGAAAAGTCCCTCTCCAGCCTTAGTCTAGGATTTCAGGTATTGGAAGGCAGCTCTAAGGTCCTGTTGCCCCCAAGTCTTCTCTTGTCTAAGCTGAACAACCCCAGCTCCCTCAGCCTGTCTTCACAACAGAAGTGTTCCAGCCCTTGGATCATCTTTGTGGCCCTTCTCTGGACTCACTACAGCAGCTCTGTGTCCTTCTTATAGTGGGGACACCAGAACTGGATGCAGTATTTGACGTGAGGTCTCACAAGAGCAAGGACAGATCCCAGAGAAGCTCCATTTGTCACTGGTTTCCACTTACTCCTTTTCTTAACAGAACTGAATCTTGCTGAACACTTTGTCATAAGTGAAGATTAAATAAAAAGCAAAGAAAGAATAATGGAAGCATATTAACTATATTAGTGAATTTATCAAGAACAGCCAATTGCAGAAGGAAGAGGGAAATTACACTTTGGCATGTTTGGCAGAACAGGCAGATCCACAGATGGCAAAATCCAAGACTAAAGTTTTTACCCCTGCTTTGACATCTATGTTGATACCAGAAATGAAATTTTAAACTGAAGCACTGAGGTAAAGACTTTCTTTCTGATATCTTCAGTATGGAGGAAAAGTACCTCTAAAGGTCACTGGTGCAGTAATCCTGAAGTATGAAGTTTCCAATCTCAGTCACATAATTCACTTAACATGTTGGAGTCATAATAAGAAACTGAATTTAATATCTAAATAAACAACTCCTGGTTGTGGTTGGTTTCAAAATTAAATGTCAGTGTTTGACTTCAGTTTGTAACTCCTTGGTTTAAGAGCTGCAGTTTCAAAACTTTCATGAAACAGAACTACAAATGTGAAGACTTTTCCTAAAAATTATATCCTATTATATTACTAAGTGTACATGGAGCTTGGATGTGAGATGCATTTAGACATCTCCCTTTACATAAGGGACAGACAAAGATAATGAAGGCAAAATGACTGACTTCTTTGCACAGCAATAACAAAGAGAAAGAAAGTTTGACATTTATGTTCCTCATCTAATTATTTTTGGCCAAGTATACACTTGTAGAAGACCCTCAGGTGTTCAGAGACCTTCATACATATTTTCTTCTTAAAAAAGGACTTTCTTCATAAAACAGAGATAGAAAAAATGAGTGATAGAAGTATTAAACTTTTGGAAGATGAAGGCAGCAGAATTCTCAGCTTAATCACATCCACTAATGTAGATAATCAGAAGAAGTGCTTAGAAGGAAAAAGTAAGAAGCAGCATTTCAGTTCCCTCAGTATTTTTCAGAAAATCTGGAGACACTGAAGGTAAGTCTTAAAGCATCTGAGATTTTATATGCCTGGGAATAGACCCTTAATTTGATTTGTAGTTTGGATAGAGTTTTTCAACATCTGAAGACTCCACAGAGCTCCTCGTAAATGTGCATTACAGTGGAGCTTATAACTTGAAATTGCCACAATGAATAGAGAAATAGGAACTTTCTTTTTAGTTTTGTGTGAAAACATTGCACAGAAATTTAACCTACACCAAATTAATGATGGTATTTACCTCGAAATATCCTTCAATGGTAAAGAATGGCTTTTTTTTCTCGTGTCATATCACTTTATCAGTCCAAAGATTCCAGCAGTCTTAGCCTCTTGTCAGACAGCACCATGTTGTACATAAAATATTCATGGTACCCATACTCTTTTGAAAGCAAACCAAGAACAAACATCTATCTTTCTGTGCAGTGGCAATGGTTAAGCTGTGGAAGAGTAATTCCTCCCTCTGAAAATATTAGCAAGTAATGTTAGAAAAAGAAATGTCAGCTGCACCATATGCACTATAAATGTCATTTGTAGTCTAAATTGCTTACCTGACTTAGGAGAAAATTGAAAAGATCTGTAAATGTGATAAATTACCTTTAAAAAAACAGAAAATCCTATTTTCCTGTAATTTTTTATTGAAATGTGCTACACCACCGTGGGACCTGCATCATTTTGAGACTCTATGAGTGCAGAAAACCGTAGTAATAAAACATAAAGTTTGAATGTTTCAATTAAAAGCCCACCTTAATTGCTGAAATACTATATTTGTACAAAACACTCCAGCTATTTCAGGACCCCTTTTTAAATTCTCTTTCCTGTAAATCCTTGTCACAGCAGCAAGCCCCATAACACCTTGGGGTTTCTTTTAAGACATTCTATAACCAATCTTGTTTCACATTTCACCTGACAGAAAGATAATGTATTCGGTTTAAAACATCTGGGTTTTGCAATGTTGTTGTTATATTTAGACAATTAGTTCCAGACCACTTAGGTGAGTTTTATATTTTATTATCTGGCTTATGCAGAACAGGTGCTAACTGTGTTACAGGAGTCTGGATGAGTGAATGATCTGATCTGCTATGGCATATGCCACATTAGTGCTATTCAAAACACATCCTGATACAACAGAGGGCTACAAGGATGATTAAGGGTCTGGAGCACTGCTGTATGAGGAGAGGCTGAGAGACCTGGGGTTGTTTAGTCTGGAGAAGAGAAGACTGAGAGAGGATTTAATCTATGTTTGGAAATATCTGAGAGCTGTCTGTCAAGAAGGAAGATACAGCCTCTGCTCACTTGTGCCCTGTGATAGGACAAGGAGCAATGGATGTAAACTACAGCACAGGAAATACCACTCCAACATGAGGAAGAGCACTGGAACAGGCTCCCCACAGATATGGTGGACTCTCCTCTGGACACTTTCAAGACATGTCTGGATGTGTTTCTGTGCGACCTGCGCTGGATTCTATGGTCCTGCTCTGGCAGGAGGGTTGGACTTGAAGGTTTCCAGAGACCCCTTCCAACCCTTAACATCCTGTGATCCTGTGTCATTACATGATAAGCTCACATTAGCCTTCAAATAGGGGGTTTCATAACACATGGGTTTATATTATATCACATCACCTTGAAGACTATTAATTTTAGATAATACAGCTTTCTCAATGGAGATTGTCTCTAGTGTCAAAGTGTTTAAGATGGGCTCCTTCTTTTACCTCATCTTTTACAATATTTCCAAGCTTTAGTGCTGGACGAGGCTGTTAAATCTTAGCACAAAGCCCAGTAAGTGCAAAAAGAACTGGAAGTTCCATGGAACCATCTGAGTTGAATTATTTAATATTTAATCAGAAAACTCGTGAGTATTTGTGTCTAGATTCAAGTGAAACATTATTGCTTTCTGTGGAAATAATAAACTCTCTCCAAAATCATTTGCCTTCAAAATAGCTTTCAGCAGAACTTATTTTTTTGTTTCTAATGGAATAAAGTTTTTTTTTTTCTATAGAAAACACAGCTAGCTTGTACACAAAAGCAAGACTAATCATACTTGCAGTTTGAACTGTTCAATGTTCCGAGACCTTAAGCAAATGATGATCTTGGAAGTGATGTGTTTGTTGCTGTTCATGGCTCTACGTGGGCCAGTTTGTCTTGGAAATTCATACTCTGCGTAGCAACCTACAGAATGACTTCCTCCTGGCCCACTTTACTTGGGGAAAGATCATAGAATCATAGAATCAGTCAGGGTTGGAAGAGACCACAAGGATCATCTAGTTCCAACCCCCCTGCCATGGGCAGGGACACCTCACACTAGATCAGGCTGGCCAGAACCTCATCCAGCCTGGCCTTAAACACCTCCAGGGATGGGGCCTCAACCACCTCCCTGGACAACCCATTCCAGGCTCTCACCACTCTCATGGTGAAGAACTTCTTCCTCACATCCAGCCTGAATCTCCCCACTTCCAGCTTTATTCCATTCCCCCTAGTCCTATCACTACCTGATAGCCTAAAAGGTCCCTCCCCAGCTTTCTCGTAGGCAAGTTTGTGGTTCTGCCTATCTGCTGTGCTAGAGATGGGAAAATAAAATCCAAAAATGAATGAAAAAAGAAAACATGTAGGGGGTGAAAATTAAAAGGTAAAAATACCAGGAGGACAAATTTCAGACCCTGTTTCCTCTTCATGTGCAAAGATCATAACTGTTTGAAGAACTCTTTCACAAATTGAGAGAACAGGTGACAGCAAGAAAATGAGAGGTCTGAGATGTCACCATCCAACATATTGTAGCTCAGCTTTTGTTGCTTAATACAATGCTATACAGTATGTGACATCCTTTTGGTCAGATGTCCTAGCTGTGTCCCTTCTCAGCTTCTTGTACACATGGTGGGGTGAGCTGAAGAGCAGAAAAGACTTTGACTCTGCGTAAGCACTGTTGTCCAACAAAAGCTAAAACATTACTATGCTATCAACACAATTTTTTGTCACAAATCCAAAAATAAGTTACTACAAAGAAAATTAAATCTATCCCAGCCCAACCTAGTGCAAAGTGTTATTAAATTTGAATAATAATCTGTTCAGTGGCCAAGGACATTTAGTCTGCCAATGTAAGCAGTTTACAGAGACATATGATCTCATAATGGGAAGGATGAAAGAATTGGGGCTGTTCAGCTTGGAGAAGAGAAGGCTGAACAGCCCCAATTCAGCCTGGCGAAGAGAAGGCTGAACAGCTATGTTTCAATATCTGAAGGGGACCTACAGGAAGGCTGGGGAAGGACTGTTTAGAAAGGCTTGTAGTGGTAGGATGAGGGGCAGCGGTCTGAAACTGGAGCAGGGTAGGTTTAGTTTGGACATCAGGAGCAAATTCTTTACAATGAGAGTGGTAAAATATTGGAACAAGGTGACTAGGAGTGTGGTCGAGGCCCTGCCCCTGGAGACACTGAGGATCACACTTGATGTGGTCCTGGGCAGCCTGATCTAGTTGGAGGTGCTCCTGCTCACTGCAAGGGCATTGGGCAAGATGAGCTTTGAGAGTCTTTTCCAACCCAATGCAATCTGTGAATCTGTGAATAATTGCTTAAAATTATATGCTCAATAAGAAGCCTGTTGTCCATTACAGTATGGTTTGAAGACTGACAACCTGAAATGCATGTGTGCATGCAGGTATGTTTTAACTCCTATAGGAAAATTTAAACATCCAGGTTGTTAGGAAGCCTGTGTGAAAGTAAGTTCAGGGTATACTGTGGAATTTTCTTTACACATTGGCCATCCTTAGAGTCACAATTTCTTATCAAATGTACCACACTGTGTGGAAGCAGTTTATATTTCAATGGTTACTTTATCAGACTGATAAAGACTTTATTCCAGACTGATGCATATCAAGCTCTTTAGCGAAGTAGTTGGAAACAAAAGCCTCAGGCCACGACTTCTTTATTATTGTCCTTCTTGAAAACCTAAAACATGCAGAATTAATTTTAAGGGAAAAAAAGAAAAGAAAAAAAATGTTTGGAGGAGGAGGAGTTTTTTGTTTGTTTGTTTCTCTGGTTTTTTTAAAGTGTTCTTAAAGTGCCAAATGAAATGAAGATGTCGACTCTGACTTGAAACTATTTAAAAACAACTATGACATTGAGAAGCCATTTCAACATTTAATTTTCCTTGCTCTACATTCTTTGAGGAAGCTAGTGTTACATTTTTTTGTCTGTGGTATGGCTTCTTACTGAGGCTGGAAAATAAAGCTTCCAAAAGATGAAGTGTAAAAATGTAAAGATCTTTATCTCTTCATCCAGGCTAAAATTGGTGGAGTCCACTGGGCTGTACAAAATTACAGCTGCTAGGGTTCTATGATAAACAGTTTGTAGGAACTTGTAGAGACAAATTCACAATTCCATCAAAATAGAATTCACTTGTCAGTGTGGAGAAGGTGCACAGGAAATTAAGGCAGATATTTCAAGCTATCCATGTTAGCTGTTTATCAGAGAAACTAGAAGTGATTCAGTACCTCAAAGTAAAGAAGGCTAAAAATAGGGAGGCATTTCAGGCCAACTACAAAAAGTAGGCTCTTAACCACGTGCTGTTTTAAAAAGTCCAATATTGAATTATTTTAGGCCAAAACCATCCAAATTGTAAAAGTTGAAAATGGCAACTCTCTGATGCTGTTGTTCAATTGGTCTAATACAGATTGGCAATGAATACATATTGACAAAAATTGATTTTAACTGAATACAGAAATGTTGAGTGGCTTGCTAATAAATAGCAAGATCAAAAATAGTTAAAATTGAATTAAAACCTTTGGTGGGTTGTAAACAGAAGATTAAAAACATATTTATTTGGCCTAAAGTAAACTCCAGATCATTATTATTTACTGCATCCAGCTCTGGTGCCCTCACCAGAAGGACACGGACCTGACAGAGTGGATCCAGAGGAGGGCCATGAAATTGATCAGAGGGCTGGAACATTTTTCCTATGAGGACAGGCTGAAGGAGTTGAGGTTGCTCAGCCTGGAGAAGAGAAGACTCTGGGGAGACCTAATAGTGGCCTTCTAGTACCTGAAAGGGGCCTACAAGAAGACTGGAAAGGGACTATTTACAAAGACCTGCAGTGATAGGATGAGGCACAATGGTTTGAAATTGGAAAGGAGTAGATTTGGGTTGGAAGTTCTTTACCATGAGGGTAGTGGAACACTAGAAAACGTTGCCCAGGAAGGTTGTTGAGGCCCCATCCTTGGAGATATTCAAGGTCAGGCTCAATGGGACTCTGGGCAAAATGATCTAATGGTGGATATCCCTGGGCACTTCAGGGGTGTTGGACTAGATGATCTTTGGAGGTCCCTTCCAACACAAATCATTCTATGATTCTATGATTATTCCTTTATCTGTCACTTATACTCAGCTAATTATTTCTTATCCTAGCCTTGGCTGATTTTGTTCATAAGGAGGGAATGTAGCAGAATATCAAAATCTCTTGAGAAACCAATAAACCTGGTGCCACTTGTGTAAATTCATTGTAAAGCCAATAAAATCATCTGTAAATTTCAAAGCTTCAGTGGAGACAAAAAAAAAAACCAAACCAAAAAAACATGCTGAAGTTCATATTGGTATATTAAAAGTGCTTCTGCTTATATATTGTGGTGTCTGCTCTTGAGTGAGTATTTTTTCAAAATGCAATAAAGAAGGGATCAAACTGAATGGATGACTAACTCTTATCTGTCACAAGCTACTGGAATTTTCACATAATTGTTATTAAAACATGCTTTTGCTCATCTGCTCATTCTCCAGTCACCTGTTACAGCTTTCAGATTTTCACAATTGAATCTGCAATTGTGTTTAATGTTAGTTTAAGAGTTTGCAAAGTGACACTCCTTTTCTATAAGATCCTGTCAACAATGTACAAATAGCAACTGGAGACTTCCTTAGAGTTCTGTCCTTCTGGCTACAAAAAGTCTTGATGTCCCTTGGTTGAGAAACATCAACCTCTCTTGATCAAAGAATTGTTACCCCAGATTACTCTGGTTAATGAAGGGTATACCCCAAAATTTCATAGTTTGTATCATCAGCCATAACCTGATGTGCACGCTTAAGCCAATCAAACAGAGAATTGCCAATGGGATTCACAAAGTTTTTCTTTCAGATATTCACTGATTGTCCCTGTCTCACTCTGCTTACACAACTCATGACTACTGGAAAAGACCTTTTTGGTCCTCTACTTTCAAAAACTACAGAATGAGTGAACAGCAGAAGAAGGAAATGCTGAAGAAAAAGAGTTAGGAAAGAATTTCTGGTAGCTGGCAGATGCCTGAAAATCCTGAGCTAGAATTGGAAGAGTAAAATCCAAGGTGCCTGTTTTAGCACAGGGAATCTTTCAGTTAGCAGAATGAAGCTGCAAGAAGGAAGATTTGATAATTCATCTGGGCTAAGCAGAATGTGAAGAGTATTAAGAGGATATATGCAGGGTCAGCACGAAGTGGAAATCCAAACTTGGGATAAAGATGTAAGACGCACGAAGTTGGTAAAAGGATTTTAGTAGAACAATACAATCAATAAAAATTGAATAGTCTGGAGAAGCAGTAGATGAGTTTATAGATGAATGGTAAAAAAGAACAGGTAGAGAATGAGTTCAGAGGATCTAATTTGTGTTGTAGTGGCTGATACTATATTGCAGGTAGCAACAGTGCAGCATATCCCTGGTTTTAACACCACAGAATAAAGCACAACACATCAGGCAATGCAATATTACCCCTTTTGTAATTTAATTCCTTTTCTTTCTTATAAACATTATTTACGATTGCTAGGTAGGGCCAAAAGTAATTTGTCTTACTTTGGTTTTGAACACTGGCAAGAGAAGGAGAGGAAGTTTTCATTTTACTTTTTAGTTTTGTCTCTTTCTTTCTTTTCTCTGGGAAAAATAAGTTGCCATCGTGAGTTTATGTACAACAATGCTATAGAACTAGACAAGGGCACTTAGGTTAAGTCTAGTCTATTTTGCATTAAATTAAGTATTATCCAGTATCAAAACATCTCAGAATAGGAGCTGATGTTTGAAGACAGAACAGTGGAAATAAAAGTTCAGGTGCACCCTTGGATCAGCGCTAATTTTTCTCAGCCTTTAATTTCCCCTCTTTTTTGCTTTTCTTTCATAGTGAGTCTTGCTTCCTTTCAGGACACATGATAATGAAAATGACTTATTTACTTTCCTCTAATGATCATGATTGCCACTGGTAGAATTATCTTTGAAAACATCATCCTTTTATCTTCCCACTTTCATCTTTTTCGAGGCATTAATCTTCAGTGTAGGAAGGAAAGGAATATCTCAAGTCACATCTACTCTTTCACACTATTCAGCTATCACAGCTATTTTGGACAAAATCTGCTAAATAAATTTTCAGTGGCTCCTCAAATGTAGTTTATAATAAATACAGAGTTATGACAGTAAGCAGCATAATCAAACCTTTCTATTTTTCAGAGCTGGATAACAGCCTTATGTGTTATTCTTCTGCTCAGAATTCTGATATTTGCAAAACCAAGGGCTGGAGAAGCCGGCAGAAATAAATTACATCAAAAATATTTAGTATGACTTCTAAGTTCAATACCTTGAAATCATTGAATCACATACCTAAGGAATATGTTCCTAGAATACAGAATATCTACACCTGCACAACTGGATCATAAGTAAAATTAAAAGCTCCCTGACGATCATAGTGATTTGGCTTTGCTGTGGTATGAGTGTCAGGATTATAGCTATGATTGAAGGGATACATTTTAGATTTAGTTATCTATTAACATCCTGGCCCTTTGTAAACTTGTGACAGCCTTCATGTCATTGAAATATGTATTTTTCCTTTTATTTTATCTTTTTGGTTTTGTTTTATGTTGCTATGTTGCTATTGTTGGTTGTTTTTTTGTTGTCATTGGTTTGGTGGGGTTTTTTTGTTTGTTTACTTGGTTGGTGGGGTTTTTTTTTCCTTCATCTGTAGTTAATTTATTTCTTAATGAAGAAGATTATTTCCCTGGCAAGATTTGTTTAATGTCAGAAAAGATTTTTCACCCAAAGTCAACTGCAATGCAAAATCTTTGCAAAAAAACCTCTCTCATTTCTAGCTTGAAGCCACTTTAAGGTTGTGAAGTTTAATTACGTATTTGGAAAGAGAATAAATTCCTTGGACTCTAAGTTCAATGTGTTGAGAATTAATTTTACAGTGTTTGAAGCATGTGGCATTCAGCCAAACCCTCCACTTGTAAAGAAACACACTGTTTGAACCCAGGTATTTGACTATAGCTGCCAAAATGCAAAACAAACTAGGTAAAGCAAAATGTGTCAGAGACAACCTGTGTTCCTCACTTGTGTAATGAAAGGTAAGACATGAAAGGAGAAACTAACTGCCTGACCTCGTGCTACAAAGTATTCTTAAGAATATAAACAAAAATAGCAGGAAAATCAGTGTTTTCTGTTTTGTTTTGTTTGTTTGTTTGTTTGTTTGTTTTTCTTTTTTCCTCCTGAAGGAAAACAGATTAATATGCAAGTAGAAGCTTTTGACTTCGTGTCAGTGACACAGCAGCAGCTGCACATCTGAAGGCCTCTGGGCAGAAGTTAGAAATCTCCTTAACATATACCAAAGCCTGATACACTTCAGGATTGTCCTGACCTAATGCTTTGAAGGATTGGTTTCATCACTATGGTGTCAAAGGAATCTGGACCATGAAGATAGCCTTGAAGCAACATAACAGATTAAAAACATGGCCACATCTTGTTAATGAAACCCCCAAATTTCTTATTTAATAAATTCTTAGGTAGATTAGATCTTGCTGGATGCTGCAGTGCTGCAAATAAAATATCACTCAGTGATATCTAATCTGTATTTTGACAAAAAATGACACTTTTTTGCCTTGAACTAGAGGATATTTAAAGTCTTCTCCAACCCAAATTATTTTATGAGTCTATGTTTCTGTCTATGTACCTATGTATCTATGTGTCTATGACTCCATGTATTTGGCCTCCAAAAAAGTGTTTTAATTTTCATATGTATTAATTAATAGTAAAATTCTGTCAATGTTTATTTACTTAATTTTTATTTATTTATGTGTAACTAAAAATTTTATTACACATTTTTGACTACAGGCTCCGGGAAGTTTCAGGTCTTTGATACAAACATCTTTTCTAATCCCAGTGCATTCTTCAAGTGTTTTTGAGGTAAATAAAAATGTTAACTCAGAATATATTTATTTATATCTACTCATTCTAAAGCCCATTAATAATATTTCACCTGGTTTCACAGAGGCTATTTCTCCCAAGAAGAAGATTGCTCTTTATCATTTCTTTTTGTCATTTTTTTTCCTTCTGTTTTGATTTTAGATACACTTTAATCCTTATTGCTTTCTAGACATGTCTGACTTTTCACCACTGGAAGAAATAGGGCTGACTGTACATTGAATTTTGACCCTTTTTTTTTTTTTTTTTCTTAGAGTTGTCTAGACATTATCTTTTCCTTATAATGCTAAAATGAGGTAAATCTTAAACTCTGAAAAAAAAAAAGCTTTTGTGTGGAAAAATCATCACAGAACAGTTTAGATCATTAAAACAAAACAAAACAAAAAAAGCCACAAAAAGCCAAACTTCTGAGACTGAGAAAATATTTATAGACACACCCCTCTTCTCACTTCAGTCCTCCCTGTGCTCTGGAGAGGGACCACTATGGTTTTGAGATGCTCTCATTGGAACAGCACAATAAAAGTGGAATAATTAATATGTACACCTTTGAGATGAATGGGTAATGAGATTGGACAGTCCTTTTCCATGATGCAGAAAATTCCTAGTGTCCCAATATGCATCCTTACAGCAATATGTAGCTTGTGCTGCTCATTGTGGATAACAGTATTGTTGGCTTTATCACAGAGAGCTCATAGCAGGGATTATGGTTTGAACAGGTAATTACACTTCAAACCCAGGACTCTTGTGGCATTGGGGACTACAGACCTACAAACGTTACAGAATTTGTTGTAGCAAGTATTTTTTTTTTTCCTAAAGAGAGTGTTTTATGCATGAGTATAAGTAACAGTACATTGACCTGAAAAAGGAAGACTTTTAGGTGGAGGAACTGACTCACACCGGTTTTTTTTCAAGTACTATCAGCTATTTAAAAATATCTAATGCCACAAATTTCAAAAGCAAAAGCAAGACTTTATTTCCATTCTTTTAGATCACTTGTTAGCATAATTCATGTCATTGTCTTATTTAGAAAAGGAATCAGAATTTCTCATCTATAGTATTGCTGGTTTTTGTCACCCCATGAGCATCAGGATTCCTTTGCTCACTGTCATCCTTTGAAAAACAACAATAAAATATCTGCTGTGTCACCTTTGTCTAAATGGCAGCATATAATCCTCATGTCTTTTCTTCTGAGCTAAGAGAGAAGGGGAAAAAGTGGAAACCTTTTAGGGATTTTTTTATTGTTGTATAGTAGAAGTCAATATATGATGAGATAGACGAGTGGACGGTTTGTAAGATCAATTTGCAGTGACCTCTTTTCATACAACGTCTAACTCCAGAGGCTCATTACAAACAGACTCTTCTCAAGTCTTGACACAGAGGCTTTGTTGTGAAGATCCAGGTGGCTTTGCTGTTAATGCATCCATAATAAGAGAACACAACAAAGGCACAAACCAAAAGAGATAAACCTTTCTCCAGAAACAATTAATTTGCAATGTCATCTGACTTTTATTGGTGGTACAATATGTAATTTCTTCCAGTCTCTGATTCAGTCTTAAAAGGTTACGAGCCTCATTTCTTTTGCTCTTTTCTTTCTCTAAAAGATAAAAACAGTCATGTTAATCTAGTCATAATTCAGAGGTGGAGAGAGCCTAATTTGTTTCAAGCTTTGAAGGAGTGGAATTATAAACTTAGATGTCATCTTGCAAATATCAATGGTCACAAACAACCATGGGTTAGTTATTTGTTCTACTGCTAACTATTAACTACGGAATGACTCCTGTGTGACTAAATCTGTCAAATACATGAAATTCCTATGAATTTTGGATTCAAAAAGGCATCTCTTGCAGTAAATAAAGGTCTAAATTGGTTGGATGGTGATCTAAAATAATAATACACTATGTGATAACGTTTATATTCACTAAGACGTTTATGTGATAATGTTTATATTCAATAGAGCCACAGGGATGATTTGGGGACTTGAGCATCTCCCCTATGAAGAGAGACTGAGATCCCTGGGGCTGTTTAGTCTTGAGAAGACTGAGAGGGGATCTGATCAATGTCTATAAATCTGTGAGGGGTGGGTGTCAGGAGGAGAGGGCCAGGCTCTTTTCGGTAGTTCACAGAGATAGGACAAGGAACAATGGGTTCAAACCAGAACACAGAAGTGACGGAGCACTGGAACAGGCTCCCCAAGGGAATTGTGGAGTTTCCTTCTCTGAAGAGTTTCAAACCCACCTGGATGCATTCTTGTGCAGACTACCCTAGGTGATTCTGCTTTGGCAGGGGACTTCGACCTGATGAGCTCTTGAGGTCCCTTCTAACCTCTGATGTACTGTGATACTGTAATAACATTTACTTAACAGACTGAAAAAAACTAGATTCATAAATAGAAGAGCAAAGAGAATGTTGTGAAGGTATCGCTGATGCTATAACTGATACCTGAACTAGGATAATGCACACTGCTCCTGTGTTTAAAATCTGTCTCCAACCCAAGGAAAATCATCTGAAAGTGCATCAGTAAAATATAGATGACTTACATGTGAACTCTGCCTCTTCAGGCAACAAAATGGAAACTGGACTGGACTGCTGTCTAAGAACTCAATAGTTTCATTGGTTGAGAAAGGTAAACAAAATTATATGCAGAAAGCCAGGAAACAAGGCCTGATTGAAGAACATTTTCTTCTAGATGAGGGAAGAAAATACATTTACAAATTTGGAGTCTTTATAACACAAACTCACATATTGCGATGGGTTAGAAAGAACCTTCAAAGGTCATCTTGTCCAATTTCCCCTGCAGTCAGAAGAGACACTGCCGACTAGAGCAGGCTGCCCAGGGCCACATCGAGACCACATCCATGGGCAACCTGTTTCAGTATTTCACCACTCTCATTGTAAAGAACTTTTTCTTTATGTCCAACCTAAATCTACCCTGCTCCAGTTCCAAACCACTGCCCCTCATCCTATCACTACAAGCCCTTCTAAACAGTCTTTCTCCAGCCTTCCTGTAGGACCCCCTCAAATACTGAAATGCAAGTATAAAGTCTCCCCAGAACCTTCTCTAGTCTTCTCCAGGCTGAACAGCTCCAAGTCCTTCAGTCTCTCGCCACAGGAGAGATGCTCAAGCCCATCAATCACCTTTGTGACCCTCCTCTGGACCCACTCCAGCAGGTCCATGTCTCTCTCGTGTTGCAGGCCCCAGAGCTGGACACAATACTCCAAGGTAGAGGACAGTTACAGGAAATCATTTAGAAAAGTTACATATAGATATACTGCTACATACAGAGGCCAAATTAACATTTCTGGGGCAAGATGGTCTGAAAGATAGAAATGTCAGTGCTTCTGCAGATCCACATTTTCTTCTTTTGGAATGATAGCTTCTTCACTTCCTATCTCTTACAGTCTACAAGCAATTAATGAATCCTCCTTCATTTCACTGAACTGCTGAATCCTTCAGTGTCTTGGCACATATGGAGTCAGTCTGTTGGCTGGTGCTGTTATGTATATCGGTGAGGCAATATTATTATTCTGTTGAAGAACTCTACAACAACTCTAAGGCTCTTCTCAGTGATGCCCAATGATAGGACAAGGGGCAATGGGTGGAAGTTGAGGCATACGAAGTTCCATGTGGACATTAGGAAGAATTTTTTTCACTGTGAAGGTGACAGAACACTGGAACAGTCTGCTCAGGGGGGTTGTGGAGACTCCCTCTCTGGAGATATTAAAAACCTGCCTGGATGTGTTCCTGTGTGATCTGGTTCAGGTGATCCTGCTCTGGCAGTGGAGTTGGACTGGATGATATTTCGAGATCCCTTCCAACCCTTAACATTCTATGATTCTGTGAAATAGCAGAATCCTAGTTTAGTGGGGTGTGGTTAGGCTTATCTGGATGGCACTATGCAGAAAAAAAAAAAAATGACTTCATCTATGAATGGTGAGAAAATGCTTTTGCTAAACCAATGTGTTAGTTAAAATTGGATGTGTTCAATTGTTGTCAAGATCTTTTCTTTTTTCCTAGCCACGACTCTTCTGTATATTTTCACATACCAAACGACATATAAACCTTTTAGAAATCTAAGAAAGTGCCTGAACACAAATGGTGCCTTAGAATTCCCCTGTATTAAGCCTGGCTCAACCTTTCTGAAATCAGAAACCGGTCACACATTTTCAGAGATGGTAATTTTGTCAGCATTAAGCATTCCAAGCTCATTACATTTAACAATTCATACTAAGTCTCAGCTAAGGGATCTGCTTTAGTGCAAAAAGCTCAAGATAAAGCACATGCAGAAAGGCCTTGCTGAAAGAGGGTCTAATTCTGAAGAGAACACATTTGATATTCATAGAATTCTAATATCGAATGTTACTTTTATATCTACTGCAGATTTCAGGAAGAGATTGTTCTGTAGAAATGCTACCATAATATTATATGTCACTTGAAATTCAAAGCAGAAAAGTAAATTGATTTTCAGTTTTACTAGAGGGGAATGGGATGCTACCTTGTATCATTATTAGGCCTTTGCCTGTTCCTTCCTATGCTCACCTGCTGGAATATTTCCCTAAGTCTCACATATTCCCTAGAGCAAATAGACACAGTCATTTATTTGCATTCATATGGATAAGGGGAAATGTTTTGCAACCTACTACACCACTTAGACACACACAGGTCTTTGGGGCTGGATGTGTTCCAAACAAGGATACTGAGGGAGCTGGTAGAAGTGCTTACCACATCACTTTTAATCACTTAACAACAGTCCTGGTTAACTGAGGAGGTCCCAGTTGACTGCAAGTTAGCAAATATGATATCCAACTACAAGAAGGGCCAGAAAGAGGATCTGGGAACTACAGGCCTGTTAGCCTGACCTCGGTGCTGGGAAAGACTATGGAGCAGACCTTAAGCACCATCACGCAGCATGTACAGGACAATCAGATGATCAGGCCAGGTAAGCATGGGTCCTGTTTGACTGATCTGAACTTCTACAAAAAGGTGACCTGCTTAGTGGATGAAGGAAAGGCTGTGGATGTTGTATGCCTAGACACTGCTTCCCACAGCATCCTCCTGGAGAAACTGTCTGCTTATGGCTTCGATGGTTACCTTTACCAGGTGAAAACTGGATAGATGTCTGGGCCCAAAGACTGGTGGTGAATGGAGTTAAATGCAGTTGCCAGATGGTCACCCGCTGGAGTGGGTCCAGAGGGGGGCCACAAAGGTGATTGATGGCCTTGAGCATCTCTCCTATGGGGAGAGACTGAAGGATTTGGAGCTGTTCAGCCTGCAGAAGACAAGAGAAGGTTCTGGGGAGATCTTATATGTGCATTTCAGTATTTGAGGGGGTCGTACAGGAAAGCTGGAGAAAGACTGTTTAGAAGAGCTTGTAGTGATAGGATGAGGGGCAGTGGTTTGGAACTGGAGCAGATGTTTCCCAGGGCTAATACTGGGGACAGTTCTCTTTAGTGTCTTTATCTGGGTAAGGGGATTGAGTACACCCTCAGTAAGTTTACAGATGACATCTAGTTGGATCGGAGTGTTGATCTTCTTGAGGGTCAGATGGTTCTACAGAGGAATCAAGACAGGTTAGACTGACAGGCTGAGGGCAATGATATGATTTCAAGCAAGGCCAAGTGGCAAGTCCTGCAAAAAGAAAAACTGGTTATTTTTAAAGCAGTCTTTTCTGTAAATCTATCACTAAAGCTATGAAACCACATGCTACAACATAACTGTTTTCTCTATTTTGTGAATTAAAGTTATGTTTCAGATTTACATATCACTGATTTCATGACATTATGCTGATTTTGGCTAAGGTAGAGTTAATTTTCTTCACAGTAACTGCTATGGGACCACGTTTTGGATTTTTGCTGGAAACATTAACATAAGGATGTTTTAGATATTACTGAGCAATGCTCATAAAACCAAGGCCTTTTCTGCTTCTCACACCACCCCAAGAGAGAGTAGGCTGAGGGTACAGAAGAAGCTGGGAGGGAACAGAGCTGGAACAGCCAACCACTACTGACCAAAGGAGTATTCCATACTATATGACATCAGACTCAACATACAAAACTGGAGTAACAAGAATGAAGGGGAGGATGTTTGGAGTGATGTCATTTGTCTTCTCAAGTCACTACTATGTGTGACGCAGCCCTGCTTTGATGGAGATGGCCAAACACCTCCTTGCCAATAGGAAGGGATGAATGGATTCCTTGTTTTGTTTTGCTTGTGCATATGGCTTTTGCTGTCCCTATTCAATTGTTTTTATTTCAACCCACAAATTTTCTCAATTTTACTCTTCTGATTCTCTTCCTCAACCCACTGTGGGGGACTGAGCAAGCAAGCAGTGTGGGGCTGAGTTGCTGGTTAACCCAAAACAGGCATCACAAACTGTATGATAATACTAATCACACTGAGCTTATGATAGTATCACTTTTAGAAAAAGGAACATATTAGATTTGTAATTTAAATTAAAAAATGATCTTGTGGCATTCCCAGCAGAAATTATATTAGGACACTTTTGAAATGAAGTGCACCAAGGCAATTATTTTATGAAAGCTCTTAAACAGCCTTGATAATCTTATTCTACTGTCAGCCATTTAGTTGATTCAGCATCACCATAACCCAGGAAGTGTCTTACTAATTTAACTGTATCAAAGCTTCATCTACAAAAATATAACCTCTGTTATGACCAACATTTTAATCTAAAGTCTAATTTGTTTAACTGTATCTTGTTCTTTCTGCATAAAGTACATTATTATACTTAGTGGAGTAGTGAGAGAAGGTTAAAGACGTTTGTGAAAATACCAAGATGATTTAATCCAGTTTTACATTGTTTGTGTCATTAAACTGCTATTGAATTCAATTTGACAACTTGCAAGGAAATGTCTCTTGAGCTTTCATGTGTCTATAAAATACAGTGGGGCAGAGATATTCATTTTACAATGGAGCTGCTGTATCACAGAGTCTAGATAATAACTGGACCTCACTGCTAGATTTGAATTTTAATTGGTCTGTTGAGACAAGGGACTAGCCTACCTGCTACTGTTCCAGCTACTGATGGAATCTCTCTCCTGTATGTTAAAAATTTGAATTTCAAAGGGAAGCTTAACCCCATATAAATCAACTCTAATAAAAAGTCATTTGACTTTACTTTTGTTATCTCTTTATAGAACCTATTTTAATATTTCTTTACAATTTCCCTATCAGATGCAAGTTTTACACAATAAATAGCTAACTTGCACCTTCGGCTAAGTGTGATAGATATACCATAGGGAATCTCTTTTTTCAGTAGTCCTATTAAGGGGTCTATTTCCTACTCTACTCATGAGTTTGGACACTGTATTTTGGAAACCTGTGACAAAAAAAAAATTGAAACTCTTGGAGCTTACTCATGCTCAAAGAACAACTGCTTTGGCATTCATCATAAGCACAGGAGTAAAAAGATTGGTTTCTCTACAAAGGTCAGAAGATTGAAAAAGGAATTTAAAAGGAATTCTCCAGATAGACAATTAAAGGCCTTAATTCTGCCAACCCCTTTTAAAAATTATTTTTAAAAGAGCATTTGAAGTACAACTCAGGAGATCAGTTAACAAAATATTAAATATCAACATAATTTGGATGGTACAGTAAATAGAAATATAATGCATGCAAATTGTTTTGCATGTAATTTTTCTTTTAAAAATCTTCATTTTAAAGGCTATTCTCCACCTTTGCTGCCACTAGTTTGTTCTTTATTTTCTTACTCTCTCTTTTCTTCTTTTTTTTTAATATAACTTTCACACCTTAAAAATGCAATAGATGACTATGTCTTCCAAGACTTTGTTAGAATTGATTTGAGGATTTTGCACAAATTAACATGTTTATATATATCCATGCATCTTCCTTTCATTCACTCTGCAGGGGGTGGGGGAAATAATTTTAGATTAGATTATTTCCTTGCTCTAATTCACTGTGCAACTGTGAAGCTTGTCGTGCTAGAACAAAGGAAGAGGTCACAAATGTCAGGATAAATAGTCAAGGCTGAGAGCACAAGAAGGATTCAGGTTTTGGTAGTAAAGTAGGCTTGTTCCAGTTTAATTTGTCTGTGGAACTACTGCATGAGATAACATAGCTTCTGTCTGAGAAAGTGCGTCATCTGCTAGAGATCTACTGAGGGAGAAAACATTTCTTCTCTAATCATGAGCACCACTTGCAGTGTCTGGATATAAGTTTTTTTCTAAACAATAACAACAACAACAACAAAAAGTCTTTTTCTCTACTGTACAGCTGTTAACCAGACCTGATTGTAGTACAGATTCCCTCAGTCTCCTACCTGAAGACTAGAAGTTTCTGTAGGTAGTTACAGAAGGTGATTACACTTTTCTAGATTTTTGCCTGGTTAGTTCTAGGTCTAATGTTATCTCAGATATTATCAGGCTAGCAGCACAGTAGTTCCTCCTATCTTTACAATACCAAATCAATATTAAGTGAAATAGCAAATTCATTCAAAGTAAATGCTTTGTCCAAACCCTTCACTTCAGCCCACAACTGAGTGATAGGAGAATTAGAAAAAATCCTAACAATGGATTTTTAAAAAAAATTATTATTATTTCCAGAATATTGATACAAGCCAAAAGTAAATTACAGCATATCATCAAATTTCTTATTTATTATTCTGGCAGTATTAATTTTAGGATTGAGGCACTTAAAAAAAATAAAATAATACAGGGTTTGTAATCAATATCATAGAGTATATCTTGGTGGAAGAGAACTTCAACCTTCGACCAGTCCAACCTTCGACCCAGCACTGAAGGGTCAACACTAAATTATGTCCTTAAGTGCCAGGCCTACACACTGTTTGAACAGAGAAACTGTTGAATGAAATGTCTGTCTTCCAGCTAAAAAAAGTTGGTGGACTTGTATATTAATTAAGAAATTTATACTAATGTGTTAGCTACTCAGCAGTGACTTATGTATAAATACTTCAGGCACTCTAAGGCTAAGGAGAAGGTAGTTGAAGCAGTGGAGTTGTTAGTGGTCCTTGCATGCAAGCAGACCAAGCTAAGCTTGCAACTAGTAAGAATTATTTCATGTCATTTGCCTGTAGTTATCTGTCCATGCTTTTTATTCAAGTGTTCCATGTCCCTTTCAGAAGCATGTTTTCCTGCACAAGTGTTTGTAGAATCATAGAATTGTCAGGGCTGGAAGGACCTCAAGGATCATCTGGTTCCAACTCCCCTGCCGTGGGCAGGGACACTTCACACTAGATCAGGTTGCTCAAAGCCACATCCAGCCTGGCCTTAAAAACTTCCAGGGGTCATGGATCATGGGATCAGAGCTGTCCAGACAATGTCAGAATATGTCATGGTGGAGCAGGAAGAAAATGGTCACAGTACAGTTACTAAGAGTTTTGCCTTTAAAGCAAATTTTTATAAAGTTTAAAAGTCCGGAGAAAATTATACAACATTTGTATTCATATTGTGGAGGAAAAAGCAATTAAAAATCTAACATGAAAATAGACATTAGTGTGGAAAAAATGGGAGAACTGAAGAGGTAGCAGTTGTATTTTTCATGGATTGTCAAGCTTCAAGTGTAGCTTACCAGGAACTAAATTTCGCTTGAGGATGTAAATAAGAATAGGAAAAGGAAAAAAAAAATACAACCAATTGATTAAGTGTGCTGCCAGGTTTGCTGCGCCTGATTAAATTGGATGAGTGATGTGCCCACTTGTAAAGATTCCTTCATGGAAATAACATGATTGAGAGAAATGAACAAAAATTAAGCCAGCTGTTAGATTTTTTAAGACATTCGACCCCAGTGAGTTCTAAACTATTGTTCAGACAACTTGTGAATAAATAAATACCCAAACACCTTTCAAATCTATTTAAAATAATTCTTCCTAGTCATGGAAACCTCTCTATGCTTCAACCACACTGGAAAGCTGCACATGCACATCACAGGCTACCCTACTAAAGATAAAATAAATTATAGACCTTTTCTGTTTTACTGAAAGAAATATAACGCTAGTTAATATTTCCTGGGCTGACTGGTTCCTTATTATGCAGATGTCCCTTTTTGACCTTAGAATTTTGAACAAAGCTAACACTCTCATTACTGCAATATGCCTGCATTATTTTTAAATAATGTTATTGCAATCATTCAGGAAGGCTTCATCTTTTGTCTGACTCCCCCACAAGATAATACCCATCAGCTAAATATACACAGAACCATTTGAGCCTGCCATTTATACCAACTCTGGATAATTTCCTGTAGCAAGGACACACACTAATACCAAGTGGGGACTGTGAAAATCAATGGTAATGAGCCTCCTGGTGACCATAAATTTTCTTATAAGTAAATAAATGGAACTCAGTTAAATATAAACTTTTCCATCCTCTGATGTATAAATGTGATTTACCACAGCATATTTTAAGGTCTGTAATGTTGTGCTGGAAGCCAATCAGTGCCCGGGACAGTCTGTACTGGATTTGCACACTGCACACACTCCTTCTCCATCCTTCTTTCTGCATGCCTGCATAAAGCACCCTGCTCTGCTCCCATAGCAACTGTTATTGTTTGGGGCCATATCTCTGTGCATTCAAAAGGCACCTTGATTTGCACATGCCTTTCAGAGTAACTAGTAGAATTTTTTTTTTTTTTTTTTTTTTTTTTAAATTCCATTGACACAGAAGGAGGCAACAAAGCTCTGGGACTGTAAGCAAAGGTGCCTGTGCCAGGCAGGGAGGGTTTATGCTTTCCATCTCAGACCAAATATAGCAGTAACACACTGAAACCAGAATCAGACAAAGAAGAAGCATTACTGCAGCCACAAATTTGTCAGTGTTAACTGAGCAGTAACTAGTGAACATTGTCAAGCTGAAAGTGATAATGGGAGGGAGTATGAATATTTGAAATAACAGACAGATTTCAGGACATTTATTTATTATTTCCCCATGCTGTCACTTATCCTCTGTTTCACTCAAGGCTTTTCCTCCTATTCTATATAGTCTTCTTCTTCAGCCTGTGTTATTGAAGTTTTGAGAGTAGGCTGTGTATATTCACAGGTTTGACTGAGTGCAATAACCATTTCAAAACAACTGGAAATGGAGACGAACAGTAAAAGGGTAGAAAGTCTGTTGATTTCTGTGTGTTGGTAAAAAACAAACCAAACAACAAAACAAAATAAAATTGGCTCTGGGAAAAAGGAATTTGCAAATGTTATTTTTATCTTACGTTTTTCCTCATCTATAGTTTTCCTGGTTCTACACCCAAGGCAGGCAGAAGTACTTTTGTCTTGCACATAGTGGAGACTAGAAATTGTGATGAACTGAAGCTCTTTCTGACTGATGATCATGTAAGTCTTCGTTCCCAGGATTATTCCAAACAATAGTCAGCAGAAAAAGTTAAGCTGGAAGTTAAAGAAAGGCAGCTAAAATGTATGACATATTTAATTTCTCTCATCATTTTATCCAGTTTTCTTGGTTTATGTATCACCAGCCTTTTTTTTGTCAGAATAAATACAAAAACTGATTCTCTCTATAAAATGTATAGTTATTAGCACTTATTAACTTTTTTCCTGCAGTTGCTGATTTGTAGGCCCTGAGAAGTAATTTCTAAAATTGCTATGTCATTGTAGGTCCTAACTTCATTGAAGCCCATTGACCCTGCAGTGTGAAATTCGATTTGGCCTTCTAGACATGAGGCTCCACAAAGTTTGAGCCAATTTAATGCAATTAAATTCTAGATCAAAATAAATGAGATACATCAATATTGGCCACTTTTAAGCCAATTTAAGAGCATCTACACAAGGGATTTCACTAGTTTAAATCAATTTAACCATTGATTTACTTACATTGCTACAATTTCTTCCTGTAAACAGGGGACAAGTTATGTGAATTTTATGTTGGAAAGGTCTAAGCACTCACCTACAACACCAGGGATTTCAAATATTGTGTAAGCAGGTGGCCTCCATGAGCTATTAACGTGATTATGGCTGTTGTATGATGTCTAGGGGATGGGCACAAGTGACAGAGGGGAATCTGGGTACTATTAATATCCTTATTATCTGTGTATATCACAGAATCATTAGGGTTGGAAGGGACCTCAAAAATCATCCAGTTCTACACAGCTCCCAGTTTCCCATCCTCTGCTGGGGTGATGAGTAGCAGAGGAGTCAGGAATGGAAGGATGAAGTTGAGCCTGGGAAGAAGAGGGATGGGGAAGCCCTTGTTTCTCACCATATGAGGATATTTTGACCAGCAGCAAATTGAATTATTTTTTCACCAGGTTTTGTCTGTTTTGATAGCAACTGGTGAGTAGTCTTGCTGTCTGTCTCTTTGTTTTATTTTGTCCCACTGTGCTGTTGAAGAAGACGAGAGAGAGCAGCTGGAGGGGGTGAGGCAGCCAGTAAAGGTCAACCCATCAACTCAGTAATAATAACATGGCATAAGTGTGTCCTAGAAAGACAAACTGAGGTAACTTTTCTTTCAACAGAGGTTCTGTAATTTGTGGTGCTTATGATGACAACAAAAGTACTTTAAAATGTTCCATTGTGATCTGCCTTGCAAGAGTTGTCAGGAAAGAATAAAAATAGGACTGATCTTCATACCTGTGTCTGCAGATAAAATGGGAAGAAGTTTTTGATTTACATAAAATACACATGATTGCTTCCTTTGGTGGCAACAAATCTAGCCCAATTTGTACATTTAATTTATTTAGTTAATTATTTTTTAGATTGAGTTGTTTTATGCTATGATTATACATAAAACTACCTGACACCACATTCACCATAACTGCAGTCAACTGTCAAGAAAAAAACATTAACACAATGAAATTGTTTCTCAATTTCTCTTTTTACTGAAACAAATTTTGTTACTACATAGCAACTCTGTTGAATAATAATTCTGCATGTTTTGGGTGTTTATTTTAAATTATTTTTCTGCCTTTTAATACTTAGACTTTCCATCATGTAGAAATAATAAAAGTTTAGCAAAACACTCTGGAAATAAATTTAAAGATGAGCTAATTAAAGATGATTCAGATCTCATCATCTGCTTTATCGTAGCATCGAAGTTAGAGGATAATCCAGATATTGATGAATTAAGATGATGGAAACGGTAAAACTGAGAAAAGTTTTGGTATGGAAAAATTTAGAAATCAGATAAACAAGGTGGGAAATAGAAAAAACTTCTTCCATCTCAGGGAAAGGACAACATTTAATCTAATTATAAGGTGGGAAATTTAAAACAAATGAAAAGGATGGGTTATAATTAAAGCACAGTATTCAATTAAGTGAAAAGTTCTCAAGTCCAAGAGCAACAGGCTGATTTTGTAGATCACAGAGCCCAGTCCTACACAGCTGTAGGTCAAGCCTAAGATTGAGTCTTATTCTGCCTCAGAAGCTAGGCAAGCCTTTGGCTCATCACTATCTGTGCAGGGAAAAGCTACAACTGAGTCTCACTACTGTCCAACTTTTACATAAATTTCACTTCATTTCCATTATTCTGCCTTCAAGGTTATCCAAGTGTTCAGTAGGAAATACTGCTCACCCTCTGCATTGATTGCATCTCACACATTTTTATCTGATTTCTTAAGCACATTCCTAATTGTTTCATCAAGGTCATTATGAAAATGATAAATGCAATCAGGCTCAAGATGTTCCTTACGACTTTCACAACCATTCTGTCTGCAGTTCAATATTTTTCCTTTCAATATGGGTCTTGTAATTTTATCTTCAACCAATTTTTTTTAACTTTATAATGTTTGTGCTAACTCCCATCAAATATTTTTCCTTGTGATATTGTATCAAATGACCCAAAATGTAAAGATCTGTTGTCTTTTCTTTAATGCTTTATCAGTCTTTTTGTTCAACTAACCAATCAAACCCAAAACAAACAAAAACAAAAACAAAACCAAAACCAAAATAAAAAAAACCCAACAGTTTGGATAGGAAGAGACTGAGAGGGGACCTCATTAATGGTTATAAAGATGTGAAGGACAATGTTGGGAGGACAGAGCCAGGTTCTTCTCAGAGATGCCCAATGATAGGACAAGGGGCAATGGGTGCAAGCTGGAGCATAGAAGGTTCCATGTGAACACAAGGAAAACTGTTTTCTGTGTGAGGGTGCCAAAGCACTGGAACAGGCTGCCCAGAGAGGCTGTGGATACTCCTTCTCTGGAGATACTCAAAACCTTCCTGGATGCATTCCTTTGTGACTTACTCCAGGTGATCTGGCCTTGGCAGGGGGGTTGGACTCAAAGATCTTTTGAGGTCTCATCCAACCCCTGTGTGATTCTGTGAACGTATTTTTATCTCATTTCTTTGTTGGTATATTATTCAATTTTTTTCCTCTTTATTTGCATGTTTCTTCAATATAAATTCCCATGTCCTGACTTTGTTAAGACTCATTCTTTCCTCTCTGCTTACAGAATACTATAGTTACTTTCCTGTAATGATGTAATTTTATCCTACTCTTTAAAACTACCATGACACATGATCTCATAGACCAATTATTTGACAACTTTGTGTTTTTATTTCTCTAGCTCTTTCAATGAAAACATGTTCCACTCCTTTACAACTTCATTTCTAACAAGAGCTTCTGTTTTCTACAGAACTGATGTAAGTATCACTGTTATTAGAAAAACATGAGGGAAAAATAAAAGTATAGATATTTTGAACATTGCCTAGTTTTCCTTTAATCTTTCCCTCAGTTAAAAAAAGAATAATTGCCTTTTTCCCTTCAGTTTTTAATTATTTTTTGTTTAATTTATATGATTGAAGAAATTGTACCTACTGAATTCAGACTGTTCTTTGGGAATTCTTATGGACCACTAAGTCCACCTTTTTTTCTAAGTCCTCTTATTTGTTTGTTTATTTTATGTTCATGTACTTTTCAGGCTTAATATATGTCTTGGCATGCTCATTTACCATTCAGCTCTGAGGTATTTTTCTGGAAGAAATGCATGTTAGGGATCAAATTTTGCTTCTTTTATTTAAAAACAAAGAAAAAAAATCATCTAAATGCCAGCATTTCAGTCCAGCTGTCTTGATTAAATTCTTATAAATATTTTCTATAAGACTTATATAAGAATTGTTTATACTGAATTAAAAAAAGAACAATTTTTGTCTGTCTTATCTTATTTCCTTTTCACCCAAACCAAGAGTATTTCCCCAGTAACAATTTTTTGGGGCATATTGATGATACTTCACTAAACCAAGTAAAAATAACATCCACTCTTCTTATTTCGTTGATATTCTGTAAAGAAATCTCTTGGATGTCATATTCCAAAGTTATCTGAGGCTTGCCATAATTAAATTAACATTAAAGAAGCTTTAGAAAATGTATCAATATCTCTCTTAGGAACATAGGAACTGTCATAACTAAACTGAACGTTTCTGAAAGGGATGTGAAGATTTCATGCTTCAGAACTAGGCAATGTTTTATCGTGATACCCAGATACAATGTATTGTGTGTTAAAAACTCTGTCAGACCTGGAATGAGCCCCAGCTTGATGGTACTCTATCTATCCATCTGGTGCTTCCCTAACAGGGACAGTTTAGACCCCAACCCTGCTTCCATAGCAGACCTCCTGACCACAAAAATACAAAAATTTCCATTGTATAGCCAGTGCAACACATCTGAATTATTACCCTGCAGTTATTTTGCTGTATTTGTACTTTCATAGACTTAAAATTGTTTGGGTTGGAATGGACCTTAAAAATTAGCTAGCTCCAACTTCCCTGCCATGAGCAGAGACACCTTCCACTAGACCAGGTTGCTCAAAGCACCATCCAACCTGTCCTTGAACACCTCCAGAAAGAGAATATCCACAATCTCTCTAGTCAACCTGTGCCAGTGTCTCAACACTGTCAGTTTGAAAAATCTCTTCCTTCTGTGTATTCTGAATCTCGCCTCTTTTAGTTTAAGACCTCACCCCTTGTCATCTCACAACAGGCCCTTCTAAAATGACAGTCCCCATCTCTTTTTTATAGACTCCCTTTAAGTAGTGAAAGTCTGCAAAAAGGTTTCCCTGAAGCCTTCTCTTCTCTGCACTGAGCAACCTCAACTCTGAGCCTGTCCTCACAGGAGAGATGCTCCAGCCCTCTGATTATATTTATGGCCCTCTTCTAGACCAATTCCAACAGGTTCATGTCCTTCTTGTGCTGAGGACTTCAAAACTGGACTCAGCTTGTGTGCACTAAAAGTTCTGCTTTGAGTCTGCAGGAAAAAGACTCACATGAAACGAAACCACCCACTGTGATTTGTATTGTTAGGTTTTTGCCTTTGGAATTTTATCTCCCACCAAACCACTGGCTGCAGCTAAAGATTTTACTGACATGATCCTCATATAGCTTCAAGAATTAAGTTAAACAAAAATTGTACTCCATTATCTAAAATGCTGGGGGCTTTTTAAGTCAAAATAATATATCTGTCAAACACTGATACACATTTTTAGTACCACAATCCTTTCCCTTCACAATAAATCCTCCTGAAAAAGCTGGAGACAGATTATTATGCATCCTTTCATCAAATATATTTGTAATGTATTGACTTTGGATTTTAGGCTGTCCTTCAACACAGTCATTTTATTTTATTTATTTATTTTTTTTTTAAATTGTAGTGGACTTCTTTGGCTTGAAAAGGGTTATTAAAATTTTACTCATACAGAACAGTTCAAACACCTTATTCTACAATTCCTATGGCACACGTTCTATAAAAAGCCATGTGGGAGTGTGTTTGAAGTTGATGCTTTGATGTGTCATTCATTTTCTTCTGCATTTAGTTGTAATTGCTTGGAGGTCAATGTATTTTGTCCCTATTCTGCTTTCACTTTTGCCTCTAGAATTTCTTATTATCACTGAACTAGCAGAATAAAGTGAACAAGCTCATCCATGGCTATTTTGAGTGCAAGAAAAACAACAATAAATTGTCTAATGTTGACATTTAAATGGTGTTAATGATTCATACTGTAAAGTAGTTGGATAACAAGTATATTGACTTTCTTTTATTTCACTTTGAAATCAAACTCTCCAGAGGTTTTTGGTTGATTTGTTTTATCTAGCTGTCAGCATTCCAATAAAAAGGAGTCTTATTATACTCTTTTGGCCAATATATTCATGTGGGAACTAGGTATATAAAAAGACAAATCAATTCATTGTCCACTCTGAAAGACGGGTATTGTATGGCCAGCTGCAGATAGCCTGAAAACTGAAATGGATTTAATGAATAATTTTGTTGTTTCATCATTCGTTTCCACTTGATAGTAATAATGGAAAAAATCAGGATATTATCAGCAAGATGTGTAACTCACTGCTTGGAAGGCTATTTGGAAAGTGGAAGACCCAACTTCAAGTCTCTGGCGCATATTTTACATGAACCAAGGAATTTAAAACCCAAACATATATGGCCTGTATTCTAAATCAGTGCTCTAAGTGATTTCTTACTGTTGGTGCTGCAATCCTCATTTCTCTAATTTTACTGGCTTTCATCCTGAGTCTGGTGAAAGTCTGATTAACTTTATTAGCTGTTTTCTGCTAAAAGACAACAATGCTCTTTCCATATTTTCCAGAAGCTTTGCTATTTAATCTGGATGTCCAAGACCCAAGTCTTAGAAATTAATAACCTACAGCAAGTGAATATATTATAAATTCCATCTACAGCTATGATCCTCACAGTGTAATTTCAGGATAAACTACTTTATGAATAAACATTATTAAGGATGCTTTCTGGTTGACAAATCATTTAAAAGCCAGCAGAATTTTCTCACTATTTCAAGATGACACATCATTTTAAGATTTAGCAGGCTGGGATATTTCATACTGAGGGCTCCATATAGTATTTTTACATTTTTCTTAAAAGCCAGTCTGATTAGATAGATTCAAATTGCGCATTATCAGTTTTCTGTAACTAATCCACTCTTTACCACAGTCAAGATGACCACAGCTAAACTCAGGCGCTATAAATCACTTTTACTCATTGACCACGTGTTCTCATAGTGATAAGGTTCCAACACTAAACAGCTCTCTCACTACTCTTTTCTCCCCTCACTAGCATTTTATAGTGTTCTGTGTAACAGGTGATAAATTCTCTCCAGCTAATGGTAATAGAAGATAATTCTTATGGCAGATAGGAATTAATATTGTGCTGATTTCTTTGTCCCGTCCTGTGGTGTTTGTCTTATTGCAGAGGAGGTCACTTAAGATTTTCCTTCATTTTTCATTTTGTGAAGGGGTTTTAGTATAGAAAGTGAGAATAATTTAATAACACCTTTGATATAAGTTTGGTTTGCATTTTTGAACCAATTGCAAAATCTGTTAGCACCCCTGTTACATTTTAAACGGACCAGCTTTGATCCCAGCTGGAAGGATTTCCTGGCACAAAAGAACCACGTTTGCATCACAGACTGCTGCATATCTTGGAAAGCAGATCTCCTCTGCAGGATACTGGAGTGAGTAAGAGAATGAAAGAGCCCCTGCTTTCTAGAGCTCTCCAGGTGGAATTAAAATAAATACTCCACATTCTCTGCACTTCTCTTTTTATATTATAGAATATAAAGAGAGTATAAGTTTGAACTCTGTATGAAGACCACTGGTCCACTTCTATGAAACTATTTTCTGAAGTTTTTTGGCAACACTATAATTGCATAAATATAATTACTTTTAATATAATTAAAGTAACCAGGCATTTCATGCTTTCAGTGTGAATAAAAATTTAGTAATCGTAGCTATAATTACGCACAAAAGCCTCAGAAATACAACAACTCTTTTTTTTCCCCCCTTCATGCACTGCACTAAGCTCACTCTGTTTTTTATCAGGTCACTTTCACTCCTGTGTCATGTGTAATTTAAACACTTGTGTTTAGGGAATTTCCTTTGAAACCATTGACCTTTGCCATCTATTTTCCATTTAGCAGAAGAGATATTTATTTTTCAACTCTATAAGGATAGAATGTGGTTGATTTTCTGATATTAAATAACGGTTGATTCCCAGCAACATTAAGATAAACAATCTCCAGCACTTTTATTTTTTTCCCCCACTCTAATTTTGAAGATGAGGTAGATTCAGAATATTTAGCAATATTTAATATATTTTCATTCAAACTACTGCATATTTGGTAGTTTCGGAGCTTCTGGGATCAAAAAGAAAGTATTTTCTTTTCAGGAAGACAAGTTGTTTATTTTTACAGCATGATCTATAATTATCAGCATCATTAAAATATGATGGATTCCATATTCATGTTAGCTGATATGTTTACAGTGTACATATCCAGTCTGCAGTAAAAAAAAATCACTTATTTTGCCTCTGGTAAAGCTGAATTCTCCACAAGTCCCCTTATATTGTGAGAGTAAACATCTCACACTTTGCTTAAGGAAAACATCACCACTCTCTGAAGCCTTGTATGGTCCTCAGGGACTTTTTGTGGATGGACTGAGAACTGAATCAGACTGAAAAAAAAACCCTCAACACATTGTTTCTTAGTCCATTGACCCTCTAGCCCTTTTTCCTGTACAAACTCCAAATGTTTGTACAAGAAAAAGGCATGCAGAATGGTTTGTTATACCAATGAAGTAATAATTACTTATGAAAATATTTAGTTTTTCCCCTTGAATGCCTTTACTAAGGGCAGTAGTCCCATATAAATAAATAAAACCACATTTTTGTCTAAAGCTTTGCTATTCAGCATGAAAATCATGAACTAAAAACTGAAACAGTGTTTTGTGGAACAAAAGTGGGATTTTTACTTTCACTAAAGGTATATCTTGTTTCATAGAATCATAGAATTGTCAGGGCTGGAAAGGACCTTAAGGATCTTCCAGTTCCAAGCCCCCTGCCATGTGCAGGGACACCTCACACTACAGCAGGTTGCACAGAGCTACATCCAGCCTGACCTTAAAAACCTCCAGGGATGAGGCTTCCATCACCTCCCTGGGCAACCTGTTCCAGTGTCTCACCACCCTCATAGGGAAGAACTTCTTCCTAACATCCAATCTGAATCTACCCATTTCTAGTTTTGCTCCATTCCCCCTAGTCCTAATACTACATGACATCCTAAAAAGTCCCTCCCCAGCTTTCTTGTAGGCCACTTTCACATACTGGAAGGCCACAATAAGGTCTCCTTAGAGCCTTCTCTTCAGACTGAACAGCCCCAACTCTCTCAGTCTGTCTCCATAGGAGAGGTGCTCCAACCCTCTGATCATCCTTGAGGCCCTTATTTGGATGTGTTCCAACACATCCATAGCTCTTCTGTTATTCTATCTATGTTTATTAAGTGAAGTATGTCTTCAAAATTGTCTGTGATATCAGACTGACCACCTTGGTACAGAATACCAACCTTGTAAATAATTTATAATGTGCTCCTTATAAATTTAATCATTTAAATAGACAAAAACCTCTTTTGTTTTGCTTTCATTTGGTTTCTAGTATTTCCCTTCAATCTATATAGCCTGGGTCTTCAAAAACACAAGCATTTAGAGTTATACTTGTAGTTGGTACTACAGACATTACAAAGTAAGGAACAATGAACACCAGGAGCTGCACAGATATTTTACAATTCATGGTTGTAAAAAGTCTTCATTAATATTACTCTTAACAGTCTGTTGGATCAAGAAAATTGGACACCTTCCCATTTTCAAAATTTATACCTCCAAACAAACCCTATGACTGCATGAAAGAAAATCTGTTCTTTGCTCTGAGTCAAGCCAAAATATATTTTTTGTAGAAGTGAGGGCTGATTTACTGTATAAAGTCAATAAAGTGGCAAGCTTTAAGAAATAATGCTTAATATTCCAATTTCTGTTTAAAGTAACTTCACAGAAACACAGAATGACAGAATGTTAGGGCTTGGAAGGGACCTCAAAAGATCCTCCAGCCCAACCTCACTGCCAGAGCAAGAACACCTATACCAGATCACACAGGAACACATCAAGGCAGGTTTTTAATATCTCCAGAGAAGGAGAATCCACAACCTCTCTGGGCAGCCTCTTCCCATGTCCTGTCACCCTCACAGTGAAAGAGTTTTCCCTTATGTTCACATGGAACCTCCATTGTCCCTTGTCCTCCACTGGACATCACTGAGCAGAGCCTGACTCCGTCCTCTCGGCACTCATCCTTTATATCTTTATAAATGTGAATAAGGTCACCTCTCAGGCTCCTCATCTCCAAGCAAAGGAGCCCCAGCTCCCTCACTCTCTCCCCATAAGGAAGATGTTCCACTCCCCTCATCATCTTTGTGGTTCTGTGCTGGACTCCTTCAAGCAGTTCCCTGAGGTCTTTTTTGAAATCAGGGGTCCAGAACCGGACACGATATTCCAAATGTGGCCTCACCAGGACAGAGTAGAAGGATTCTTTCACTACCAATCCTGAAGCATTACAAAGGCTTAATTCCATATTTCAGTAGCTGTAAACCATGCAGACAATGCATGCAACTACTCATGTGGCTTCTTCAGAGCTAACTCTCCTTATCTTATCTAAAGCTGCCTAGCATTTGGAAATGTGATTGTTGTTTCAGATAGGGATGTTTACACTGTAGAAGGCATTGGCAACTCACTGTGTGTGTTTACATGTATTCACCTGGGGAAGGAGGAAGCAGGTACCTTTATTAAGGTAATCCACAGAGCAAGGAAGAGCTTTCCTTTGCTTTAGTTATACAGGCTCATTGAGTTCTAGCAGAAATAAGACAGAAATAAGACAGAACGTCTTTAATTCACTCCATTAAGATACAGAAAAAAAAATTAAACTGTCACAATCAACACTCATATGCAGTGTGATAGCTCACGTAGGGATGATGATTTTTTTCTCTTTTCAATAACAGAGAATGCTCTCTGTCAGCCATAACACCACTTAAAGTCACTGCCATACACACAAAGTTTATAGCCTCGGTGTGATTTGCAGAAGCAACAGAAATGGCTGCTGTCAGACTCAGAAGAGATGAGGAACAAAATCTGTCAAGAACCTTGAGAACTTAATATATCACTAAAGACAGTTAATTTAGCAGCCATGACCCATGTAGGCAACAGAATTAATAGCAAGGCTGTTGAACAATGATCTCCCTGTGGTGCCATTGGGAGTGCAAGTCAATATTCGGATTTCAGCAACGTTTCCTGTACAGCCTGCTCTGGCTCTGCTCCCTCATCCTCCCCCTTTCACAGAATCACAGAATGTTAGGGGTTGGAAAGGATCGTGAAAGACCATCCAGTTCAACCCCCTCCCTGCCAGAGTAGCATCACCTAGAGTAGATCACACTGGAATGCATCCATTTGGGTCTTGAATATCTCCAGAGAGGGAGACTCCACAACCACCCTGGGCAGCCTGTTCCAGTGTTCTGTCACCCTCACAGTGAAAAAATTTTTCCTCATGTTTACATGGAAGTTCCTATGGCTCAACTTCCACCCATTGTTTCTTGTCCTGTCATGAGGCATCACCGAGCAGAGCCTGGTTTCATCCTCTTGGTGTGAATGAGGCCATGCCTCAGTCTCCTCCAAGCTAAAGAGCCCCAGGTCCCTCAATCTCTCCTCATAAGGAAGATATTCCACTCTCTTAATAATTTTTGTGGCTCTTTTTGTTTCATGGTAGCCAGCAACTATGTTTCTAAACAGATTCTATGTTTATTTTGATGAAGACGTATTCTAAATCAGTGAAATATGAAAAATGAAATTAATTTGGTGGTCCAAAAATGAAAGAGACACAGGAATTAATTCAGATCTTCTTAGTGTTACACCCTTCAAATTCCATTTAGAAAGTGCTAGATTTTCTCCTGACTTCTTTTGTCCTTTTGTGTGAAGTAAAATTAAGAAGGACAATTGTCACAGAGCTTTTGTTACAGGTGTGTAGTGACTGTATAATGGCAACATTACTTTTGCAATGATTCTAGGTTTATTTTACAAGCCTTTCTTCTGGTGTTTTCTTTCTGTCAAGAGATCTCTCTGCAATACTCCTGAAATGAATTTACCAAATACGCAGCTGGATAAAACAGCAGGAAAAACAAATATAATAAAAAAACCCAGCAGGTTTCTACCCAAGCTACTTCAAAAAACAGTTTTCTTGGCAGAGAGTGAAACTGTCTTATCCTGAAAGTAGTTTTATCTGTGTTGATTGATATGTAATCACTTTCTTATGTTTAAAATGATGGAAACACCAAATAAATAACAATATTTTTAAAGTATTTGTCCATTTCAGAGTTGCTTTTATAATGTATTTGCAAGCAGTGATATTTAGAAATTGTCAGGAGGGTTTTTTTTTTTTTTAATTTAGAATGGAATTATAAAGCCATGCTCCAAACTAATAAACTTTGCTACTTTGGGAATAGTAACTGTAGCAAGATTTTTTGAATTACAGACATAAGGACTTCACTTATAAAATGGATGCAAAACATAAAATCCTCATCCCTAGCTTACATATTAAAAACAAACAACATAATCAAATGTATTTAAAACTGTCTTTTGTTGCTTCAGTGCAAATATGTGTTTGAACAATCATTTCAGAACTAGAGTCACATATTGATTTAATTCTGATTATTCCCTTCCCTTCCCTTCCCTTTCCC
>VXBD01002600.1:313202-490493 GCA_013399975.1 Indicator maculatus | reverse complement strand
TTCCCTTCCCTTCCCTTCCCTTCCCTTCCCGTCCTTATATAGCTGCTTTATATAGTCCTGTGTCTTTATGCAGCTGCTTTGAGAACTCATTTCACCAAGTAGATTTCCACATGCTATACAGGCACCCCCTAGAACCACAACTGTGTTTTTGAGTATCTGTAGTCACAGGCTTGAAAACAAGCTAAGTTAGATATGGACAGCGGAGGTTATATGAGCTGATATAACTGAAATGTGATAAATAACTAACCAGGAGAGATTTCAGGCATGCAAATCTTCCATCAGATCTGAAATGGAAACAACATAAAACATGTCCAAGATAAGAACAATTGCACTATGTTTAATAGAAAATTTTCAGTAAGATCATCTGAGGAGAAAAATGAGGCTTTGGGCACCTGCAGAGGAGCAGAAAGCTGGTTTTCTCCAAAGGGAAGGCTAAAGATGTAACTTAGAACCTGTGGAACAGAGAGAAATTAACCAAGGATAGAGAAAGGAAGAGAGAAATATTTAAAAGTATTAAAGAAATCTCCAGTAGATTCTTGAGCACCAGGACTGGCAATAAAAATATGGAGGAATCATTCTGTGGGAAATATTCTTCTGCTGGGAACTTCCATTCTCCTTTTGCCAGTGTGTGAGGTTGTTTGGCTTCTGTTTGCCAGGTTATGAGAGAGAAGGTGGATGCTGACCTGCCTGAGGGCTTGAGATGGTAGCAGATAAGGACTGCAACACTGTGGAGCACCTGAGCCCCCAGAGAGCGTTCAGGACTTTGGTGTTCAAAAGAAATCTTTTATCCTTTAGTATCTAAGAAGTTAGGAGAGGACTTTGAAGATTAAACTTTCCAATATGGACATTTGCATTTTCTGCAAGTCCTTTGTGAATTTGCACCACAGTAATCTTTACTTTTTACTTCTTTTCTTTTTTTTTTTTTTCTTTGAATCTCAAAGTATAGATCAGTTAAGCATTTAAAATAAGTATGAAAGCTTTATGGCTAAAAGGCATTTAGTTCCAGCCAAACATCCAATATTCAAACCCTCCTTTTAAATAAATTTTGGGAAGTATGAGCTAGTAATCATAAGAAAGTAGACCCTGCTGTGGATATATATTAATAGGAAATAAGACATCAGGGGAAAAAAAAAAAGTAATCCTGTATTAGGTCATCATCATGCTTCTAAACTAAAATAATTGTGTTATGGTGACCTTTCTATACTACCACTTCAGCTGTTCTTTAGCACAGCTGTTTGCATAAGCACTTCAGTGCAGAACTGGCTGGTGCCTGTATTGCATATTGCATTTGATGAAATACTTTATTCTTGTATTTCCAAGTCTTGCTCTCACGATTTTACAGACCTTGAATAACAATTAATTTACTAGATATGCATCCCCAGTGTTGTTTTATTCCCTCTCTCCCATACCTATAGGCATTTTAAAGGTTTTACATTTTTGATATCTATTTCCTTTGTTTTACCTCTATATCTACAATTTTTGTCCTTTCCCTATTCCAAATTTTACTTTTTTTCTCTCTCCTCCTAAACTTTCTTCTATTTTGTTTGCTTTTGTCATCTTCCAATTAAAGTCTTTAATTTCTCTGATCTCTTTTTTACTGACATATCCTCCCATTTATTTTTTCCAATATTGGGTACTTTCTCCCTTTTTTTAAACAGTTCCTTCAAAAAAAACAGTATTTAACACCTTGTCACAGGACATGATCACAACGGAAGAAAAGAATGTTCCTTATTTGCTGTTATGGTGAAATGGGTGAGAAGATGACCAAAGTGCTAGTTAATAAAATAAATTGTTTGTTTTTCTGAAGCCATTTTACCTACTAGTGATTAGAAAAGAAAGGCTTAGAAAAGTTCAGGATGAGGAGCATGAGAGGAGTGAGTTTAGTCAACATTATATTTGCAGCTTTTCATTCTCCCCTAGCCCTTACAATTAAGGGCATGGGAAGAATGATTGAAGAGATGGCCCAAGAGGACATTGGTAATTTTGAGTCTGTGATGGAGAAAAGTGAATCCTATTTCTCTTGCTTTCTTACAGGAGAGAAGTTTTCAGTATTTAACAGCAGGATATTTATCAATGCTGCCTTACTGTTCCCTTTTTAATCCTATCCGACTCTTATATATGAAATGCTCAAAGTCCTGTGTCAGCAACACACTGTGCAAGTGTTTCTATGTAGCTCAACAAAAAGACTACAAGACTTATGTAATTAATACTTGTTAGCACATCTATAGCATAAATGGAATAGGTTTACATTTCTTTTTATTTTATTTTATTTTATTTTATCTTATTTTATTTTATCTTACTGTTTTATGATCAGATGTGCTTGCAATGCAGCTGCTGTTTTTTCAGCCTCTTATTTATTTGGTTACTGGTCCTATGCATTAAAACAATTCTATTTTGCTTTCTTTGTGTAAGAGGCAATCCCTCAAAGAAATAAAAAATGCACAGAAAACAAAAAAACCTAAACAACATCTTAAGACATAACAGTAGGAAGATACTCAACAGCAGTTGGTCTGTTCTCCCAGGCAACCACCACCAGAACAAGAGGACACAGTCTCAAGCTGTGCCAGGGGAGGTTTAGGCTGGAGGTGAGGAGAAAGTTCTTCACAGAGAGAGTGGTTGGCCATTGGAATGGGCTGCCCAGGGAGGTGGTGGAGTCACCATCCCTGGAGGTGTTCAAGAGGGGATTGGACGTGGCACTTGGTGCCATGGTTTAGATAGGCATGAGGTGTAGGGTGACAGGTTGGACTCGATGATCTTTGAGGTCTCTTCCAACCTTCTTGATTCTATGATTCTATTGTATGATTTGTCAGTCTATATATCTTTATATTATATAGCAATCTAAATGTCTTCAAAACTATGTAGTAGTGGAGAAGCTAATCAAATAAAACCCACAACTAGAAAGGTAAAGTTGCACTGAGAGGCAAAAATGAAGATTTGACCATTGTGGCCTGCACAGCAACAGGGAATGTTAATATTTTTTCTAGGAGGGAAAGATAAAGGTCAATCAACCTTTACTGCTATAGGGAGTTGTGCATAGAAATAGAGTTTCACGGTTTCACAATTTGTATTTGTTTTGTTTCCAGGTTTTTCCCAAGGTGGCCCCTGGGACTGACATGGAGGTTGCAAGGTTTGAGCTTCCTTGGAAGAACAGTTCTTGTTGTGGCTTGCCCTACAGTAGGGCAGATTGGTAGCCTTGAGCTGCTTTCCTCCCAGATATAAAGCTATTGTCACCCAGGTAATAATGAATATTGATCTCACAGAATCACAGAATTGTCAGGTTTGGAAGGGAACTCAAGGATCATCCAGTTCCAACTCCTCTGGCACGGGCAGGGACACCGCTAGAGCAGTTGCTCAGAGCCACACCTGGCCTGGCCTTAAAAATTTCCAGGGGTCTTTTCCTTTGTACTGTGCCTAGTGAAGAGCTATTCTGAGATTCAGGCAATATTAGACTGTCTCAAGAATGATTCAGAATATCTATTTATTATATAGAGAGTTCATTGTGTTGGAAGGTATCTTTGACAGTCATGTAGTTCAACACCCTTGCAGTGAGCAGGGACATCTGCAACGAGATCAGGCTGCTTAGAACACGAACAACTTGACCTGGATGTTTCAATGGATGAGGTTTACACCACCTCTCTCTATCATCTGTGCCACTGTTTCACCACCCTCACTGTAAAGAAATATCTTCCCTATATCTAGTTTAAGTCTTCCCTCCTTTAGTTTAAAACCATCACTCCTTGTTGTGTCACAAAAGGCCCTGTTAAAAAGATTGTTTCCATCTTTCATACAAGTCCCCTTTAAATGCTGAAAGGCCAGTCAGTTTTTCCTAGAGTGTTCTCTTCTCTGGTCTGAACAACCTCAAATCTGGAGATCTGGAGTTTAGGCAAACTAGGTTGTTTCCAGAATTCCTTTGATAGATTAGAGCTAAAATGGATGAAAGCAACAAGACAAAAATGGAGAGTGAAGAGAAAATATCTAAGAAATAGAGTTTCATTTGCTGCTTTATTCTCCACACAGCTCTACATAATACATACTTATCTCTGTTGTAAGAATATTTGAGCAAACCTTCACCACTTTCCTGTGGGGAAAGCATTCACAGAAAGAAATTTCTAGAATGACATAAAGCTGCGTAATCCACACTTATTGCCTTTTGAATTGCTCCAATAACTCTTAAACTCATGCCACATCTATTTTTAAAACCATTATGACTTTCCATTTTAAATTTTATTGTTAGACTTTCAAATATACCAACAACAAAGTAATTGAAAAAAAAAATCAAAAATTGGAAGAAAAAATCAGTAATTGAAAAAAACAAAACAAAACAAAAACAAAGCACAGTTTTTAATAAAACATTTATTTTGTGCTGTTTCAGGGACCATAATTTGATAAAATCTTTACTACTTCCCAATTTTTTTTTCTTCATCATGAACAAACCTCCCAAACCTTTTTTATTCATCCATTTCACTGATTTTCTTCATTTTCAGAGCTGAATGTGATTCATCTAACAATCAACATAAATTCACATGCTGTTGTATCTGTTTTCTTGTCTCTTGGTGAAGGTTGAGAAATGTCTACCCCTCCTCGTTTTCTCTCTTTTTTTTTTTTTTCCTACCATTACTTTTCTCTTTTCCATTGAAAAGCAGGATGCTTTTAACACAGTAAGAAACTAAGGCATTTACAGATTCTGGAAGTGGGAGAACAATCTGGATCCTTTAGTAAATTGCAGATATGAATGAAAAAAACAGACAGCTCTAGATTAAAATAGCAAAAATGGTTACATGTCAGTGACTTCAAGTTTAAATGATTTCTGTGCTCCCCTTAGCATTTCAGAGACCTTGATTCAGATATAGGTGTCTTGTACCATTGAGGTAATTTATCATTTGCCAGGATAAGTGCATAGAGCTGGCAGAGAGGTCATGAAAACTATGAGACCATCAATGTCCTCTTGTAGAAAACCACCCAGGATACCAATGGCATTCCATATGATGCTTCACCATTAAGAATTAAGAAAAGGTCCTGAGGAATATAATCAGTGGAGCCTAGGCCGTTTACCTTAAAGTAGTGGTTGATTAACAGAGTAACTCTCCAGATTCCACATTTAGAATTGATTTTATAATTCTAGTTCTAAGTTAGCTTTTGCACATGTAAGCATCCACCTGCACCCATCTGAACGTAGGTATCAATCAGTAGCTGAATCCTATACTAGATGATGACAACACAGGGCTTTCAGGAACATGGTAAAACTGAGGAGTTGTCCCAGATGATAGAAGACTACAGATGGTAGATGAAAAGTGTCACATGGAGCTGAGATTTCAAATCAACTTTGGTAGGATGAAGAGACACTGTAAAGAAGGTTATTAACACCACCTAGAATGCAAAGTGAAGGCAGGAATAGGCAGAAAATAAATGAAGAAGATGAGAGCAGATTTATTCTGTCATTAGAAAAAGAAGGCATGAAATGTAAGTGAAGGGAAAATAATTGCTGGTTCTAATAATATTTATATTATTATATTTAATAATATTTATATTGTAATATTAATAGTAATTGAATCCAGCAATTATTTTATATATAATATGTAATTAATATATAGGTATAATGCATGCATATCATACAGTTATACAATATAGGTCACAGGGTATGTAAACACAGAAAAAATCCTAGGTATGTATTCAATCACAGAATCACAGAATGTTTGAGGTTGGAAGGGACCTCGAGATCAGCCAGTCCAACCCTTCTGCCAAAGTAGTATCACGTAGGGTAATCCTCACAGGAATGCATCCAGATGGGTTTTGAAAATCTCCAGAGAAGGAGATTCCACAACCTTTCTGGGCAGCCTGTTCCAGTGCTCTGTCATCCTCACTGTAAAGAAGTTTCTTCTTATGTTGAGGTGAAATCTTCTATGGTCAAATTTGTATCCGTTGTTCCTTGTCTTATTACTGTGCACCACCAAAAAGAGATTGGCCTTCTCCACTTGGCATGCACCCCTCAGATATTTAGAGACATTGATCAGATCCCCTCTGGGTCTTCTCCAGACTAAACAGCCACAGGGCTCTCAGTCTCTCTTCATAGGGGAGATGCTCAAGTTGCCTAATCATCCTCATGGCTTTCCATTGGACTTTCTATCCAACAGGACCCTGTCTCTCTTGAATTGGGGAGCCCAAAACTGGACACAATACTCCAGATATGGTCTCACCAGGGCAGTGTAGAAGAACCTCCCTAGAGCTGCTGGACACACTTCTCTTGACGCACCTCAGGAATGTATCATACATAGAGATATATAGAATGGACAGTATTGAAATGCACAAAATGTGATCACTCTATGATTTATTTATCCACAACAATGAAGAAACCTCTGCTTCTGTTACAGTTTTTTAACCAAGATACATGCCTAAGCTTTTTTGTTGTTGCTGTTGTTTTCCCCTCATAATGATGACAAATGCTGTCAGTCACTATAACTTCATATTTGGTCACTCAGTCAGCTAGCTAGGCAACATTACTGCACTTAAATTAGCTACAATTTTAAATGCCAAAATTGTCTTCAATTCAAAATATTAATTCCACAATTCAAAGATTTGGCTAACAAATGTTTCTCAAGGCCTTTTTTTTTTTAATTATACAACTCACATGGAATTGTCTTTTACTGTATGGATGTTTAATTCTGGGAGAAATTATCCATCCATGGAAACCCAACAGGTTATCAATTGAGAAAAATGATTGGTATGGAAAACCAATGGAAACTGGAGATCACAGTATCACAGAACCATGGAAACATTCAGGCTGGAAAAGACCCTCAGGATCACCAAGTCAAACCAATAACCCTACTCTACAAGGTTGAAAAGATGTGCTTTCTTTTCTTTGCTCCAGACAAGGAGGAAAAGAAATAGTGAAAGACTTTTTATTACTGAATACAGGGAGGAAAGGAAACAGAAAAAAAATGATGAATACTGGAGAATGAACCATGTTTGAGTCGCTCTGTGAGAAAAATGTGGCATGTTAGGAGAGGGTGTGAAGAGAAAAATAATGTAGTTGCTAGTGGATGCTTTCAAGTGGAATCAAAAGCTCCTTGATTTAGCCTCAAGATAAGTTATCTGTACATAAATCCTAACCTCTGGATAGGTTGTCAATAAATGACACACAAGACAAAAAGGCATTTTGGCAAACACCTCAGAAATGATGAGCAAGCTTCTTATTAATAGTATGTAGGGTATATAATTTTATTTTGCAACCCTATTCTTTCTGTTGAAAATTATGTCTGCTGCCTCTTCCAAGACATTAAAGTCTATTTTTCAGGGCTGAATATATAAAAGCAACATATTTTAGATCAGTATTAAAAATTGTGATTCTGAACCCTGTTAAAGGCAGCAATGGATCCAAGCTAGAGGAGATGAGCTTTAGATTAGACGTCAGGAAGAAGTTCTTCACCATAAAGGTGGTGAGACACTGGAACGGGTTGCCCAGGGAGGTGGTAGAAGCCTCATGCCTGGAGATTTTTAAGGCCAGGCTGGATGTGGCTCTGGGCAACCTGATCTAGTAGAGGGTGTCCCTGCCCATGACAGGGGAGTATGAACTAGATGATACTTGAGGTTCCTTTCCAGCCCTGATAATTCTGTGATTCTGTGAATCCTAAGGAAATATATTCTGTTTTCTGTAGTGTAAATTGCAAATGTCAACATGATCTGAGTGAGAAAGGAGCACATAAGAGATTTTTCTTACTTAGTTAGGGTTTTTAAGAGGCTTTCAATCATTTTTATGAATGTGGACATGATTGAGAAGTTCATAGCCATTTTAGTCTACTTCTAGTAGGTAGAGGGCTGGATTGCAATAAGACTGTGGTAATGTTAATGAGATGTGAACAAATATTTTATCACTAGACTAACTCATATCAGGTATCCAAGTAGAAATAAGGGAGACTGTTGTACCAAATGAAGATGTGGATTACTTTTTTGTTTTCAAGTTAGGCTGCTTTTTAGGTAAGTGGAAATGAAAGACCATATAGTAGTTTAGTGTGATCCCAAAGGCATCTCTTGCAATCATATAGAAAAAACTCTTTGTTCATTTCTGTGTTTTTCTGAAGAAGGAAAGCTGATCTGGGTTTGATTTTATAGGGTTGTTGTTGTTGTTCATTTCTGTTTTGCTTAAAAGTTGCTGCCTGTTGATGCAAGTATTAACCTTTTGTTGTGGATCAAATATACAGTGGAAAAGAAGATCAAAATGTTATTTTGAGAAATGATTTTGTGGGGGAAATTGCATCCACCACTTGTAGATGAAAAAAAAAAAACAACAACAAGAAAACAACAAAACCAAACATCAATGTCTCATCACAAGGAATTTTTAGGATGCTTGAAATTTACAGAGAAAACATTTCTTTCACAGTTTACTAGTGTGCCTCTGGTACAGATGGCAATCAAATGCTTAATGTACAAAGAGGTAAAGTCAAATGTCTTCTGTTGGAACTAAATCTATATATTCATACTTGTAGGAAACAACATTGTCAGGATTTACTTAATTCAGACTTCCAAAGGGCAGGGATAAAATTTCTTTCTTCTCCAAATGTAGATTTTTTTTCCCTTTAATGTTCCTATGTACCAGTTTTACCTAATGTTACATAGCTTTAAGAAAACTCTCAATCAGATTTTCTGGAGAAAAATATTATATCTTTTTGGCAGTTTCTTTTTTTTTTTATTCAGAGACACCAAGCTGATTCAGACAGTACCTTCAAATTAATAGAACTACACATCCACATGTTTTACACTGTGAACAGATGGAAATCAGCCTGGGGAAATTAGTTTCATACTCCTGCTATCTATTTATTAGACTATACATAACATTATAGGAGAGACCTTTCCTTTTTTCAAGAGGAAAAATGGCCTGGAAACAAAAGAACAAATGGCCTAGTAAGTCTTAGAAAATTTAATCACAGAATGTGGTTTTAGGATCAACAGTGTGCATGTTTTGTGCACAAAACACAAGAAATATAAATTGTTGATCAACAAATTTCTCTTGTGAATAATTTTGTCTCTTGCTAGGGTAATAAAGAGATCAAGCACAAAGTTAAGGACAGTGTGTCATGAATTTATAAAAATCAATATGGCAATTATGAATATTAATAAAAATATTAATAACTTTTTATTACTATGAAAAAATGCCAAAAGCTTATCAAATAGGTTCGGTGTATGGCTGGAATATATATTTACAGTTGGAATGCAAAGTACTTAGACAATATTTAACAATTTTAAGTAAAACAGAAGAATAACTGAAAGAGAATCCCTGGCACAATATGGCTCTTGACCACAGGGGGAGACTTGACAAGAACTGTCAATACAAAGGAGGCAATGAATTACTCACACATGAGTACTCACACATGAGAGGGCTGGAGCACCTCTCCTATGAGGACAGACTGAAAGAGTTGAGTCTGTTCAGTCTGGAGAAGAGAGGGCTCCAAGGTGATCTTATTGTGGCCTTCCAGTATCTGAAGGGTGCCTACAAGAAAGCTGGGGAGGGACTTTTTAGGCTATCAGGTAGTGACAGGACTAGGGGGAATGGAATAAAGCTGGAAGTGGGGAGATTCAGGCTGGATGTGAGGAAGAAGTTCTTCCCCATGGGAGTGGTGAGAGCCTGGAATGGGTTGTCCAGGGAGGTGGTTGAGGCCCCATCCCTAGAGGTGTTTAAGGCCAGGCTGGATGAGGCTCTGTCGAAAAAGTAGAAAAAAACCCCACGTTAAAAAACAATTATCTCTTACAATAGAATTTCCTTCTGCAAGACCTCATGAAAAGGTAGAATCAGACCCTATACCTGAGTGCTGTACTTCATGCCTTCTGTGGTGCAACATGTGTGACTCTCAGGATTAAAATTAACTGGCATGCAGTTAATTTTAGGTAAACACTGAGGACCTAGATTCCTATTTGAATTTAACATCTACATTCCTTTTATCCCTATGAACAACAGCTTTAGCTTGAACTTTGCTGGCTACTGACACTTCTGCAAGTGTGATTGTCTTAGCTTCTCCTGTGTTGTTGATGGTACATCCTGAGGTGCTTCCCACCTTGTCAGTCTTCCCTCTTTGTTAGACTGTATGTCAACTAATTCAAAGAAGGGGCATTTAAACACCGGTTTAGGGTTTAGGAGGCAGTTCCAGCTGTGGAATGGGACCAAGTTGGGCTGTGAGGTTCAGGCATGGTTCTCTGTGCCTCTGGAGCCCATGAGTGCTATATGAACAAGCAACCCATGTATTCTCAGGTGTTTGTTAGGATGCCAATGAAATCGTCTAAGTGATGACAAATAGTCAGAAGAGAATAGCTGCAGTTCTAATATACTGTTAAATCACAGGACCACAGGATGTTAGGAGTTGGAAGGGACCTCTGGAGATTTTCGAGTCCAACCTCCCTGCCAGAGCAGGACCATAGAATCTAGTACAGGTCACATAGGAATGCATCCAGATGGGTCTTGAAAGTCTCCAGAGAAGGAGACTCCACAACCTCTCTGGGAAGCCTGTTCCATCACTCTATAACTCTTACAGTAAAGAAGTTGTTCCTCATGTTGAGGTGGATCTTTACATTCATTTCCTCCTGTCCTATCACAGGGCACAAGTGAGCAGAGACTGTCCCTTCTGTCCTGACACTGAGCCCTCAAATATTTATAGACATTGATTAGATCTCCTCTCAGTCTTCTTCTCTCCAGACTAAACACCCACAAGTGTCATAATCTCATCATAATCTCATAAAGGAGCAAAAGAGATAATTTCAGCTGAGAATAAGCTAAATGTCTTAAAGTCTTGACTTAAAAATGTGTTGCCAGTAAATCCCTTTAGGATGCTGAATTGCCTCCTTAAAATAATTGTGTGGTAAAGTAACCTACCTCCTTATGGTTTAAAAATTTTTACTTAGCTTTTTCTTGCATGCAGTGATGCTAACAGAAACCAGGTTGAAGTCTGGCAGTTTTGCTAGTTCAGCAGTTATGTGGAAGAAAATAAAAGTTCTAGTATGAGCAATCTCATATATAAAAGACTAAATTGAAAGCCAACTGTATCCTGGGCTGCATCAAGCAAAGTGTGGCCAGCAGGTAGAGGTAGGTGATTCTCCCCCTCTACACCATTCTCGTGAGACCCCACCTGGAGCACTGTATCCAGGTCTGGAACCCCTACTACAAGATCTGGATGTGCTGAAATGTGTCCAGAGAAGGACCACGAGGATGATCAGAGGGCTGGAGAACCTCTCTTATGAGGACAGGCTGAGAGAATTGGGGTTGTTCACTCTGGATAAGAGAAGGTTCCAAAGAGACCTTATTGTGGCGTTTCAATATCTGAAGGGGGCTACAAGAAAGCTGGTGAGGGACTTTTTAGGATGTCAGGTAGTGATAGGGTTAGGGGGAATGGATCTAAGCTAGAGGAGTGGTGATTTAGATCAGACATTAGGAAGAAGTTCTTCATCATGAGGATGGTGAGACACTGGAACAGGTTGTCCAGGAAGGTGGTAGAAGCCTCATCCCTGGCGGTTTTTAAGGCCAGGCTGGATGTGGCTCTGAGCAACATGATCTAGTGTGAGGAGTCCTTGCCCAGGACATGGGGGTTGGGACTGGATGATTTTTGAGGTTCCTTTCCAACCCTGAAAACTCTGTGATTCTGTAAATTAAAAAATTCCTAAGCAATTTTGATATTATTAGGTTTGTTGTGTGTTAAAGGCTTGTTCCCTATTTGTAGATAAGAATTTTCAATAATACTACAGCAACCTGAAGAATAACAAGAGAAGTGAGATGAGTTGAGTGCTTTCAGGAAAACTCATCTGAAATCCACTGATACCAATCTAAATCTTTTTACTGACTCTAGTGAGTTCAAGAGGAGGCCTGTGTTTTAGTGAGAGGTCGATCAATGAACAATTCTGATAGCTAAAGTTCCTAGGCTATTTAGAAGATCCTATTTTCATTTTAACAGAAAGAAATAAGAAAGGAGAGGTTTGAGGGTCTTTTATTTTCCATGAATTAAATTTGTCCTATATTAAAGTTAGCAGAGATTACATGATATATGTGAGGGAAAAGCTTGTCTTCTTGTCATGAAATCATTGTAGTTGAACATAGAGGTGCCAAGGTGGATATGAGCAAGTCAGGCTCCATAAATGGCAGGATTCCATCCCTGTGTTTGATGAGCACCTTTAACAGCACCACCTGTGGACCTCCTTCCTCTCTAAACTTACGTGGTATTGCTTTAATTTTGCCATCCAGTACTGGAAAAAGAGTGAAAAAAGAGAGTTTATGAGATATAGAATTTATAATAAGATGGAAAATATTTTGACTAAGCATTTCTGTTATAGATGCAGAGAGAAACCTACACGTTGACACAAGTGTTTATTTGATGGAATACTGACTCACAGCAAAAGCAAGTCACAGAAGAGGAAAAAATATTTTGAGTATGTTTGTATGTAAAGATAGAAAGCTGTAATATATTATTCCTGAGTAAATCCAGCCTTAACAACAAGGGCTGAAAGTTCTAGGAGTGTCTGTTTATTTGCTATTAACAGCAGAAGGCTAGGGCTCTCCATAGGCAGAGTAAAACCAGACTTCAGTTCTTTATGTAGTCAGACTGTAGAGTACCAATTTGCTCGTCACTGTCGTGACTGAGGAAAGAGATTTTGACCATGGCTCTTTCCTCTCAGAATTCTTATTCTAATATTTCTAGTGATCTTGTTTGATTGAGGTCTCTTGGCATCTAAAATAAGGCTGCAGCATGAGAAAATCGTGTTTTTCTTGTGAGAATCATCAAGTGAAAATCTTATTCATGATTTTATTTTTTTGTTTGGTTGTTTTTGTTTTGCTTGTTTTTCATTAATGTAAGTGGTTTATATTGGCTGAAGAAACACTGTTTTGTTATTACTTGTATGACCAGGTTTCTGAGCGTGCATTAGGGCAAAAGGAGGAAGAAATTCTCTCTTTTGTCAAGTTTTAATTAGGGATAATTTTCAGTACGCTGTTGTTTCTTAGTGTTTGAGCTGAGGGCCCTGAAGCAAAGGGACTTCCTGTGTCTTTTGACCCACTGTATAGTTGCTTAAGGCCATACACTCCATAAATAAACAAGCTCAGCAGAACTCCATGTCACTGCTTTTCCTTCCCTCTGAAAGTTTCCTCTAAAGGGCTGAAATAGAAGGTACTGCTTGACAAAAAGTCAACAGAATACGCTCCACAGCTTTTTGCCAGAACTTGAAAAATACAAAAGCATCAGAGGTAAATAAAGAAACAACCTGAAGTAAAATGTCAAGGACAGAACAGAAGGAGACGTGCTTGATTCTAAGTAACAATGACTACTAGTGGACCAGCCACCAGGTAGCTGTACCTTGATATATGTACAGTGGTTGCTAGAAATGGTGGACATTGAAAAGTATTTACAAAAAAACACATCCCATAGCTCTGAGATTTGTTGGCTTGTGTGTGTGACTATTTTTATTGATTTAGAGAAGCAGACATAAATATTAAGTCCTTCAATCTAGTGATACTACCATCTAATTGCACCTAAAGAATGCTGTTTTCCCAGGTTTTCAAGTGAGTAAAACCATTTGGATCTTTAATTTACATTTATATATTAAAAAATATCCTGTGCTTATATTCCAGACACAACCTATTTTTATTGATTGTTTTTGTGGAACAATAACACAGAGAATTAATCTTAGATATTGTGAGCTGTGTATCCTTCACAAGCTTGCTCAGAACTCCTCTTTTAGAGGAAATGGAAATCAGAGTAACTTCTGTCATTTAGAGAGCATGCTGCTTGCTTCCAACCCTTCACAAATTAAAATGTCTTATTTCACCAAGGGAAGCAAGAACTCTGGTTCCAGATACAAGTTGAATTCCTCCTAGTTTTCCATATGGAGGAGACAAGCTGCATGCATACAGTGAATGTTTTTTCTTTCCATACTTCTGTGTCTGCACCCAACTTGTGGAAAATCATGCATGGGTAAATGTAGAAAAGTTCAGTCTTCCTTCCTACTTAACCATCTGTATAACCATGATAGATAAATAATAATGCAATTCACATAGCTAGAACCTAGTTTAACTAGATGAACTTTAACAGAGAAGGATGAGAAATTAAAAAAAATCAATAAATGATTGAGAAGATAATTTTAGAATTGGCAGTTTGGCAAACTGAAAACATTCTACTGTGACAGGATCTTCTGCCAATTCTGATTTCACAGTTCTCTGAAGAATACAGTCCTTGAATTGCTGCCATCTTTGTGGCACAGATGGGGTGATGAAGCATCTCAGTTTCCATCTATTGAACAGGGTAGCTGGCCAGACTGGCTGCTCTGGGACCTAGAGCTTTACAGATGCACAGTTGATTCTCTGGGATTCAGGATGACAATTTAAAGGAATGTGGAAAAACAAACAAACAAACCCAACAACAACAACAAAAACCCACTGAAAACTGTTTGGAAATTTAAAAACATCGAAGTTTTCCATGAGTAGGAACAACCAAGTTGAATGCTGCCCTACTTATGAAGGGAAGAGAGATGCCCTGGGAATTATGAAGAAAACATTTATGCCTTTACAAGAAAGGTGAAGAGCAGTTTTGAATACATGAGAAAATTGGGATAAATACACCAGACTGCAGAAATTGATTGTTCCTTTCCAAACTTATAAGTCTCTTTTCAATGGTCTTTGATATCTTCCTTTGTATGGACTAACATGATGGTTTGTGCCATCACATTGTATTATGGAAGGAGCCCTGGGTCCTGCACAGAAAGTATTGCTGAGGATTTTTCAGGTAAAATAAATAAAAAAGAAGATGAAGGTGTAATGGCCATCTGTCAATAAACATTTGAACAGAGATGATAACAGAGATGCTAAAGGAAAATGTCATGTTTGATCCCAGAGGAACTTCTTGCTGCTACTGGAAAATAGCTTAATTTCAACACAGCTATTACCTGAACAAAAGTAAAGTGTCCCTTTGATTTTTTAGCTTGGAAGTGAATTTCAAACACATTCCCATCTTTGACTAAAATATTGGAATCCTCTCCCAAGACCAGTAGTGGATTCCCCTACACTGAGTTCACTTGGTAGGATGCTGGGTCATCCCATATAAACTGTCACCTAGAAAAGTTGGAGTCACTTCCAACCCGGCATTCTGTTACTCTATGATTCTATGATCCTTATGTCTCCTTTCCTTTTAACTTTAGATTTCCTGGGAGACCTTAGAAAGTAAAGGTACACCATGTCTGTGCAGTGCAGCAGAGCCTGCTGCACACTGAGTCAGCTCTGAAGTTAGAAAGAGCAACAAGGGCAGAGAAACAAAGGGTCACAAGCTGCATGTTGTGTACAGCTTTTACTTTTTTCTAGAGCATCTCCCCAGGTCAAAGCGCTAAATTCAAGCTGTAATGTGCCTTTTGTTTGGGCTACTGAAATCTTTGATCTTGGCTTGAATTCGTTTAGTCCTTGTCCTGAAGCTAGATCATCTTTCAGTGTCTAGAAAAGAGCATTTCCTTAGGTCACTGCACCATATTAACGTACTTGAGTGGATGAGGTTTCACCTCATCTATTTCAAGTACCTAAGCATTCTCCTCTCTTTACAAACCACACACTGAAATTTCTTACACATTTAATTTTACAGCAGGGTTTGTGAGCCTCAGCAGTTCTCAACTCCCACTTCGCAACTTGTCAAATGATTACTGAGGCATTAAAATAAAAATAATAATAATAAAAATAGAAAGAAAAAGAAAAAAAAATCCCTGGAATTTTACTTATTATTAAAAGCAAGCTGAAAATTAGCTCATCTATGTCAATAGCAAAAATAATAAAGAAAAATAAAATCACCAAAATAAAATACATAAAAAGAGCAAGAGAATCAATGAACCCTTATTTGCTAAAATACTGACACATAGAGTTGTAAAACTATACCATTTGTGACACAATGTCCATTCCAGCTATTCTATGACCTAAATGAATTATGACTTTATGAATGTAAAGTTACAAGTGACTATGAAATATTCTATTAGACTTTGTTAAATATTTTTTCTTTTTTTTTATGCTCTGTCATGCAAAAAACAAACCTCACTTCTTTCTGTATCAGAAATAAAAAGAAAAAACACAATGTTACTACCTCATTTTTTGAGACTTCTGAGAATAAAATAATTAATTCATAGAATCATAGAATTTTCAGAGCTGCAACAGACCTCAAGGATCATCTAGTTCCAATCCCCAGTCCCATGGCCAGGGACACCTCATACCAGACCAGGTTGCTCAGTTCTCATCAATTCTGGTGAGCCTTTCTGACTTCAAAGGAGGAAGAAGTATGTAAGGATAAAGATACCTGGAGAATAAAGCAAAAAGCATGTTCACATGAAGTTTGCAGGCTAGGAACACAGAAAACAGAAACCTGAACTTCTAATGATGCTATTCTCATAGGTTTCACTGCATCATGGATTTATTGTAGTCTCTTCCAACCAACAAATGAATGAGGAACAAAAGACTCAAAAGACTATTTGTCTCTTACTTCACATTTTCTTAAATGTTCCAGTTGGATCTTCATAGTTTCCAGTCTCCTGCAACTATCATCCAAAGTTTTCAAACCTGACAAACTGATCTAATATAACTCTAGGATATTCTTAGAGTTGCAAATCACCTGCTAATGTCCAAGATTGTAAACTAAAAAAAAAAAAAAAAATCATAATTTGTTACTGTGATACCTATTTTATATCCACAGTTCATGTTGGACTGAGTGCAATTTTTTATTTTTTTTTTCATCACATAGGAGAAAGAAAATTATATAAGTGGTACTTAAAAGGTAAGAGTACATAATAGGAAGAGTAATTAATATAGTTCACAACAATTTTTAGCTAAAATGAAAATTCTGAAATATAATATGATCAAAATAATTTACCATAGACATCATAGCTGCCTTCCAATACCTGAAGGGATCCTACAAGAAGGCTGGAGAGGGACTTTTCGTAATGGTGTCAAGCAACAGGATAAGGGAGAATGGCTTGAAGCCGAGGGAGAGTAGAGTTAGACTGAATCTTAGGATTAAATTTTTGAGTATGAGGGTGGTGAGACTCTGGAGTAGGTTGCCCAGGGAGGCTGTGGATGCCTCCTCCCTGAGGGTGCTAAAGGCCAGGTTGGATGAGGCCTTGAGCATCTAAGTCTAGTTGAGAGGCATCCCTACCTATGGCAGGGAGGCTGAAGTGGGTGATCTCTGAGATGCCTTCCAACCTAAGCTATTCTATAATTCTGTTGTTCTATGATTATATTGCTGATCAGCTACTGGGGGACTCATTCATGAAAACAACCACTGCAAAAAACTTCTCTTGCTCTCTGTGGGAGGTATGTGACATTTTACTTTCTCCCCTATAGTTTATTTTTCTAAGGATCCCTTCAGCCCCAGCATGAATCACCCCATTTTCTCTGAGAAGAACTAAAGCAACTGTGCCAGATCTCACTGATGATGGATGCCATGTCTGAAGTTTACTGTGGCTCAGTATGGAAGCACTGCTGGACTAGGAAGGGAGGTCTACAGTGGGCTGATCAGCACTAGAACCATTTTGTTTGCAAGGTTTTAACCTCTGTTAATACTGACATGTTTGAAACCATAATCATGATGTAAAAAGAGAAGCATCAATACTGGAAAGGTTTTGAGTGAATTTCTCTTGCGTCTGACAGTGTACTTTTGTTCTGCTACACCTGATGCATGACTTGGGCCTTCATCAGCAATCACAGAAACCTCAAAGAAGAAAAATAACAAAACAGATTAGCTACTGTCTAACAGGTCACAAACTACAATTATAGTTCTAGGTATTCCAGGATCCATGATTTGTCTCTCCTCTGTACTTTTGTTTGAGCTCACAGAATATTATTTCCCTTGCTGATGACAATAATAGTTTATCTTCTCTTTTGAGCTGGCTAGTTTAATGATCACAGGATGTTAGGGATTGGAAGGGACCTCTGGAGGTCTTTGAATCCAACCCCCCTTCCAGAGCACGACCAAGTGAGAAGATGTCCCTTCTTGACAGCCAGCCAACCCTCAGATATTTATACAGATTTATTAGATCCCCTCTCAGTCTTCTCCTCTCCAGACTAAGCAGCTTCAGGTCTCTCAGCCTTTCCTCATAAGGCAGTGTTACAGTCCCTTAACCATCCCTGAAGCCCTCTGTTGGACTCTCGAGTAGACCCCTGTCCCTCTTGTGCTGGAGAGCCCAGAACTGGATGCAGTATTCCAGATGAGGTCTCACTAGGGTGGAATAGAAGGTTAAGATCAAGTATTTAGCAAATGCATTTATTAGAAGACAGAGCAGTTGAGTCTGTGTCTGCATAGATGTGGGAAGCAGTGCCACAAAATCCAGAGGAAAGTAGCATGCTTGTTATTAAGATAGGAAGAAATCTATACTGAGTCTACAATCCCTAGGGGAGAAACCTATCTTTTGAAATTGTCTAGTCTATAAACTCATACTACAGGAAAAAAAAAAAAGAAAAAAAAAAAAAGAAAGAAAGAAAGAAAACCAAAAAAAGCTGGACAGACATTATGGTACTATCTTATCAAGTGGTTGCCAAGGTAACCCTGAATGAATGTGCAAGAACAGGACAGCTCATCACTTTCTGAGGATGCAAGGCACACTCAGAGGGACTATCACTGCTTAGAGGTCAGAGTTTGAGATACTCTGCTGGTTATATTGGAATGAGCAGGTAGTTATGCAGATTTAATTATTGCAGATACTAAGTTGTAGTGAAATAAACCTAACACACACACACACCCCCTCCTGTTATTTGCAAGTTGTAATTTTGCCTTTACCTTTGAGTTGTAAAAATAGAGTTAAATAAACCCAAATCTCCCTCTCTGGAGATATTCAAAACCCACCTGGATATGTTCTTATGTGACCTGACCTAGGTGATCCTGCTCTGGCAGGGGGTTGGACTGGATGATCTTTTGAGGTCTCTTCCAACCCCTAACATTCTGTGATTCTGTGAAATCAATTTACACATATTCATTTTCTTGAAATGTAAATGCAGTGCTTTCAAAGCCAAAAGTATGAATTATTTTTCAGCATTCTGGCACAAAATTTTTAAGAAATCTATAAGTCTTTACCCCTTATTTGGCTCCAAATCTCGTCAAACTTGGAGTAATTAATTCTGAACTTTTCTATTCATTTGAAGTATAGAGAAACCAGTAATGTTGTAATCTATCTTAAATTCCTATTCTGAGAAACAAAAAAATAATATCAAGTATAGAAAAAAAGAATATTTTAATGTCCCTTAAATTCCTGTTCTGAGAAACAAAAAATAACATAAAATATAGGAAAAAAATAATCTCTCTTAAATTCCTATTCTGAGAAACAAAAATTAATACTAAGTCTGGCAATATGGTAAAAAAAAAAATCCATCAATATTTTACAGGAATATTTTGTAAGGCTTATGAATATACATGACATGTTTAATGAATATGTATCAAGACTTTTGAACTGGAAGTTATGTTTCTTTCCTATGAATTCTGCTGCATTGTTGCTGAGCATGCCTAAATCATAAAGTAGGATAATAAACTCAATGTAAATGCACGCACTAACAGAGTTATGAACTCATCTTCAAATTCTTTCTCTTTCCCCTTTTTTTTTTTTTTCCTAATACATACCTTATTTGATTTCAGTTTTCCAATAACACAATGGACACAAACTACATCTGGTTAAAAAGCAAATATCTGGCCTGGTATGCACACATATATAAGGTTATAATTAGGGAGAATATTACATATTTTACAACATACTTGAAACTAAATTAGTTTCAAAATTTCACAGAATCACAGAATCAATAAGGTTGGAAAAGACCTCAAGGATCATCGAAGTCCAACCTGTCACCCAATACCTCATGACCACTAAACCATGTTACCAAGTGCCATGTCCAATCACCTCTTGAACACCTCCAGGGATCTGATAGGATATGATCACTTGTGTTATCAAGGTCCTACCGCCGGGTCAGGGCAATCGCAGACACTGAAATAGGCTGGAGAGTAGCCCTGTAAAAAAGGACTTGGGGGTACTGGTGGATGAGGAACTCAGCATAAGGCACCAGTGTGCACTTGCAGCCCAGAAAGCAAACCAGATCCTGGGCTGCATCAAGAGAAGCATAGCCAGCAGATCGAGGGAGGTGATTCTTCCCCTCTACTCCACTCTGGTGAGACCCCACCTGGAGTACTGCCTTCAGCTCTGGAGCCTCTATCACAAGAAAGATATGGACATGCTGGAATGTGTCCAAAGAAGGGCCTCGAGGATGATCAGAGGGCTGGAGCTCCTCTGCTATGGAGACAGACTGAGAGTTGGGGTTGTTCAGTTTGGAGAAGGCTCCAAGGAGACCTTATTGTGGCCTTCCAGTATCCGAAGGGGGCCTACAAGAAAGCTGGGGAGAGATTTTTTAGGGTGTCAGGTAGTGATAGGATGAGAGGCAATGAAGCAAAACTAGAAGTGGGTAGATTCAGATTGGATGTTAGGAAGAAGTACTTCACCATGAGGCTGGTGAGACACTCTAAGATGTTGCACGTAGAGATGGTGGAAGCCCCATCCCTGGAAGTTTTTAAGGCCAGGCTGGATATGGCTCTGGGCAACCTGATGTAGTGTGAGGTGTCCTTGCCCATGGCAGGGGGGTTGGAACTAGATGATCCTTGAGGTTTCTTCCAACCCTGACAATTGTATGATTATATGGTTTTATTTGCACACTGCTATGCACAAGCTATGTGCTACCAAAGGAATGACCTGTGTTCTGAGCCCTCCGCTTAGCCTCATAGATGATTCTTTTCAGAGCTACTCAAAGAGCCTAAACTCAAAAAGCATAAACTCAGGTCTCACTGAAGTTTTAGCACACCTATTCTGCTTTAATATTTTCACAAGAACTAAAAACCTTGTCAAATGTTAGGTTCTGATGCCTTGTACTAAGTAAATATACAAGGGAAAAAATGATCCTTTCCTTGTGGGAATACCACAATTTTTCAGGGTCTCCCTTTTCAGTGTTATTCACCTTGTTTTGTGGCTTTCTCTCTCTGAGAAGAACAGAGGTACCCTACCTGGAGGCTGTACCACACCCAAGAAGCAAGTAGCTGGGTATGCTTGGTAAGAGGTACACATCTCTTCCCTTTCAACTCAGCCTGAATGTCATGGCTTCAGAAAAGAGGGGAAAAGGTGGTTATAGTCAATAGCTCAAACCAGGTGTGGTTAGACCTTTCACCACAGTAACAGAAACAGGGCAGGGACTGTGCCTCAGGTTGATTTCCTAATCTGTACCATGTCAAGGGGTTGAGGAACCCACATAAGCATTTTTCAACCTTTTCTTCCAATTTCTGTTCTTTTCCTTTTCTTCCTGTAACTGTTTCTGCAGCTGCTCAATTTGCAGGGACAGTAATAACCAAGCTGCCTTCCTTTCTTCCTTCTGTTTCCTCTCTCAGATCTTCTCTCTCTCAACTTTGTTCTTTCCTGTCCTGACAGGCAGCTTCTAGGCAGGTGTCTAACATCTTACAAATCATTCTTTTTTTCCTTTTCCAAATTTTATATGGTCCCTGGTTACCTTTAGCTGTACTTCCACAGCTTTCCAATCATGCTAATTATTATGAGCCCATTCTATTGAGAATTTGGCACTTGGATTTATCCCATGCCTGTGTAAACAATCAGTAATGCTGCTTGCCATCCTGCCAAACATGCCAGTTTATGACAAATGATGTTTCAAATCACTTAAATCGCTTGCAGAATCCTGATTTAGGATCCTGTTCACCATAAAATGAGTGGAATACACCTCACTCAGAACAGGAAAGCAGCAATATGTTTTAATAAGATAAAGTGATGCTTTGACAGAGTTTATTTGATGGAATTTACTAAAGTTTTAGAGACATTTATCAAGTTTTAATTTGATGTTGTCAAGGACTAAGGCTGGGCTAGACACTAAATGAGTAACAAATGCTCTTTATGACTCCTCCCCCCTCCCAAAGAGAAGAGAAGGGGAATAACAGAGAGAGACTAACTATGAATTTCATCAATATCAATACAGAACATAATCATGTAGCTAACTATAAAGATAAATAATATACATATAAACACCTTATTCAGGTTTGTCAGTTCACTTACAGTAATGAAATTCATTGCAACAGGCAGATATTTTCCATTATCTTTCACTTTAAAAAATACTTTAATGATACAGTCCCACCTTGTTTTTATTAAAAGGCACTTTGAAGGCACTCTACTTGTCAGCTCTCCCAAAACAAAAATGAAGTAGCAAGTTTTATTGTTACTCCATTGAATTCATTACTAGTGATACTAAACAATATAAACAATCAGTTCTCTCAGCCTGAGAAATTAGCCAGTACATGGAGTCTTTTTAATTGGTTATCAGGATTAAAAAAAAAAAAAATGTGTGATTCTGGTTTCTTGGATTTAAGTTTCTTTGTTTAATCATCTCACCTTTCCCCCATTGTATTGGGAATGAGCAAGGAGGAAATCTTACCTGTTAAGTATCTTAGATTTACCTTTTGTGCATCTCTCTTGGTCAATGCAAAATGTGTTGTTTGGCTTTCTCCCAGGTCCATGCAGAACACACCACCAACTGCCTGCCTGTTTGCCTGCTGCTTCCCTTGCACAGCTGCAGCCGCTCGAACCATGGGGATCCAGGCTTGCCTTTGGCTTTCCAAACAGCATTTTCACTCTCACTACTTAGCTGCTGACTAACTTTTCCAAGCAGCACCTCACTGTGGATGATGGCATCCCACTGTTTCACCATTTAATTTGTACTTAAAAGAGATTTAATTCCTTGTTCTGTTTAATCTGAAAGGTGGTGAGCAAACCTCCACTGAGATATTGCTGTATAAGGTGCAAACTGAGCAGCATAACATAACTGAACAAAAAAAAAAAAAAAAAGAAAAGATGATGATGATGAGATGAAGAAATGAAAAAGATGTATATCTGTGTTGTAATTGCACCTCTGAAATATATTTGTGCCTGTATGCATATGTATGAACATCTGGTAGACATACAGATAAAACTGGCTAATAGGAGATATTAGACACTGAGGTCTAAATTTCTTCTTGCCTAAGTTTGTTGATGCACTCCTTTTCACAAGCCATTGAATTGTGCAAGAAATCTTTACCTTCTTGTATCAGAATGCAAAACAAGGCAGTATTTTTTCCGGGCTATGACTTTTCTGTTCCCTTTAATCTAGCAAAAATCCCTTACTTGATGAGTGATAGCAGGATATGATCTTAGTGCTTTGCTATAGAAGATAAGAGGAAGAAAGTGACATTGGCTCTGGCATTTAGAGTAAAAAGCAGGGACTGATGTGTAAAGGACATCTCATTTGAAGTCAGATTTCACATCTGGACAAGGCAGAGGCTGTTTTCTCTGTTTTATATGTCATTAGCCCTAAAGGATCCTGCTATCTCTAGTGGGAATTTTGTGGCAGAGATAAGATTTGGAAGATAAACAGTGTATTTGTACATTTCTGTTCTTCTCTAAAAATACACAGAAACCTGAAAAAGTCATAATTCAGGATAGGGGTGACTCTTGAAGAAAAGAAGTGATGTTGTAACCCAGGAAACATACCCACTAATCCCTGGTGGTCCTTGAGTGTCAGCTGATCTGCTGAGTTGTATCTATGCCTTTATGAATGATCACAATGGTAATGTCATCTTCTTAAAGACATTTATCACCTGCCTCCCCTGCCCTGTTGCTTAACTTTTCCATGAACATACAGATTCTTGAGTGGTCTGGAGGACATTTTAATCAGGCCTTGGATTCATTTATGTTCTTGCAATTTGTACAGGACAGTTTTAGAGGTTTGCTTTTGGGCTGGTTTTAGAAAAATACCAGGCTTCCACACTCCAAACTATGTCCCACAGTTCTACAGCAGAATTCTGATTGTTTTTCATCTCAAAGGAATCAATGAGCCTAAAAACATTCACGTATGGCATGTTCAGGTACTGTAATAATGGGGAATACACAATCAATACAAACACATTATTTATAAAGCAGTAGGACACTGAAGAATAAGATGTAAAAGCAAAGCAAGCAGCAACAGAAGTCCTCCATTGCCCCTCTTTCTTCTTAAAAAAACAATACCACTGGAGCTATGGTGATTTGTGCTGTCTATCATAGCTTCTGCATTGGAGAAATGCTTAGAAAGAGCAAGCCACAAATGCATAGCCATAACTATAAATACCACCAAAGTAAACAGAAAGCTCAAGTGTTGTTTAATAGCATGTCTCTAGACAGACAGCTTTCATAACTGAATAACTTGGTTTCCCTACTATTGGATTTCTGCCCAAGAAATATTACACCACTAAAACTCTTATGTTGAGGTTTTGTCCAAGACAAAAAGATCATTATATATTGGGATAAAATCCATTCTCTATCCCTTGGAAATATTTCATTACTTAAATGAGGAAATATCATGGTAAAATGACTATATAAAAGTAGTGTGATTTTGGTTTAACTGATAAAAAAAGGTGGTTGATGTTTTTGTGTTTCTCATAGTAGCCTTTTCAGTGGCATAGCAGTTTAAATAGACGAGGGACTACATGGCTCTTTGGACTAAAATTATTGTTTGGGTTTTTTTTTTTTTAGTTCCCTTTATTTTAATTACAATAACTTATATTCCTAAGGTATTTCTATATCAATACTGTTAGCAGGTTGAGAGAGGTTCTCCTCCCCCTCTACTCTGCCCTGGTGAGGCTACATGTGGAATATTATGACAATTTCTGGGGCCCTTAGTTCAAGAAGCACCTCAGGGCACTGCTTGAAAAAGTCAAGCACAGAGCCACAAAGAGGATAAAGGGAGTGGAACATCTCCCTTATGAGGAAAGGCTGAAGGAACTGGGGTTCTTTAACTTGGAAAAGAGGAGACTGAAAGGTGACCTCATTAATGTTTGTAAATATGTGAAAGGCAAGTGTTGGGAGGATGGAGTGAGGCTCTGCTCAGCTATGTCCAATGATAGGACAAGGGACAGTGAAGCAATGCTCTAAGGTGGAGCAGAGGAAAGGCTTTTTCATTGTGAGGGTGACAAAACACTGGAACAGGCTGTCCAGAGAGGTTGTGGAGCCTTCTTTTCTGGAGACATTCAAAACCCATCTGGCAGCGTTCCTGTGTGACCTACCCTAGGTGAACCTGCCCTGGCAGCGGGGTTGGACTCAGATGATCTTTTGAGATCCCTTCTGACCCCTAATGTTCTATAATTCTATGATTCTGTGATTATACATGGATCTTTTTAACCTTATCAACAAAATGTTTACACTGTGATTTGTGTGGTGTTATCTCTTTCAAAATGAAAGTATCGAAATGTCAAATATTGCATACATTCCTTCCATTGACATCTCTGTTATTTATTCATATTTTAACTGCAAAGTCTAAGGTTTAGAGTCACCAAAAAATGTATATAATGAAGCCATCAAAATTTGAGAATCTCTTTGTTTAGTGTTATAAAATATTCACAGTATCACAGTACCACATATATCAGAGGTTGGAAGGGACCTCAAGAGATCATTGGGTCCAACCCCCCTGCCAGAGCAGGATCTCTTAGGGTAGTCTGCACAGGAATTCATCCAGGTGGGTTTTGAAAGTTTCCAGAGAAGGAGACACCACAACCACCCTGGGGAGCCTGTTCCAGTGCTCCATCACCCTCACTATAAAGAAGTTTCTCCTCATGCTGAGGTGAAATCTTCTATGTTCAAGTTTGAACCTATTGTTCCTTGTCTTATTACTGTGTACCACCAAAAAGAGCTTGGCCCCATCTACTTTACACCCACCTCTCAGATATTTATACACATTGATGGGATCCTGACTCAGTCTTTTCTTCTCAAGACTAAATAGCCCCAGGGATCTCAGTCTCTCTTCATAGAGAGACTTACATTCCATGTAAGAGCTTTGTAATTTTTATTAAAACAAATGCTGTATGCATTTAGTCATAAAATATCTCTTTTCTTTGCATAAATTACATTCAAAAATTGAATATACGGTGCTAATAATATTAGACCTAGTGTTTACTGCAGCCAGCTATCAACTAACATTACAATTGATTTTTTTCAAGACACTTCCAAATTATGTCTGACTATCTGACATAAAAAGACAATGTTTCATTCTGCATATAATGCTAATTAAATAATAATATTTAAAAGCCCTTTATTATTTCACACTAAAAATAAAGCTACTGTCTTGTTTACAGTCTGGAATATATTTTACCTATGCTGACAACTGGTAGTGGGAACTGTTTGTGGGAACTGGTAATGAAATTACAATGTGGTTCTCAAGAAGGAGGGCAAAGAGCTGAAGTATGAATGGTTCTGCTCAAAAACCAACAAAAAGAAACAACAGAACCAACCCAAACAAACAAAAAAACCCATTGAAACCCCCAAACCAAACAAACAGACCTAACCAAACCCACAAAGAAAGAAACAACCCAAAATCCCAGCACATATATCTCTTGACTTCCAAGGGTCATAGGCACCCCCTGTAGGGGGACAAGATGTGTGCAGCAGAGAAATAGGATTCCATCCATACACTTCTTGAACTATTTTCTGCATTCAGATTGGACAGGAAAAGCTAAACACCAAAACATTACCTATCCTGGGACTGACATCAAAATGGCAGCTCAGAAAAAAAAAAAACCAAACAAACAAAACCAAACCAACTCAAAGCATAAAATAAAACTCAAAACCCTCAAAGCAACAACCAACCTCCCCCCAAACTAAACAAAAAAGGCAAACCAAACCAATTAAACAAACAAAAAACCCAAAGAAATAAAAAAAAAAAAAACCACACTTGAATTTGTAAGGCAATGAATGTCCAGACCAATAACTAAAAAGAATAGATGAAGGGTTTGGGTTTTTTCTTTTTGTTCAGATAAAGTGCTATATAGTAAACTCTTTTAAACTATGACAGATAGTAGTTTAAGAAATGTTTAAAACACTACCAGATAGCCAGGATGAGACCAAACAAGTCAGGGTAAGAAATCAGTAAAGCAGACATCAGACTATAAATAGGCCATGTCACAACTATTTCTGTCCAGGCAGACATAAAACTATTAGGATAGTTTTGAATAGGCTTGAGATTACCTTTCAGAAATTGTATTTCTTATGTGACCTATATTCTTTGCAACTGTCAACTGATAAGAAGAGCCATATATTGTGTGTGTGTCTGGGTTGTTTGTTTTTTTTTTTCTCCTGTTAATATAGTATAAGTTCTATGAACAGATACACTGTTTTATTTGGATTCTGCATGTCTGCATATTTGAAGCTTGCATTAAAAAGGTTGGTTTGATCAAATATCATGATAAATGTTCTTAATTCCTCTAGTTAGCCAGAAGCATAAGCTCTGGAGAGGAGAGGAAGAGGCAAAAGCCAGGGCAGCTGACCCGTGCTCATAAGTGGTGTATCCCAGACCACAAACATCATGCTCAGTATAAAGGGGGATGTTTGCTGAGGATGAGGTTTCTCCTGATCTTTCTTCTCCTCCTTTTTTGCCCCCCTCCTCATCCCCAGAGGAGCTCACTTGCAATCCTGCTCCTGAGGACCACCATGCATGTGACCACCATCCACTCACTGGACTGAGTATAACTTGATATATTGGTATTAGTGTTAATATTATTTTTGCCATTTCATTAAATCAAATTTTATTTCCACCGTTCCCTTCTTCCTTTCTTNCTTTCTTTCTTTCTTTCTTTCTTTCTTTCTTTCTTTCTTTCTTTCTTTCTTTCTTTCTTTCTTTCTTTCTTTCTTTCTTTCTTTCTTTCTTTCTTTCTTTCTTTCTTTCTTTCTTTCTTTCTTTCTTTCTTTCTTTCTTTCTTTCTTTCTTTCTTTCTTTCTTTCTTTCTTTCTTTCTTTCTTTCTTTCTTTCTTTCTTTCTTTCTTTCTTTCTTTCTTTCTTTCTTTCTTTCTTTCTTTCTTTCTTTCTTTCTTTCTTTCTTTCTTTCTTTCTTTCTTTCTTTCTTTCTTTCTTTCTTTCTTTCTTTCTTTCTTTCTTTCTTTCTTTCTTTCTTTCTTTCTTTCTTTCTTTCTTTCTTTCTTTCTTTCTTTCTTTCTTTCTTTCTTTCTTTCTTTCTTTCTTTCTTTCTTTCTTTCTTTCTTTCTTTCTTTCTTTCTTTCTTTCTTTCTTTCTTTCTTTCTTTCTTTCTTTCTTTCTTTCTTTCTTTCTTTCTTTCTTTCTTTCTTTCTTTCTTTCTTTCTTTCTTTCTTTCTTTCTTTCTTTCTTTCTTTCTTTCTTTCTTTCTTTCTTTCTTTCTTTCTTTCTTTCTTTCTTTCTTTCTTTCTTTCTTTCTTTCTTTCTTTCTTTCTTTCTTTCTTTCTTTCTTTCTTTCTTTCTTTCTTTCTTTCTTTCTTTCTTTCTTTCTTTCTTTCTTTCTTTCTTTCTTTCTTTCTTTCTTTCTTTCTTTCTTTCTTTCTTTCTTTCTTTCTTTCTTTCTTTCTTTCTTTCTTTCTTTCTTTCTTTCTTTCTTTCTTTCTTTCTTTCTTTCTTTCTTTCTTTCTTTCTTTCTTTCTTTCTTTCTTTCTTTCTTTCTTTCTTTCTTTCTTTCTTTCTTTCTTTCTTTCTTTCTTTCTTTCTTTCTTTCTTTCTTTCTTTCTTTCTTTCTTTCTTTCTTTCTTTCTTTCTTTCTTTCTTTCTTTCTTTCTTTCTTTCTTTCTTTCTTTCTTTCTTTCTTTCTTTCTTTCTTTCTTTCTTTCTTTCTTTCTTTCTTTCTTTCTTTCTTTCTTTCTTTCTTTCTTTCTTTCTTTCTTTCTTTCTTTCTTTCTTTCTTTCTTTCTTTCTTTCTTTCTTTCTTTCTTTCTTTCTTTCTTTCTTTCTTTCTTTCTTTCTTTCTTTCTTTCTTTCTTTCTTTCTTTCTTTCTTTCTTTCTTTCTTTCTTTCTTTCTTTCTTTCTTTCTTTCTTTCTTTCTTTCTTTCTTTCTTTCTTTCTTTCTTTCTTTCTTTCTTTCTTTCTTTCTTTCTTTCTTTCTTTCTTTCTTTCTTTCTTTCTTTCTTTCTTTCTTTCTTTCTTTCTTTCTTTCTTTCTTTCTTTCTTTCTTTCTTTCTTTCTTTCTTTCTTTCTTTCTTTCTTTCTTTCTTTCTTTCTTTCTTTCTTTCTTTCTTTCTTTCTTTCTTTCTTTCTTTCTTTCTTTCTTTCTTTCTTTCTTTCTTTCTTTCTTTCTTTTTCCTTCTCTTGCCTACCAAACTTAAATAAACTCTCTTGAAAAGTTTGCCTTTGGTTTTCTTCCTTTGGATGACACTATGTTCCTCCTCCACAGCAGGACATCTTTTGTTGCATAGAGTGACCCTGGCAATTATAAAGAAAGAACAATAAAATGATTGCTTCTTTTTTTTTTCTTTTCAGATTCTGTATCTTCTTAATTGGTAGACTGTGTTCTTCCCTGCTGTGCAAAGTGCAGTGCAAGGTGTATGAATATTGACCCTTTGTACAGAACTGGTGTGTCATTGTACTTCTGTGCTCTTCCTCAGAAGGATAAATGAAGTAAACCCTGCTTAATGGAGATATTTCAAAATATTTGAGGAGAAAGATGGGGTACAGTTTCAGTGAACAAGGTTTACGCATGAATTTTATTTAGGATTCAATTAAACAAAAGATACATTATAGAGGAGACATGTTAATGAAAGAGAAGATGAATAAAATTGTCCAAGGTTCTGGGTAATTGTAATAATTCTAAGAGAAATAAGCTGGTCTTGAAAAAGACCTGAAAAACCAGCAGGTCTTGAGTTTCTGTGGGTAATGATCAGTAATCTGTAAACAACCCTGTGTGGCACAGACAAAGAGATACTGCATGCTCAGAAGGAAACAAAATACCTAAAGAAAGAAAGGAAAAAAAAAAAGGAAGAAATGGCAGATTAATTGGTAGCAAAAATAAAAGTCACACTACTCCCACATTGAGCTTTGAGATGTAACAATGCCTGGAACTGGATGAAATACAAAGGTGGCAACAGATGTCAGACACATATCTGAATCATGTAACACCATTACAGTTATCCGAAGGAAAATCATCAAGTGCAAGGGACTTGTTAGAAATGGAATTTCTCCCCTGGGGAAAGGAAGGTATCAAAGTCTGAATCAAGCTGCTCCCAGGAGCTGATGCATTAAGAGAATTGGGCAGTGCTTGTTATGCATTCCCTGCTCTTGCATGTGCATACTTAAAAGGTGCCCATTCCAGACTAAAAAGAGATTACAAAGGTAGGTAAACTCAATAATCATGTCCAAAACAGGTGGAGAAAAAAACCCCATAAAGGTAAGTTACCTATGGTTATTTGTCAAAGCAGGGTATTTAGCAAGATTTTACCTGGCTGATCAGTATTATTGTGAAGTCTGCAACTGAAGATCCGCAGTGTTACCAATACACCAACAATCCCTTAACCCCAAAAATGCTGGTATGACAGAGAAGTGTTTTTCCTTGTCAGCTTTCTTCCCATTTTCACATTCTTCTGAAGAGCAGATCAGCAAGGAAAAATAAATAAATAACAGACTGTTCATTTAATATCTTCTCTGGGCCAGGATTTTTCAAGCCAAAGATAAATGCGTGTGTGTTATGTGTAGTCATACCTTCCTCGCTTCCCTAGAGACTCTTGAGAGCTAATATGGTTACCATGCAGAGGTGTTTTTTCAACCCACCACATACAAGCTGCAGGAAATATTATCTTGGGTTGATGCTCTATTTACCCTCTGAATTTTAGACTAATCTGCCACATTTGTTTGTATTTAACGGTGAATTAAAAAAAAATGCATGGTCCTCTTTTATGAGATTAGACCAACTGATTCCATGAAACAGCTGAAAATGAGTTCCTCTATATTTGTTTGGTTGATTTGCAGTAAATCAACTTGATAAACTCTACCAGGATTTTCCTTGTTCGTGGGAGTTCTCTACTGTAAGTTAAATGTACAACTGAAAGTGGGTGAGTAGAAAATGAAGGAAAAAACCTAAACCTGTAATAAGTACAAAAGTCTTCCCATAGGCCAGAGTTTTGTCACAACTCCTCACCAGCTTGCTCTCCTTTTATTAAAATCCTTTTTACTTCAGGAACTGGATAATGCCACACAGTGTCTGTGCATTTCTGTTGGTATTTCATCACACATGTCAGTTATGAAATGGTATCAGCTTTGCATGACATAAAGAAGCTGTGGATTTCATTTTGTGCTCTGGGCAGAATAAAGCTTTGTATGATAGCAGCCACTGTGGGTCTTCGGTCTGCTTTAACCCTAGGTCCATTCTTATCTTGGAGATGTAGAACAAAGAATTGCAGATTCAGGTATGGGCCAAATTTGCCTTACAGGTCTTATGAGGACAGCTCTGTCCCTCGTAATCACAGAATGTCAGGGTTTGGAAGGGACCTCAAAAGATCATCCAGTCCCACCGTGCTGCAAGAGCAGGAACACCTGTACAGAGAAATGCATCTAGATGGGTCTTGAATATCTCCAGGAAGGGAAACTCCACCGAGCAGAGCCTGGCTCCTTCCTCTTGGTGTTCACTCTTTACATCTTTATAAACATGAATAAGGTCACCTCTCAGACTCCTCCACTCCAAGAAAAAGAGACCCAGCTCCCTCAGTCTCTCCTCATAAAGGAGATGTTCCCTAGAGTAGCCCAGCTTCTCTTCACAGTCATGGTAACAGACAACAATGCGAAAACTAAGTCTCCATGGAGCAGCAAGTGTAGATCTGTTTTGGTTTTTGGTTGGTTTTCCTCCTGCAGAAGGGATGTCAGTGGAATTCATAGAATAGAATCATAGAATCAGTCAGGGTTGGAAGGGACCACAAGGATCATCTAGTTCCAACCCCCCTGCCATGGGCAGGGACACCTCACACTAGGATCAGGCTGGCCAGAGCCTCATCCAGCTTGGCCTTAAACACTTCCAGGGATGGGGCCTCAGCCACCTCCCTGGACAACCCATTCCAGGCTGTCACCACTCTTATGGGGAAGAACTTCTTCCTCACGTCCAGTCTGAATTTCCCCACTTCCAGCTTTATTCCATTCCCCCTAGTCCTATGACTACCTGACATCCTAAAAAGTCCCTCCGCAGCTTTCTTGTAGCCCCCTTCAGATACTGGAAGGCCACAATAAGGTCACCTCGGAGCCCTCTCTTCTCCAGACTGAACAGCCCCAACTCTTTCAGTCTGTCCTCATAGGAGAGGTGCTCCAGCCCTCTGATCATCCTCGTGGCCCTTCTCTGGAAATGTTCCAGCATGTCCAGATCTCTCTTGTAATAGGGACTCCAGAACTGGACACAGAACCGTTTTGATAGTCTCAAGCTTCAGTGCAGAGATATATTTAGAAAGGAAAACACATGGTCTTGTGACATGTTCTTGCCCAAGCCCAGAACAGAGGGACTTTGTGTGAGTGTTTTATTGATATGAGAGTCCTGTCAGTGTCCCTGAAGGTGATGCTCGAGATGCCCTGATGACTGGATAATTTATGCATCAGTTATTGCATTGGGTTTCCTCAGGTTTTCAGTAGAAAATAACTGATATTGTTACTTGACATGAAAGGTTGGCAACCTAGATCTGGACTGCTGCTTTCGTATTGCTCCATCTTTGCTAGGGAAAGTATGAGACAGGTTGTTCAAAACGATTTGCAGTGCTAATCTCTTACACACCTCTCTTCCAGAGCAATTAATACAAACCTATGAACCCTGGCATCTCATTTTAAAGTCACATATGATTTACATAGCCATTCAAGCAAAATAGATGCTGCAAGTAAGCTGCTAAGTTAGAATGAGACACTTTTGGGTTCTGAAGCCAATGAAATAACTGCAGGAAACAGATTTTTTTTTTTTCTTTGTGTGTGGGTGTTGCCTAAGGTATTGACAATGGAATCTAATCTATGACATTCTCTACATATTTCTGTGTATGTTCTAATATATGTGAGTATTACTGAAAAGTGTGAAATGCTATTTTAAAACCACTTTGGTTCAAAGGACACTGAACTGTTGGAGTGGGTCCAGATGATGATCATCCAGAAGATGATCAGAGGGCTGGAGAACCTCCCCTATGGGATCAGGTTGTGAGAGTTGGGACTGTTCTGCCTGCAGAAGAGAAGGCTCCAGAGACCTTAGAGAAGGCTTCCAGTACCTGAAGAGTGCCTACAAGAAAGCCAGAAAGTGACTTTTTACAAGGGCTCATAGTGATAGGATGAGAGAGAATTTGTTGCTTAATTTTCCAGTTCTAAGTTTTGTTTGATTCTTGCTAAAAATTTTACTTCTATGTTCAAAAAGCTTTTTAGATGATTCAATGAATGAAATCAGAGCAGAATATCTAATTAAGAAAAAGCAAACCTGTTTTAGCCCACTGTCTTCAAAGTGCTATATAGAGTACAGTGTAATCTTATCTGCTTAATTAGAAGAATATTAAGCTGTCCACACTAAAAAAAAAAAAAAGGAAAACAAAGAACCTCCAAACAAACAACAGTATAATTGCACCATATTTTTACAACTATTTTCTTGACATTAACTATTTCTTCTGCATTCTACTGTTGACCATATATTACATAAAAGCTTCATTCTCCACAGCCAGTAGTTAAGCAGAGAAGCAGTTATGCATATATTCAGGTGTATATGCAGACACTCAGGGTAAATGAATTCACTTTGATCACACAGATAAATAACACTACTAAGCACCAAGAAAGAGACAAATTCTAGTTTCCAGCATTAATTGCAGCCTGTCCATATGTAGAAACCATATGGTGGTATGTGTAACATTTATGCTCATTATACTCAAATAGGCTCAATAAAATCAACCTACAGTATTTAACAGCAGAGTATAAACACTATACATGGCTATAGGAAACTACCTTGTTATAGCACTTTTTACTTGTCCCTGGAGTTTGCTGAAAGGTATTTGCAGAATATTAGAATGACCTCCCTAGACCATGAGAGTGTGGGTATAAATGAGAATTCTTTTGATTGATTAGCCAATTACCACAAAGTACTGTAGTTTATGCCCTGCGTATTAACAGGCACATTATTAGGAGATGGAGAGAATTAAAGAGCTATAAATATACCAAATGGAATAAGCATGGGCAGTTAAACAAAAATTGGTTTCCAAAGTCATATTCTTCTAGTTTGCCATATAAATTTTGTGGTTTGAGAGAAGGATGCTTATTTGTTTATTAGCTCATTGAAGCATTTGCTACCTTTACCATAATTTCATTCCTGCTGATTCTTCTGAGTTTTTTTCTACTTAGGTTGCATCTTTACTTCAGTGCCTGCGGCAGTGCTCTGATACTCTGAGGCAATCACATAATCACAGAGTGTCAGGGGTTGGAAGGGACCCCAAAAGATCATTCAGTCCAACCCCCTTGCCACAGCAGGAACACCTAGAGCGGATCACACAGGAATGCATCCTGGCAGGTTTGAGTATCTCCAGAGAGGGAGACTCCACAACTCCCCAGGGCAGCCTTTTCCAGTGTTCTGTCACTATCACAGCAAAAAAATTTTTCCTCATGTTTCTATTCAACTTCCTATGCCTCAACTTCCACCATTGCCTCTTGTCCTGTCATTGAGCACCACTGAGCAGAGCCTGGCTCCATCCTCTCAGCATTCACCCTTCACATATTTATAAACATTAGTTAGGTCACCCCTTAGTCTCCTCCTCTCCAAACTAAAGAGCCCCAGCTCCCTCAGTCCCTCCTCATAAGGAGTTTTCATAGTGCCTCATGGCACCCATGGCTTCTTTCAGGAGGGTGGGAATGGACAGATTGAGCGCCACTGCTGCAACTTCACCCAGCTTTATGGCCAGTTTTACTCTAAAAATATTTTCCTTGGGCCAAGTCTCAGTTCTCCTTGTTAAGATGGTACCTCTTTTGGCAGTAGTGTCTGTGATGCTAATCAAGCATAGAAGTTGATACTATTAATGTTGTCTTCATTAAAATACAGACATAAATCAGGGATATGTGACTAGTTCAGATAACGTTCATCCAATTTTTCCTTTTGAACAGGCATGGGTTGCTTAAAATCGTGAGATATTTGAAAGTATGTTTTTTTTTAAATCATTTCCATACATTTTATGTGTTTGGAAACTAGACCTCATTTGTCATACAAGGGCAAAGATGACTTTGATGCTAAAGTAACCATGTGAGCTCATTTCAGCTGGGTATTTGGCTTCTTGATATGTAAGGAGTGAGTGATCCTGTAACATGTTTTCATCATGGATTTCTAGGTCATGGAAATAATGATATATTTTGAGACATCTTGCTTTGAACAGTTAGCAGAATTTAACCACTGAAACTTTTGAGATCAACCTACTGAAGAATACCTACATTTAGAAATGAAACTAATATTAAGAGAAGTTCTTTAAGTCAATTTTACCTTCTGACAAATTCAGAAAACCTCATTGGAAATCTAGTAGAGATAGACAACAAATTTCTTTCTTCACGTTTTGTGCAATATAATAGCTGCTTATCGTAAGTGTAGTGGCCTATAACTTTCAGACTAATTTAGTTAAAGCTGAAGACAGTGAGTAAATAATAGCCACAAGACCTGTTTTTTAATTCTTATATTCCTATCTCTAAGAGGAATATTATCACTAATTTAAAGAGATCACTTGTTATTTACACCTGCTCATCTTCTAAGCAGAGGGATTCTAAACACAGGGTTGAACAAACTATTTTACATTTTACAGATGAATTATGATGAAGAACAAATCCTGCTGCATCAGCTGCAACAAAAGGCGATTATTAGTCAATCCCAGGACTGCACAAATCATCTTTCCCACCAACTAGCTCTTCCACACCACCTAGTGCCTTTCTTTGGGATGCATATCCTGAAGTGTGAAACGTCAGGCAGAGCTGTAAAGAGACACTATTAGCCAAGGAGCTGAGTAAATTACTTGTGCTCTGGAATATCTTGAATTCTAAGTTTCCTAATGTCTCTGTGGCATATGTTTTCGATTTGAAAAATCTGTTTGCTGTGCTGAAGTCTCTGAGCAGCAGCAACACTGCCCCACCAGCCTCATTTGTTTTGCTTGTCTGCTGGTGTTGTCATGAAAACATGTCGTGAGGACGTCCTGTTCCTTCCAAAGGAGTCAAGATGTGTTCAGCTCACAGGAGCTTAACCCTTAAAGCATTTATTCATTTTTAAAAGTCTTTTTTTTTTTTTTAATTTGGTATGATAAAGAGCTTCAGTCTTTTTTTTCTATGTTAAAGAGCTTCCCAGGATAAGCAGGCAACTCTACTATGTTCAGTGATCAAAGCCAATCTGGTAGAAGAATTGTTTTCAGCTGCTTCTTTCTCAAACTACTGGTACAAAACTGTAGCAAGAACTAACAGTCCTCTGCATCATCCAGAAGTTCAGCCCTAAAATCACAGTTCTAGTAAACACTTTTATTAACAAGAAAAAGTGAAAAATAATATTATTTAAAGGTTGTTTACTTTTGTATCATTCCATAATGATGTTTGGAGAAGCTCCTGCAAGTCATTAACGCCAGTGATCAGGAGGGGCACCTGTTTCTGAGCAGCTAATATTTTGATTTGTCATGATTGTTTTTTCTCAGAGACTATTAAGGGTGAAATGTTAGGCTTGGTGCTGCTCATGCCTATTACACAGTAAGCTACCTCATTTTCTGCAGACTATTTGTAATTTAAGAGTGATTTTTTTTCCCCTCTTTGTTTCAGCACAGCTATTGTGACATTTTTTTTCCCCCCACATTATACAGGAAACATTTTCTGAAGGAAGCATGTTGATTCTTAAACAACACTAAGCTGGGTTTCTTTATTTCTCCCACCTTGTGTCTTTTTATACTTCTACCAGACCTTGGAGATTTTGTCAGAAGTTTTGAAAAATGCAAAATATTCCTGAGTTTTGCTCCGCTCTTCCCTAATGATGATCTTTAATAACAGACTAAATGCAGATCAACAACCCATTGAGGAATACTTTATTCAATAAGTGTCTAATAAGTTTTTTTACTAAAGTGCTGAATTGTGAATAAAAAGAACCCAATCTCCATAAATTGACCTTTTAGCTTCTGCTGAGAAACTTTCTGCTGAATAATAATAAATACACTTTAAAAAAAAAAAAAGGAAAAAATAAATAAACAAAATAAAGAGAAGTTAGGGAAAAGCAAGGCTGGGCTGAGTCATGAATAAAAAGATAAGCAAGAGCCAAAGGTGACAGCAAGGCAAGGAGGATCGATGTTCTCACCAAGCTAGGGTGTAGTCCAGTGGTACCTGAGCAAGGAGGACAGAGAAGGAAAAATGAGAGAAAACAGTTTGGACAACACCCCAGTGATGGCCATGCAAGTCCACAGTAATGAAGAGGGTTCAAGTCTGGGCCTGTAAGTCACTTCAGCAAAGCAAGGATAAGCAAGGTGAGAGATCCAAGCACAGGAGTATCCATGGCATAGTGCAGAGAAAGGTCAACGCTGAGAACTGCAAAGCCTCTTGGTGCATTCAAGACCCTGGGAACAAAAGCCAAACTTATTTTGGAGCAAACCAAATCCATATTCAGATTTTCTAGTGATCTGTGAATAACTTGAGGGGGCAAGAAGGGAAGAAGGATGAGCATTTTCTTTGGCACAGCATGTTCCACTTATGCTGAATACTGACAAAGAAATCAGGAAAGCATATTTACCAGAAATGTCAGTGCTCCTGCTACTCCTCTTTCACATAAAAGAGCAGGTGGTGCAGCATATGTGTGTGATGTGCAATTCCAACTCTCAGCTCCATCTCCTTTACAGAATTTAATGCTGCATTTCCTACCTCCTAGGCTGTTCCCTGATATGTCATATAGATTAAGAAAAGGTATGTAATGGTGTTACACCACCTGTTTTTAGAAGCATGGAAAAAAAAAATATGCCATCTTTATCAGGTATTTTAACCTGTTTCTCTAGACTCACTGATTTATTAATTTTGGTCTCATTTGAAAAAAGAATAATCTCCCTATCCTTATAAACCCACAGACAAACCACTTAGTGGAGATGATCATTTCAGGTTTGTTAATCCAAGAAACTTTATTATTATCATAGAATTATAGAATGTTAGGGGTTGGAAGGGACCTCTAGGGATCATCCAGTCCAACCCCTTCTGCAACAGCAGGATCACCTGGGCAGGCCAAACAGGAATGCATCATAGAATCATAGAATCAAGAAGGTTGGAAAAGACCTCAAAGATCATCGAGTCCAACCTGTCACCCTAAACCTGATGCCTATCTAAACCATGGCACCAAGTGCCACATCCAATCCCCTCTTGAACACCTCCAGGCGTGGTGACTCCAGGCAGGTTTGGAAAGTCTCCAGAGAAGGAGACTCTGCAACCTCTCTGGGCACCCCGATCCATGGTTCCAGTGCCCTCACACCCAAGAAGTTTCTACTCATTTTGAGGTGGAGCTTCCTGTGTTCCAGCTTGTGCACCTGTTGTTCCTTGTCCTGGGCACCACTGAAAAAAGCCTGGCATCTTCATCTTGACATCGACCCCTCAGATATTTAGAGACATTAATAAGAGCCCCTCTCAGCCTTCTCTTCTCCAGACTGAACAGCCCCAGGGCTCTCAGCCTTTCTTCATAGCAGAGATGTCTCAGTCCCTTCATCATTCTCATAGCTCCCTGTTGGACTCTCTCCAGCAGATCCCTGTCTCTCTTGAATAAGGGAGCCCAAAACTGGATATGATATTCTAGGTGTGGTCTCACTAGAATACAAAAGATGCCCTTCTAGAGCCTTAGATAAAAGCTTCAGCTAACAAACAAGGACCCTGATTTTTATCTTTCAGGACAGTATTTTCAGTGGCAAATATAGTACAAGCAGAAAAACTTCCTTAAAAGAGAAAGAGAGAGAGATATAAAAAACTAAATGTACATTGATACTGAAATTTTCAATACTTGCAAATTCTCTTATTCATGCTTGTTTTAGAATTAATTTTTTTCTGCATTCCTGATAATAAATGAACATTGCTCTTATTTACAGTTGGCTTCTTTAATACATCAAAACACATACTGAATAATTTTCAAGAGCCTTAATTTGTATAAAAATTTAATTGCTAGGTTTGGGGATCTTAATTCAAAAGAGAACTGGACTCTGAATTACTAATTCAAAATAAGAAAAGTAGGTCTTTCATTAAAGTTATTCACTGCCTCTTAAGGAGAATGGGATATATCACAAGTTAAATGCATGTAAACACTTTCAATAATGGCTGTTTGCTTTAGATGATATCTCTGCCTTTAATGAAAGCCAGAAGAGAGAGAGATGAAAGGAGAATTCTGTAAAAATCCCCTCTGATATCTTTCTGACTTTTTTTTTTCACACTTCTTTTAAATCCTGTCTACCACTTGCTGAAGGACGTAGTAGTTAAAAAGAATACCTATCAAAATAAAATTAGTTTTCCAGGAAATGTTAGCAAATAAAAAAGTTGACATATTATCAACCTGTGGTTTTGTACAGAGCTCTCCAATAAAGGCAACTGATAGTTGAGCCAAAAGAAAAAATAAATGAAAAAGAAAAAGAGGGAAAATAATTATGAACTTGTTGCTATGATTTATTGGAATGCTTTAGACAGATGTAGAATTCTACAAAGACTAAATACTTTTAGAAGTCTACTCAGTGAATGTGACTTAGTAGCTTTGATTGGCCTCATCTTTCTAAATAAAGATATTTAAATCAAAAATATATGAAAAGAAAAATAAGAATGGCTGATTTATTGCTGCAGAGTCTGCTACAGATTTATTTTAGTGGAAAATCCTGATGCCATGGAATATACTACTGGGAACACACCACTAATACAATCCTAGGCTTGCAATAAATCAGAGCAATATTGATAGAGGTACCGAATCTGTCATATATTATGGTACAATGTCTAATTATTTTTTTTTTTTTCTGATCAATGTACTAGGTAACTGTTTCCAGGGACACATTGCACAAGAACATGCTGTTACACAGTATACACATTTCCCTATTAGTTCAACAGCTGTCACAGTTTCAGAGCACTGAATCTTGAACAATCATAAAACAGAATTTTTTACGGCTTCACAGGGGAAAAAAAATCTTTTTCCCACAATATTTCTCCTTATTTCTCTGGCCAAATTTTACCTTTTTCTTCATCATCAAACCATTTATCTCTACTAAGTCTTATCAGCGTTTAACTCTTCGAAGAAGAATGATTGTTACCATTTTTGGAGGGTATGATCCTCTTCAATTTTAAGTTTCATTTAATTTTCACATCTTTCATTTTAAATCAATGTGCATGTGTGCCCTGGTGAGACCACAGCTGGAATATCCTGTCCAGTTTTGGGCTTCCCAATTCAAGAAAGACAGGCATCTGCTGGAGAGAGTCCAATGGAGAACTACAAGGATGATGAAGGGACTGGGACATCTCTGCTACGAAGAAAGGCTGAGAGCCCTGGGGCTGTTTAGTCTAGAGAGGAGAAGGCTGAGAGAGGATCTATAAATGTCTCTAAATTATCTGAGGGGTGGATATTAAGATGAAGGTGCCAGTGGTGCTTTTCAGTGGTGCCCAGTGATAGGACAAGGAATAAAGACTACAACCTGGAACACAGGAAATTCCACCTCAACGTGAGTAGAAACTTCTTTGTTGTGAGAGTGTTGGAGCCATCAATCAGGCTGTCCAGAGAGGTTGTGGAGTCTCCTTCTCTGGAGACTTTCCAAACTTGCCTGGATGTGTTCCTGTGCTTTGGCAGGAGGTGTTGGACTGGATGATCCCTAGAGGTCCCTTCCAAACCTTAACATTCTGTGATTCTATGATTCTATAATTCTATGATTCTGTGAACCTATGATTCTCTGTATATCTGCTCCTTTGGATGAAAATCTGTTGTGGAATTTAGTGTGTCTCCAGCAAGAATTCTAACTAACCACATCATATAACATTTACCATCTAAGAATGGCAAAGAATCTGGAACCACTGATGCAAACATTTTTAACAACAAGAAAGGATCCCACAGGCTGTTTGCTTTCACTTATGACCTTTTACAGACTGATGCAACCGATCTACCCATTTGGACACAGAATCATAGAATCAGTCATGGTTGGAAGGGACCACAAGGATCACCTTGTTCCAACCCCCCTGCCATGGGCAGGGACACCTCACACTGGACCAGGCTGGCCGGATATGTAATTCTCTGTGTGTGTGTACTTCAATAATAGGTCAGAAAGATGTGAAAATAAACAAAGCAATTCTAAGTGTAATTACAGGAACAGACAAATATGGTTTCACTGCCTACCCTCAAGCAGCAGCTGATGTTTGTTTTTTATGTCCCCTACAGATATATGTCCATCCCAAATATAGGTCACAAAACAAAACAAAACAAACAAAAAAAAAAGGAACCACAAAACAAAACCCAAAAACCAAGCATAGAACTGTTGAGGAGATGCTAGTTTTGAAAGTATTGCAGACAAAATTCACAAAATATTTACCTCTAAGATCACCTAGCATTTGTTCAGACATTTGCCAAGACAATTTCTCATCATACATAAGCTGATGGAACTCTGAGATGCTTCCCAGTCTTTTTTTCCCCCTGTATCATCCATTATTTCTGCAGCTTCCCTGAAGGATGAGTTGGTTTAGCTGTCTGATGACAGAAACTACACTTCTCAGCATGTGGGTGGGAAGAAGGGATTAATTTTCTATCAGCTGAGTGAATCAGCCAACTCATCCTGTGGGCTCGAGCTTGCAAGTGAAAAAATGGTAAACAAGACCTTTCAGTAGCTGTCTGAATTCAAACACAATGAAAATCTGTCCTTGTTACTCTGAAGTTTGGAATCCAAGAATACTTGTGAGATGACTTGGAGAGTCTTCAGCAGAAATCACACAGTCAAGCAGTTTATTCAGGCACAAAAGGTAGTTTATATTTGCAAACAGAATTGCATGTGCCATGTACCACATCTGTGACCCAAGTCTCTGCTTTGGCCAGGTGGCATGCTGCCCAAGCTCTTGTAGGAACACAGTCAAAACTCAGCAATAAGGTGACAGACACCAAGTTTGATTTTAGCTGGCAATTGCTTCTTTTAGCTTCTTGTGCAGGTGGACAGATTTTCTGTGTTGTTCTAGTGTTCCAATCTAGTAGTATACCATAAATCTAGTGATTTCCGTTAATTACTTTCATTAGATGCTGGAATAGAGGTAGGAAAGTGGTTTGAAGTTTGCATCAGTCTCAACTAGGGGTGGGCAACTCTCAGCATAGACATCTGCCTAATGTGTGCCCTCATCTGCTCTGGTAATGATTTATGGAACTGATGTGAATTCCTCCTTGTGGTAGTTTAACTCGACTGAGGGTCACACCTACAGCCAGGCACTCTATCACTCCCTCTTCTTAACAGCACAGGGTAATGAAAGGTTTATGGCTCAAGGCAAAGACAAGGAGATTGCTCACCAATTAGCTTCAGGAGCAAAACAGACTCAACTTGGGGAAAATTAATTTGATTTTTGTCAGTTAAAACAGATTTGAATTATAAGAAATAAATAACACACTACACACTTCTTTTCCAGGTTCAAGTTCACTCCTCCATTCACAGCTTCTCTACATCCTTCCTCTGAGTGGCCCAGGGAGATGTGGAACGTGTGCTCTGGTAAGTCCATAACAGCTCCTCTCTGCTGCTAGTTGTTTCTCTCTGCTGCTACTTGCTCCTCTTTCCAGCTACTTCCTTCTATTATTTCTCCTCTGCTCCAGAGTGGGTCCTGTTGAGGACCCCCCTGCTTACTGCAAAGGATGTTGGATTAGATGACCTTTGAAGATCCCTTCCAACCCAAACCATTCTATGATTCTATGGTCCACAGTAGTGACAGCAATATTGTCAGTTACCCAGGTCTGATTTCACTGTCACAGAGTCTAACCTTTATTCAAACATCTCTTTTCTTGCTTAGGCAATCAAACAAGACTTTTGCCAGTCCCACATATTAGTTTCTTCAGTTAGCTTTTGGTTTAGTCATACCGTTCTTCAAGACACGTTTCTTAGTGAAGGCATTCTAGATTTTTATTATTCTTTGCTTTTGTGATTTAGCTGTATGGTTTATGATTAATATCATGGCTAAGAATACTTTGATGACTGTCCTGAGCTGGTCTAAAGATCAGTCTAGATTTATCCCTGCATAATGTCAGACATGAGCAGGAACAAACACATTACTGAAATCGTAGGGAAAAACCCAAAACACACTGTTTTGTCACAACATTTCAGAAATCAAGAAGCAAGGATATTTCAGAGTTGTAGCTTGCACTCTAATCACATCTTTCTTAACATTCAATTATATCAATTTGTTGAAACCATTTATATTTTATCTGTTAGAAATTAAAATATTCTGTATATAGTAGGAGTGTACTAAAGATATTGGTTTGCATAGTTGCACAGAATTATTAAGTCCTGTGGCTCTTCTCATTCATCTTTATATTTAAAAAAAAATTGTTTGACCTTCAAACTTTGATTGTAAGTAATTTATGAACATATTAAACAGTAGAGGATTTTGTGAAATTAAAATGAAGAGAAAAAAGAGAGAACAAGAGAAAAGAGAGGAAGAAAACAGAAAATGTGGTCTGACAATACGTGTCATCTTTCTGTTCTGCATGAGTGCTCCACTTTACAAGTTCAGTTTTCTGCCCTTACCTTCCTTGACTTGGAATCTCATTTCCAAGACCCAGGTATGCTTCTGGTGTGATCCGAATATTTATTAGCCTGTAATTCACACTGAGTTTAGGTTGCCCCTGCTTACTGCAGAGGGGGCTGGACTAGATGACCTTTAGAGGTCCCTTCCAAACCAGGACCATTCTGTGATTCCATTATTCTATGACCTGTCTTAATCCTCACCAGCAATTTCTTATCTAAAATTAAAAAAGGGTAAAATTTTAATTGAGAAGTTGGAGGAAAAGATATTAACTGATCAAAACCTCTAACTTTCAGTCTGTTTCAAAAATGTTTATCTGTTAAATTTTGGATAAGAAAAAAAATTGAGAGAGAAAGAAATGAATAAGAGAAAGAAACAAATCTTCCTTTGAGACAGCAGCTGCTATTTCCTCACAGCTAAATTTCATTGTTATGTCTCATATAGCTAACATAGCTGATGTTAAGACTTGATCTTTCTTTTCTTAGCTGAGGGTGATGCTTGTACACCAAACGAAGGTTAAGTGCTTCAATTGCATCATAAGGTACACCAGGCAAGGTCAACTCAATAAAAGAAAAAATGTATTTTTTTCTGATTATCTAAAGATACAATAGAAAAATATTTTTTTTTTAACTTGATGTTCTGAGTAATTCAGAGGCTCAGTGAGAGCTATTATAAATTTACTACAAAAAAAAAATATTAAATGCTTAAAGTAGTTCCTGTGTTTTAGAAGTACAAAACCTCTGGACCACTCATCTTGGCCTCTGGCATGGTCTCACACTGTCTCATGAAACTGTCATTAAAGAACTGCAAGTTTCCATACTTGGAAAAGCTGCTTCACTGTAAATAAGACAGTGAATTTAAAACCAAATGCTTATACTACTAAGATTACCCTGGCTTAATTTAAATGGTTTATTTATATGGCTTACTGCAGAGAGGATTGGTCTAAATGAACTTTAGAGATCTCTTCCAACACAGACCATTCTATGATTCTATGAAGTACATCAACTTAGGTTAAGGAAAGAGAAAGAGCACTGCTGCTGGTCATTTTGGCAGCATAGTGAGCACCATGCTGTAAAAATCACCTACTGAAGCAAGCATTTAGCATGCAAGCCCTTGCTTATTTCCTGAGTGAAACTACTGAAATGGGTTTAAACATCATAAATCACATTTCATGATACTGGTTGGTATCTGCAGTCCACACGAGTATTTATGGCCCAGCCTAGATCTACGAAATGTCTCTCATATTCATAGCTAATATAATGGGCAATATTATGTTAACAGTAAGTTCTTTACTTTGCTTCTGGGGACAGCTGAAAGATATTGGGAGTTCTAGGAAATGGAAACATGGATGTAATAAAAAAAATTATGAACAAACAAAAATCTCTGGGTGAACGTATTTTTCTAACTTGCATCAGAGTTGAATCTTCTGCTTCAGGTTTTACTGGAGAAAAATTGACTGACACGAATGACAATTCTTTGCCTTGTAGGTCCTTTAAGGGGCTAATTGCTTGCTGTAATTGTCTGGAGGTAACACGGTGGGGTAATGCCATTTAGCAGCTAAGCTTCCACCTTTGATCATTCCCCTGCTGTGGTGTTATGAGTTAAATTAGATTCCCTCAATAACTTTTTTTTTTTTTTTAATCTGTCCCAGAGAGTAAATCTCACCACACTTAGAATTTGGAAGAAAAAAAAGGAATTGTATTTACAAAAGAAACTAAATATAACAGTATAAAAGGCAATAAACATGTAAATAGTATATTTACATATAAATACACAACATAAGCACAGCACAGGACCCTATTGTACCTTTGATTCAGCTCTTTGTCCCCTCTTGAGGACAAAGGGCCCAAAGACAGCTATAGAAACCATACACTTCCTCTCATCCCCCCTGTCCCTTTAGAGAAGTAACACAGAGAAGCCCAAGGTCAGAGGAGTACAGCACAGCCCAAAAGCCAAAGTACAGCAGCCAGGAGCGAGCAGGCAAAGAGAGGAGAACAAAGTCTGCTGCAAGATATAAGGTTTTCAATACACCAATGGAATTATATTAACTAATCTATTGTTATTGGTTTATATCTAATACCTTATTACTTATCTTATGCTCTGGAAGTTTCCTAATTACAATTATTGTCCAAGACAGGGACTAGCTCAAACTACTACAAGTGGGATGGGGAGAGAATCAGAAGGGCAGAAGCAGCAGAAAGAAACAAAAAAAAAAAAAAAAAGAAAACCAAACCCCAAACAAAAATACAAACAAACAACAACAAAACACACAAACAAAATACTCCCAACCCCTCTTGGGTCAAGGTAAACCTATTTTAATAAGTGAGAAGAAAAAAATGGAGAGGAAAAATAAACAGGGCTTGTAGCTTATTTGCCACTTACAAGATGACAAACAATTTTCTATGCCTTTCTTTGTATCAGCAAGAATGCAGTAACTTAAAATAAAGATGAGAAAGAGGAAAATAAACCTTTTTTGAGTTTTTATTTTAAGATATGGCTAAATATTGGCTGAATGTTAAAAAAAAGAAAGTCACTAAATCAGAAGTACAGGAGTTTTCCCCTTCTGACTTATCCTGAGTCAGATAATTAAGTGAGAAATCCTCTCTTAATTCTTATTCTCCAATGTATTTTAATCCTTTCAAGACATTAAATATTAGTAGATTAATGGCTGTTACTGTAAGGCTTTTCTACAGAAGCACATTTTTGTTAAGCAATAGTAAAAAAGATTTTCCTCTTAGAATTCAAACACAGGTAATTGGAAAGCCAATATGTAAACAAAAAATGTGGGACAGTGTAATAAGTGCTTTGTGACTGAAAGAGTGGCCAATGCTTTAAAGAGAAATACATGTTTCTTTTTCCTATTTCTGGGGTATCCTTCCATCTTAGCATACACTGACTTGCTTTTGCTATTATCTATTTATTAAGTACTTAGGCTTTCCCGTTCTTGCCCCATTATTCTTCCATCACAGAATTGTCAGGGCTGGAAGGGACCTCAAGGATCACCTAGTTCCAACCCCCTGACATGGGCAGGCACACCTCACACTACATCAGGTTGCTCAGAGTCACATCCAGCCTGGCCTTAAAAACTTCCAGGGATGGGGCTTCCACCACCTCTTTGGACAACCTGTTCCAGTGTCTCACCACCCTTATGGTGAAGAGCTTCTTCCTAATGCCTAATCTAAATCTCCCCTTGTCTATCTTGGATCCATTCCCCCTAGATCTATTACTACCTGACACCCTAAAAAGTTCCTCATCAGCTTTTTTGCAGCCCCTTTCAGATACTGGAAGGCCACAATGAGGTCTCCTCGGAGCCTTTTCTTCTCCAGACTGAGCAACCCCAACTCTCTCAGACTGTCTTCATAGGAGACTTCATTTGACTTCTAGCCTGCAGACTCAAGTTTCTGTTGCTCTGCAACCCCCTTTCTATGTCTTGCACTGATGTTCAGAGGGAGGAGACAGAAGAGTCAAGAGTGAAGCTGAGCCTGGGAAGAAGGGAAAGGTGTATGTGGGGGGGAAGGTATTTTTAATTTTATTTAATTTCTTACTGTCTAGCTCTGTCATAATTAATTGGCAATAAATTAGTTTCCCTAAGCTGGGTCTCTTTTGCCTGTGATGGTAATTAGTGAGTGATCTCCCTGGACTTACATTGACCCATGTTTTTTATCTCCTGTCCTGCTGGTGGAGGAGGAGTGATAGAGGAGCCTGGTGGGCAGCCAGGCAAGGTCTATTCATCACAAGTATGAAAAGAGAAATAAGCAATGGTTTCAACTTTAAGAAGAAAGTTTAGAGGTGCATTCTCTCTCTCTCTCTCCCTCTCCCTGTCTCTCTCCCTCCCTAAAGCAAATTGCCGGGTGAAAACCCTTCTAGCAGAGCCTTCTTAGTTGAGGTGGGGTTTTTTTGTAAGAACAGAAATTGAAATGCAAAATACTATGTCTTACAATCTTTCTGCCACACAGAAATAAAATTTAAAAAAAAAAGTAAGCTAATTATTTAAGAGGCTTATTTTCCTACAACATCTAATTTTAGATGACATGAATGCTGCTTTTGAAGGTGCTCATTAATGTATGAAGTTGGAACTCAGTGTCCCTGATTGTGTGGTTTCCAGACAGCAGAATTTGGGAATTAAATATTTGTGTGGTATTGAAAAATTCATTTAAAAAATCAGTGGCCTAAAAGACAATTTTTGGATTTGCTGGTAAATTCTGTTCAGTTACATGACTTATCTGTTACTTTAATTTCTAATATTTTTTCTTCATCTGAATGTTTTCTTTTAATGTTATGCAAACAGTGTTAAAAAACTGAGCCAGTGTTAAGAATTCACACAAACTGATCTCTGTAATAACCCCTTTGTTAAGATGGCTTTCATATAAGTGCAGAGAACTCTTTAATTCTGTGGTCATACTTGCCTAAAATTAGGTGGGAAAAAAGTTTCACACCCTGAGAGATCAGAGAATTTACTTACAGGTTTGTAATTGCACCATGTTCCCTGTTTTATATTAGCATTCTTATCCATTTCTTAGCTTAGTGATAAAAACTGAGTTTTCATTCTGAATGAAAATTCAGATTGAAAATGAATGATAAGTATGCATCAGAAGAATGAAAGACATCAAGTTATATTTATAGGAAGGAAAATGAATGTAAGGTCAGTGAAGAAGGGTGGAGCAAGAACATGAAAGGCTCAATTAGGTAAGGAGTTTTACAGGAAGCTGAAAAAAAAAAGCACAAGATAAAAAAAAATATTTCTAGGATGAGGAAATGTTTTAGCATCCTGCAAATGTTATGTCATTTCCAGTATTTACTAACACCACTGAGTAGCACGTTCTGGTCTTCCCCTTATCAACGTTCTTGTGATACATTGGTGATTACTTCATTCAGAAGTGCAGACTCTTGCAGCAGCCTAGTTGGATAAAATCAAACCATGGAAACAAAAATCAGTGGTTGATTTCTGAACTTGTGCACTGGTTTATATAGAGTTTTGCTGTAAATCATGGATAAGTCACTAAGCTAATCTCTATGTTCAGCCTTCTGAGAGTCTCCTCTATTAACTGATCCACGTGTAAAAGTTTGAAAATCAAACCAATGATACTGCTTTAGTTTTAAATTCTATTTATCCATATGGATAAGCCCATCAGATATAATTTAGATGTATTTGGTGTGGGCTTGAGGGACATGCACAGCCTTGGCTGCTTCTTATAGAATCCTAGAACCACAGAATGGTCTGAGTTGGAAGGGACCTCCAAAAGTCATCTGGTCCAAACCCTTCCATAGTAAGCAGGGCAATCCTTAACTAGGTCAGGTTGCCCAGAGCCCTGTTGACCATCACCTTGAATATCCCCAGGGATATGTGGCCCCAATCATCTCCATAGGCAACTTGTTCCTGTGTTCCACCACCCTCATGGTAAAGAACCTGTTCCTAACATCCAATCTAAATCTACTCTTTAGTTTGAAGCCATTTCCCCTCATCCTATCACTACAGGCCTGTGTAAACAGTCTCTCTCCATCCTGCTTGTAGTCCCTTTTCAGGTACTGGAAGTCTGCTATTAGGTCTCCCCAGAGCCTCCTCTTTTCCAGGCTGAACAACCCCAGCTCCCTCAGTCTGTCCTCATAGCAGAAGTGCTCCAACCCTCTGATCATTTTCATATGATGCCTTCCCTTTCTTTCATCCATCTTAAAATCTACTCCTGCAAGAAGATCAAAGACTATGTACTGATCATGTATGCAGGGTCTTAACACCTATCTAAAGGTCACAGCCATGCCAGTAGATAAGGCATAAGTCAGAGATTCAATATCTTTTTCATAAACTCTTTTCGCAATGCAAACATTTCTAATAATGATCATCTCAGTAAAAAAGGATATGCATGTTGCTGGGGTTTCAAAAGAGATTTTTTACTTTGCTTGAAAAGCCTTCTCATAAGATTTTCTTGTTCCAAAGCGCTTATGTTCAAAGACTTCAAACAGGTGAAAGAACGAGAGTCTGGTGGAGTTTTTCAGGGAATCCCAGATAAAATATTGGAAGCACAGCAAAGTACAAACTGGTGATATAATCTTTGCTTTGTGACATTTTGGTCCTGTGAATCAAAAATGCTGGCAAAACATTATCATGTTGATTGTTACCTTTTAATCTAACTGTGAAATAGAAGAGGATAATTCAATTATTTATTTATTTTTAATACTCATTTGGCATTAAATGCCTTCTAAATAGCTTCCAAGATTCTACTCTTTTGTGGCAAATAATGTAATGTAGAAAAGCAATTTGTGTCAGGTGGCTGCTGTTACCATTTTTGTATAATTTTTTTTTTCTTTACATAAAGGTTTTCATTTGTCTGGAATTTAATTTGAACTATTCTGAAATGACAATTATATGAACTGTATTAGGATCTTTTGTTTCCTGACACTAGCAGTGTTATCTTTAAGGACTCTCCTGTCTAACCTGTAGTAACTCACTGTTCAGAATACCTTTAATTGTTTTACTTCATTTGAACAATTACATATTTTATTTTATTTTTTATTTTATTGGCATGAAATCCTGTTATGAATCACCAAGTGTATGAAAAACAACGCTTATTTTTTTTCTTATTGATAGTTATTGCAATGATCCAATGCTAGCAGTTCTTAAATTGGCAAATTCTCAGGGGTAAGGAAGTAGTACTAATGTCTTTTATCATAAATGTTAAATTCCTTGAGATAAATTGAAAAGAAAGTTGATTGATTCATGAATTTGCAATACCATGAATTCTTTAGTGATGAATAGGCAAATGTCTGCATTTGTACCATAGCAAACCATTTACATTATTAATAAAGAAAAGTGCATTTATAAATTTACATAACTAGCTGTGAGGAGGAAAAACATGGAGCTGCACATCTCATTTTAAAATCAAGAAGAAATTAAACCGTTTGTGGGTATCTCTTCAGGAAGCACTGCTCCATGTGAGCAAGTTGTAAATATGCTTCTATAGTAGGAATAGAGAATCATAGAATTGTCAGGGTTGGAAGGGAGCCCAAGGATCATGTAGTTCCACCCCCCTGACATAGGCAGGGACACCTCACACTGGATCAGGGTGCTCAGAGCCCCATCCAGCCTGGCCTTAAAAACCTCCAGGTACAGGGCTTCTACCACCTCCCTGGGCAACCTGTTCCAGGGTCTCAGCACCCTTATGGTGAAGAATTTCTTCCTAACATCCAACCTGAATCCACACATTTCTATTTTTGCTCCATTGCCCACAGTCCTATCTCTACATGACACCCTGAAAAGTCCCTTAGCAGCTTTCTTGTAGCCCCTTTAAGATACTGAAAGGCCTCTGTTGGTGCACTCAGGGCAACAGTAACTGGGAATTTAATCAAGCAAATCTCTTAATTCAGTCCTCTCAGCTGTACATGATTATAGAGTATAATATTTCTGGGACAGATTTCCAAAGGTATTTGTGTATTTCATTTCCATTAAAATAATGAAATCTATAGAATTTAAATATCGAAAGCATTTTGGAAAAAAAAATTCTTTGTTCATTATTTGTAAGATTCCAATTTAACTTGCATCCAACCAATCCAACAAAAACACAACAAAACAAATATGCACACACACACAAAAATCAGATTTCCAGTAATGAAGACAAAGCAGAAAGAAAAATAGATTAGTAAAATTACATAGAGGAATACATTTATTTTTTTCCTTCATATTTCCTCCAATTCTCTCAATCTTTTCTCATATGGCAGCTTCCCAGACCTTTGATCATCTTTGTGGCACTTCTTTGGACCCTCTTCAGCCTGTCCACAGCTTTTTTGTACAGCAGGAATCAAAACTGAACACAGTACTGCAGGTGCAGCCTGACAAGTGTTGAGTAGCATGGGATAATGACTTCATTATCTCTGCTGGTGATGTCCTTGTTGATGCAAAGCTCTTGTTGATGCAAAGCCCTTGTTGATGCAACCCAGAATCTCATTTGCTTTCTTTGCCACAGCAGCACACCCTCCCTTCCCACAGAGCTGCTCTTAATCAGGTAGATCCTGGTCTCTGCTCTTTAAGGTCCCTTCCAACTCAAACCTCCTTCTCTGGAGACAATCAAAACCCACCCGGATGCATTCCTGTGTGGTCTGCCCTAAGTGATCCTGCTCTGACAGGGGGGTTGGACTAGATGACCTTTGGAGGTCCCTTCCAACCCCTAAACATTCTGTGATTCTGTAATTCTGTGAAACCATTTGATGATTCTAGGATTTTTGGTTTATTTAGTAAGACTGGCATGAAATTTTGCAGACTTTCTAGGTTTTGCCTGACAGAAAGGGAAAAAAAAGCACAACATAAATTTTTTCTTTGATTAGTTCTCAACCACCACACAGGCAGCTGAGACATATAGGGAAGAAAGAGATGAAGAGATGCTGGAAAAAACAGTATTATCAGTAAGGTCGGTAGTGGTTTTTGTTACCAAATTAAAGATATAGGTATATAAATCCTTCAAAGACTTCTACATCTTCTGAATTCCCTTCTGTGTTGTGGAAGACAGTGGCACATTTTACTTGGGGTCTTTCACCTTATTTTTATTTCAGAACACCCAATTCAAATTTCTAATTACCATCCTGACTGACACTACTTTGGCTTCTTCAGAACAAAGAGTCTGAATCACATCAAAAGGAGTGAAAAGCTTTTTATCCCCCACTGCCCTTTGCTGCTGTGTGATTCATGTTCAGCAATGAATGATTTGGAAATTTTTGAGCATAGAAAGTCATTGTAAACAATGACCAAAAGAAAGGTCATTCAGTGTCTTTTCTGCTTGATTCTTGTTCCTGCAGTTGTAACAAAAACAGTTGGAGACTTGCTGAAAAGTATGCACTGTACTGAGGTACACATTTTGAGACATTATGAATCTAAATAAACAAAGAAAACAACCATCACCTTTTTATAGAGTTTCAGCTCTAGCAGGGTCTTAATATGTGTTTGTTAATAAATTAATTCTAAGACAACACCTTACTGAGTGCAAAACGTTGGGTAACTGTCATATTGTTAAAAACCATCAAACCTTATTTCTGTTCCTCAGACTGAACTAAAGGTCACTATTTAGCCATGTTCAAAGCTAAGTTCTGTTTGGCAGTGAATGAAATGCAAAGAATTACAAAGCAGCCATTTCAAACACCTTTGTTTCCATTTCCTGATCCTTCTGCAATTTGAGAAAAGCAGCACAAAAAGACAGTGAATTTAGATGGAAAGTACCATCCAGTTCAGAATCTGATAGCTAAGGCAGGGAGGAAAGAATGATCTACATAAAAATCTATATCAAAAGGAGAAACTGAAAAAAAAAAATTGTTTCAGGTAATGCAAGTGAACACACTCATTTCTGAAGTCTATTTTGTAAAGTCTGATTAACTTTAATCAAAAAATGTCCATCAGTTCCATCCCAAAAACTATTTAAGAAAAAAATAAATCCAAAAGCGTGCAATCATAAGGCATTTATCAGTGCTGCAAAAAGTAATTTCTCTGCAATGTCACAAGGCAAGACAGTGAAGCCTGATGATCGGTGATGAGAGAGACTAGCTGATAGCTGGAATGAGGAAAACTCAACAAGAGAGAAATCAGACAGAAAAAAGACAGTGAAGCTTAATGAAAGCATGAAATGTAAAGGGTGTACATTTTGGCAGGTCAGAGAGCTGAAGTAAAGCATCAAGTCAGAGGAAGACAGAACCAGCAGTAAAAGGGATCAAATGGATCATTAACAAAGAAGTCAAGGAAAAATTGCAGGATGCTGAGGGAAGGAGAGAGAGATTTAAGCCGAAATTAGAGAGGAAAGCTGAACTGTGGCGATACGACTTGAAGAGACAGGGTATGGCAGCAGTTATAAAGAAAAGAGGAGACTTCCTGGAACTCTCAAAAGTGAAGGAAAAAATGAAAGGGACTGCAAGAAATGATGAGTCCCAATCCCAGCAGTCTGATCTGGCCTGCAATGGGTGGGTGCGAAGATGAGAGGACCAGCTGAAATGAACCAGGTGTCTGTAAATCAGAAGCTTGATGACAGCAAAAGTGCCATGAGTGGCTGCATTTTTGTTCCATTTCAGTTTATTTTATTCTGTGGGCTGAGGAAACATTCCAGAGAAAGGAGAAAGAGAACAATAGGAATGGCCACAGAAATCACAAGGATAGCACACGAGGGGTGGAGGTTCTGAGGATAGATAAATGGCATAGGAACACCAGGCATGCAGAATGGCAGCAGTAAAGGAATATAGTGTCAGAGAGCTGACTGCAAAACTGTGAGTGTTGGATCTGGGGGGTTTTTTTTGCACTTGTTTGAAAGGGAAGAATACAAGAAAGGAAAAGAGGACATCAAAATAACGAGTGTAGTAGTATAGCATGAGAAGCTTATGTGATATATCTGCTCAGAATATGGATGCAGATAAGAAATGGGTGAAAGATGTATAAAATTTGTCTGGAATAGGAGTGGCAAAAAAAATAAATTGGAAAATGCTGTGAAAAGATGACTTTTAAATTTTTATTTTATTTGCTTGTTGTTTCTCTGGATGAAATCTGATAGTCACTACTGCAACATCTGTGAGCAAATGAAAGTGTTCATGGATCCAAAAAAAAAAAAAAACCCCAAACATGATGAACTACATAAACAAAAAGCAAACAAACCAACCAAACAAAAAAAGAAAAACAAACAAAACCAACCAACCAAAATGAACAAAAAAACTCCCAAACCTGAAAAACAAACAAAAAAATAAAAATTAATTGCAATGTTGAATTAGATTGCTTTAGTTGTGCCTTATCTGAATGAGGTTCCTGTATTCTAAAATTATTCTAACTGACATAATTATTAAGGTTAAAAATCTCCCTCCTTATAGAGAAGAGAAGGCTCCAGGGAGACTTTACAGGTACCAGCTGAAAAGGGCTTATAAGAATGCTGGAGATGGACTGTTTAAAAAGGCCTGCAGTGATAGGATAAGGAAAATTGGTTTGAAGTTAGAGAAGAGGAGATTCAGATTAGATGTTAGGAAAAAGTTCTTTAGCATGAGGGTGGTTGAGCACTGCAACAAGTTGCTGGGGAGGTGGCTGAGGCCCCATCCCTCTGCAGTCAGCAGGGGCATCCTCAACTAGATCAGGTTGCCCAGCGCCCTGTCGAGCCTCACCTTGAATATCTCCAGGGATGGAGTCCCAACCACCACTTTGCGCAATCTGTTCAAGTGTTCCACCACCCTCATGGTAAAGAACGTTTTCCCAACATCCAGTATAAATCTTTTCTCTAGTTTGAAGCCGTTTCTGTCATTCGTTAGTACAGGTTTATTGCATCACACTTCTTAGTCTTGAGAGTTGCTTATTCCCACAAAAGAATGTCCAAAGGACAACCATCATCTCTCGAGGTGTTGCAAAACTGTAATATAGTGATTGAGCTCCATCTTGTGGAAAAAAGAGAAGCTTACAGCAGATTTATTTTTTTAGCCCTTTCAGAAAAGGCATCAGGAAAAGTATAATTTTTATTAATATCCTGTTAAAAGTTTTCCTTGTTGAAGTATTGAAGAGAAAGGGAAACATTTATTACAACACACCTCACATTAATAAGACGCATTATGACCTGAAGAATTAAAAGTATCAAGAGTCAGAGTCACAGCACATAATAATTTGGTGAACATTTGTTGTTACTACAGAAGATGACAAAAGCATTGCCACAAACAGAACTATTTATATTTTTGAATATCCACATAAATATTTGCTTTCAACACTCAGGCTTGTAGGTCTTTTAACAATTCACTTTGTGGAAAAATAAGTACTCAGCACACATCTACTTTTATTTTCACTTTACAGTTACTCTGTTATCAGATCTTACTTGGATAAACCCTAACAAAACAAACAAACAAACAAAAACAACAACAACCAAACAAAGATTAAAAAAAAAAAGGTGTGAAATTCAGAAAACAATTATCATTAAGTGAAACAATGTCAATTTGTGTCACACAAAATCTTCCTTTCAGAAATACAGTTTGTGACCTGACCCCTGGGGAGTGTCCCTGTGAACTTCAGTACTGTTGGGATAAGACGATGTTTGCTCGTATGCAAACCATCTTTCATTTTTGTTGGTTAAATGCAAACTCCTCCACATCTTTTCAACAATTTACTTTTATAGCATTTCCTTATGCACATAACTACCACTGCTGTCTTCTTGCCAGATTGCCTCTTGACGTTGTGTTTGTGCTGTTGAAAGTATCTCAAAGAGATTGAAGCCTAAGGGGTCAATCAAACTTCTGGGGAAACTGACACTTTCCAGCTGAAGTAGGACTAAAACCTGGTATGAAGATGCAGAGGGCTGTTTACAAAGTATAGATTTTTCTCAGTGCAATGTATGCAGCAATAAGTAATATGCTTAGGGATAATCAAGTTTAGATTGACTTTTTTTTAAAAAAAAATTCTATCTCCTTTATTAGACAGGATTTGCCCCATCAAACTCTGCAAATATTTGCAGTTCTTGTGTTTTCACTGTTCTTTCATTTAAATTTTCCCAGATTGCATGAATACCTTCTCTGCAGATGTTTTCTCTTCTTTTTTCTCTTCTTTCTTTTTTTTTTCTTTTTTTTTTTTTTATAATTCTATTTTAAAAGCAAGATCATTCCAGACATTTGTTGGGTTTTTTTTTTTTNNNNCCAGACATTTTTTGGGGTTTTTTTTTTTTTTTTTTTGAGACCTTATGTAACAGGATAATAAAGTTTTAGAAGTAGAAACTGTAGGAAATTACAGGAAAGCATTTCTCCCAGATCCCACAGTCCAAGCAGAGAATGGTCAGTGCTACTATTCCAATGTCTCTATAACTTTGGAGAACCTCTGAGCTTGACTGGTTGGGGCTAGCTTCTTCTCCTTGGTGGGAAGCAACAGGGATAGTTTCAAGCTGTGCCAGGAGAGGTTCAGGATGGGTTCTAGGAAATACTTCTTCACGATGAGGGTTAACAGACATTGGAATGGACTGCTCAGGCCAGTGGTGGAGTCACCATCCCTGGAGGTGTTCAAGCAATGTTGTGGACCTGGCACTAAGGGACAGGGTTCAGTGCTGGGTCAAAGGTTGAACTGGATGATCTTTGAGGTCTCTGTGATTCTGTGATTCTCATGTTTGTCACTCAGTAAGATTTAAAGTTTGGGGTAAAAAGAGCATCTTCTATTAAGTCAGAGAAAAAGGAATTGGTGTGAACATCTGCCTTCCTCTTTAGCACAGGATCTGGCAGCATTATTCTTGCTTTTCTCAAGTAGTGCATTTTAGCTTAATAATGATCTTGTGTTTGTTGTAAGTTTTTAAGAAGTGTTTTCAGAGAATACAGACAGGAATCCAAAAAGTGGTCTTGTGAACCCTGCTTAATTTAATATGCATTGCATGACTGCCTACAAAGTCACGCAGTGCTTTCCACTCACAGTGCTCATTAAGTGTCTTGTTTTTCCTATTTAATTACAATAAATTATATAATTATGGGCATCAAGAAACAAACAAAGTAAATGTTTGATTAAACTCAATCAAAACTGATTGAAACCACTTTAATTATATATATGTGTGAAATTCGCTTTGGGTCACAGGATATACCTCTAGGAAACTTCTCAGCTAAGTGCAATTTTTAACTCCATGCTGAAGTCTACATAGGTGGAAAAGAGGTGACTAGGAAAAGAGTGATGAGAACACTTTAGAGCATATTGGGAATATCCTTCGTACAAAATCTCACATAAGTAGGTAATATTTTTATTCATGTCCTCTATAGTAGCAGCTCTTGTGTGATTCAGATATTGAAAAGCAAATAATAACAGGAAAATAATTCAAATGGAAGAATGAGCAGTAGAGTAAGGTCCCTATAGAGAGGTTTAGTGAAATAAACAAGGCTCCAGAGATAGAAAGAATAATATTTGTTATTTATTACAAGAGAAGGAAAGAACATGAAAGAAAAAAAACAAATATATGACTGAAAGGTTCATTGAGAGGATCAGTGACTTTTTTAGAGATAGGAACAAAAAAGTAGATGGAGCAGATATTAGTTGTGTGGCATAATTTTCTTTATTACTAATCTAGAGAACTCCTTGGGCCACATAATTCAATTTATCCTGAAGTTTTATCAGAGGTTATTGTCTTGGTGCTACAGCTGATTGTCCAGTTTGTATTCATACTCATACATTCATTCACATACATACTCAGAAAAACAGAGAAAGGAAGAGTCTTCCCTGTTTGTACTGAAAATGTACAGGAAACAATGCCTTGTCTTCAATTTATCTTGAAAAAGGAGGAAAACCATGTCTCTAGAATGAAGGATCAGTGGACCTGAAATGCTTGGCAGAGGCTTAGAGCAGAATGTGATGAAATATAATCTGTACAAGTAACTGTTTGATACTAGCTGTCCTGCCTGGACTTAAACTGCAGGTGCCTGACAGATGTGACACTGCTGATACTAGTCCTGCACTTAAATGATGCTAGACCCTCAGTTATGTCAGCAGATTCTCTGGAGAGCTCTTTGCAGGCTTAACCTGCTTGAAATGAAGCAGGTGAGTTAATCCTTTCCATCCCAAATCTCTCTACCAGCAATGTAGCTGATAAAGACTTTGGGCCTTATCAGTCTCAAGTAGGATTATCCCTTCTACTTTTAAATTAAAAGCCTCTTAGAAGTTTTTTTAAGAGAACAGGTTCACAAGTTGGCCAGAATACAATTATCTCTAATGCCTAAAATAATCTACGTTCTGGATAGATTTGTCCTTCAAACATGAGCTGGAAATTATCTCTGGTACAAGATGGGATGGCTGGAATGCTTTCTACGAAGCACAGCTTGAAGAAGGGAAATTTCCAGCCTGAGAGAACACATAGAGCTGGTCTCAAACTTCTAGAAAAAGTATATAGAAAAACTATACAGAAACTTATAATAAAATTATGCAGGAGACTGAGGCACACACACTGATTTCTCCAGACTACATCTATCCCAAATGACAAGCACAGCCATTCGTTAAACAAAAAGCTTAGCACTAATTTTTAAAGCAAAGAGCATCACAAATATTAAATCTTCACAGTTTCAAATAAATCTGTCTTCTACATGTACAGAAGCAAAGCTTTTAATTTTATGCCTTTGATCAAATTTCTAAATATGGGTCTTCAAGGTTTTGATATTTTCCTGGTATGAGGAAATTTCTAAGGGAAGTTTTAGACTTTGATACTTTTTAAACCACACTATGAACATAACCACATTTTTTTTCTTGAATCATGAAGCCTTTTCAGAAGCACCAATTAAGTGAAAAGTGGGTGTTACATTAGGATTAACAGCATGCCTATGCACTGTGGATTCCTGAATCATAGAGTCATAAGGCCTGGAAGGGACCTCAAGGATCATCCACTTCCAACCACCCTGCCATGGGCAGGGACACCTCCCACTAGATCAGGTTGCCCAGAGCCACTTCCAGCCTGGTCTTAAAAACCTCCAGATATGGGGTTCTACCACCTCCCTGGGCAACCTGTTCCAGTGTCTCACTACCCTTATGGGGAAGAAATTCCTAACATCCAATCTGAATCTACCCATTTCTAGTTTTGCTCCATTACCCCCAGTCCTATCACTACCTGACACCCTAAAAGGTCCCTCACCAGCTTTCTTGTAGGCTCTCTTCAGATATTGGAAGGCTACAATAAGGTCTCCTTGGAACCTTCTCCCCTCCAGAATGAACAGTCCCAGCTCTCTCATGTCTGTCTCCATAGGAGAGGAGCTCCAGCCCTCTGATCATCCTTGTGGCCCTGCTCTGGACATGTCCCAGCATATCATCTTCTGAAAGAGGCAGAAAGAAAAGGGAGAAGAATGTAGTTTCTACCCTACAGACAACAATTAGACTAGAGTCAGTGTTACTTGCTGGGTCATAAGCAAACTGATAAATCAGCAGAGACAAGCAACATTACATGCATAACACCACAGGCTTGAGGTAAATAACGGGAAACACATCTTTTTTAAACCAAAATCTCTTGAGGCCTTAACAACTGAGAATTGATCCAATCATTAAGTTTCTTACTTCATGTTAAAGCACCTGTTTTCATAGTCCATAATTAACTTCAAGGAAAGATTTCATAGGCAGTTTCTTGGGAACAGATTGTGCTTTCAGGACTCTGATATGCCATACAGTATATGCTGGGTGTGGCTTCCAGAGTCGTTTTGGTTGCAAATATGAGTTTAGTGTAATCAAGAATGAAGAATTTGACATTATATCATATTCTAATATGTTAAGACTGTAATGCAATTAGTATGTCCTGTAATAAAGATACAGAATGTTTTTTCATCACGCTCAGTGAAATCACCTTCTGGACTAAAAACCTGCTCTTAAATATGTAACAGATGGCAATAGGATGAAATTCACTACAGAAACATGATTATCTGCTGTATAATTTGCTCTATAAATGAATTGTATTCAGTTCTGAAATAAATACTCTGGCAGCTGTAACTCAGCATATATAACAGATCTAGTCTCAATTTACACTGGCATTACTAGAAGAAGAAATTTCTGGATGATTTTATCTAGAATAGCTAAGTCAAAAGCATTAAGAAATAGGGGGAAAAACAAGCAAACAAAAAAGAAATTCAACCCACTGAGTGTTTTTCTAAAGAAAATAACATATATAATCTGAATATTGTTCTTTTTTAAAGGTAATTATTTGTGGACTAACACCTCATTGTGGCAAATCTTACATTGAATTTTTGGATTAAGTCTAATTTAATAATGTTGAAATATAATTAGAAGGATCTAGCAATAAAATATAAATGGCAAGAATTCTTCAAAAACCTCAGGACATTAAGCACTGAAGTTGGATCTATAGATCTCCTATGAGGACAGGCTGAGAGAGTTGGGGTTGTTCAGTTTGTAGAAGAGAAGGCTCCGAGGAGACCTCATTGTGGCCTTCCAGTATCTGAAGGGGGCCTACAAGAAAGCTGGGGAGGGACTTTTTAGGGTGTTGGGTAGTGATAGGACTAAGGGGAATGGATCCAAGCTAGAGGAGGGAAGATTTAGATTAGATATTAGGAAGAAGTTCATCACAGTAAGGGTGGTGAGTGTTGTGGCTCTATACAGAACAAGGTAAATGCTTATTTTTTGCCATCACCACCATTTCCTTCATAACAGGAAGCTCTCAGCCTTGAAATTCTTTGTCTAAATGTTTCTTTAAGTGAAAAGAGTTTTTCTCTTCCCACTGGACTGATGGTTCCTATCATCTTCCCTAGTCCCTCGTTATGTTTGGCATTTTCTCATAAATGCTCTGTACAACTGTTATAATTTGCTTGCCAGACCTGCAGTACCATTCAAGGTTTTTCAAGGGTATAAGAGACCATTAGCTTGCCTTGCTTTACCAAAAAGGAAATGGCTTCTAGAAACAGTAATTTAAGAACAATATCTCCTTCTGTCCTTCCCTGGATAAGAATTTGTAGGATTAATACAAAGCTCAAGAACCAAGGTCAGAAAACTAAAAGGTGCTAAGGAATCAGTTATAAAGAGAAGCAGAGTCTTGTGTCATTCTGTGATTCTGTGTCTTCTTTAGATACTGATTAGCTACTCAGCTCTAGGCAAGGTAAGAATTTTCTGTTTTTATTGTTTTTCCCTGTGGCCAAAACTGTTTGGGCAGAATTAGGTGTCTGTAGTGCATATAGCACAATGACAACCAGACATTTTTCAGTCCTGTATGGATTTTGCTAAGGAAAATTAATAATACAATTATCCATTTCAGGGAAAATGGTAATTAAGTAAAGCTTTACTGCCACTGAGAAGTAATCTCAAAGATTCAGATAAACTCTCCTTCTAATAAGGTTTATTGTAGTGTCTTAAAACATTTTAAATGAAATGCCAATAAGCAATTAAAACATCAATGCTCTTTGTTGCACTGTCAATGAAATTACTTTGAGATCAGTTATTGGTATTTTTTCTCCAAAATCATTTCATTTGTGTGAGGTTTTAATCTATTATGTTGGAGGTAGTTTTCCTGTTTCAGAGTAATATCATTTGGTGATGAACTAACACTATTAGCCAATCTGCATTTTCTACATTGCTATTAAATCAGAGAAATAGTAAGCACTTCTGAGTTCCTCTTTGTTCCTTTTGTTTTTGGTGAATGTTCCTGGAGAGAGTTTTATATTTGTAGTTCATTTTAACATGCCTGTTTTGAAATATAAATCAACTGAAAAAGGAAGGCCTGACTTTTAGGTAAGTACATCTAGCACAGTACTATACAGTCCTTGAGTTAGGTTTGCAAATACTTGCTTCAACAGCTAAAGAACCTTAATATGTAGTTAATATGTAGTTAATGTAGTTAAATCCAACAAGATCTGGACAAGCTGGAGAGCTGGATGTAGGCAAACCTCACAAAGTTCAATAAAGACAAGTGCAGGGTCCTGCGTCTGGGGAGGAATAACAACAGGCACCAGTACAGGTTAGGGGCTGCCCAGCTGGAAAGCAGCTCCACAAAGACCTTGGAGTCCTAGTGCCCTTGAGGCAAAAAAACCAATGGTATCCTGGGGTGCACCAAAAAAAGTGTGTCCAGCAGGTCTGCAGACTTACCAGTAGTGACTGAAGTTGATACCGGAATTTCTAATAAATGTTTTGAAATTGATTTTTTTTTTAGAGAACTTAGGCAAAATAAGGGTGCTAGGGGGGTGTAATACTTTCTTTAGGGATGCTTTCGAGGGGCTATGTGGTTCTTCAGCCATGACCAATTTATATTACCTATCCAGAGGAGTAGTTGTAAGCTTCAGTTCATTTATGTATACTTTTCCGAAATACATGATTGGTATACCTGGGAAATTGGCCCGTTCTTCACTTCAGATTTTCAGACTATGTGCAATAAATTATAACACAGTAATTTTTCCTGGCTAATATGCCATTTCCAGCCAAATGAATCACTCCATGAATTGCTCTTCACCTCTTCATCATGATTGCTAAGGTATGACATGTGACTGGAAATGATCGGGGCCGGTTAGCCCAATCTCCTGCTATTCTGTAATCCCTTTCACAAACTTTTGGATGTATCTTGAAAGCCAGTAGATATTTTTGCTTCACCACTCCCTTTGGGAATCTGTTTCACACTCTAACTCTTCTATAATAGTTAGAAATCTAATTTCCAGTCTAAATTTATTCATTGTCAATTGCCAATATTGTCCTTCAGTTTAAATAGCTCTTTCTGCTTCTGGGCATTTCGCTATCCTGCTCACTTTTGAGTTATTTATAGACAGCAATCATGTCTGTTCCCATTATTTGTTTGAGGATTTTCATTTCTCTAATGTGCTGCAATTCACAGGGTCTTGCTGCTGCTGCCTGATTGCTGAACCAGGTGAAGGGCTGCTAAAATGTTTAAAAATGATTGTATCAATACCTTGTGAGTAATGCTTTAGGTAAACATCTATTTGTGTGAAGTGCTTTGAGACTAAATGTTGTGCTACTCCTTTGATGCAACTCCTCTTAGCAGCAGCTACTTCACACCCAAGCAATGGCACTTGTTCTGTTGTAACAACACTCAGAATTGAAAAGCTCCTTCAAGGAACCAGCCTACCTCAGTGACAGTCTTTGCTGAAAAAGAAGCAGGGTGGGGATTGGGAGAGAAAGAAAGATATAGGATACTATTTAGCTAGTGTTAAAATCTATTCATTAGCATAATCTGCTTTGGTGCATTTTAGTGGCTTTTAGTCCTTTTAACTTTTCTGAGTGTTTTCCCACCATAAACCCACTGTTCTTTGTTCTCTGTGATACCTCTTTGATCGATGTCTGATAAAATCTTACCTAAATCTTTAAAGCAAACTATTGATTGAACAATTATACTTTATTTGTACTGAAGTGTTATCTCCTCTCCCATTCAGTCCTCTGTTCCTTTATCTGACATGCTATAGACCCTCGTTATAACTCTATTTATAAGAACTGACACATTTAGACTGTAAATCAATTTTCCATTCTCATTGTATTGGAGAAATTGCTCTTCAATAGGATTTTGCTCCCTCAAAGGACAGGTTCAATGTATCACTTACATCTAATTGATCCACTGGTTTGCTATTGAAAGGTTGCACAGGTGAAGTAATCTCTAGTATTCTTACTGCTGAAAAAGCTAACTCAGATTCAAATAATAGTTGAACTTCTTCACTCAGAAAATGAGCAGCTATTAGGTTGGTTTGTGTGATGCCAAAATAATTTCCTGTTTCAACAAAATGTTGAACTTGTACATCCTAGTTGATTTTTTCCCCCCTTCATCTCTGTGAAACGAATGACACTAAACACCTACCTACAATTTAGGGACATCTATATTGACAACTAGTTACTGAATATCACTGAATCATTAAGGTTGGAAAAGACCTGTAAAATCACCAAGACCAACCTTCAACCTAAGACCACTATAGCCATTAAACCATGTCCCAAAGTGCCATGTCTACAGAATTTGTTAACACCTCCAGGGAGAATGATTACCTCACTTCCTGGACAGCCCATTGCAATGTCTGACTACTCTTTCAGAAAATACATTTTTCCTAGTATCCAATCTAACTACCCCCTGGTGAAACTTGAGGTAATTTCCTCTTGTCCTATCACTAGTTGACTTGGAGAAGAGATCAACCTCCATGGTGAAAAGATATTTTATTTAAAATATTAAAAGCACTACTTGGAAGAATTTGCCAGCAGATTGAGAGAGGTGATTCTGCCTCTTTGCTTTGGTGAGACCTCATCTAGTGTATTGTTTCCAGGTGTGGAGCCCTCCAAACTGGAAGGACATGGACCTGATGGAACAGGTCCAGAGGAGGGTCATGGAAATGATCAGAGAGTTGGAACATCTCTGGAGTTGTTCAGCGTGGAATAGGTCCCAGGAAGACTGAATAACGACCTTCCGGTACCTGAAGGGAGCCTACGAGAAGGATGGAGAGAGACTGCTTACAAAGGCCTGCAGTGATAAGACAAAGGGCAATAGCTTCAAACTAGAGAAGAGATTTAGATTGGATGATAGGAAGAAGTTCTTCCTAAGAGGACTGCGCAGGCAGGCACCATTAACAAGACAGAGGGTAGTGGAATACTGGATCAGGTTGCCTGGGGAGGTAGTTGAGGCCCCATCCCTGCAGATATTCAAGGTGAGGCTCAAGAAGGCCTTGGGCGAGCTGGTCTAGTTGAGGATGCCCCTGTTTACTGCAGAGAGGGATTAAACTAGATGACCTTTGGAGGTCCCTTCCAACCCAGATCATTCTATGACTCTGTGATTCTACCAACTTACTTTTCATCAACTCTTATGTGAAGAAAACAAAACATTCTCCACATTTTTGAACATTTCATTTCTAGAACATTTTCTTAAATATAAATATTTTTTTAAAAAAGATCTTCCATTTGTTTGCTGTTTACACTTTTAAATATGGGAAAAGCAAATGTTTTACTCAAAGTTTTTGTTTGTTTGTTTTACTTCATTTTAAGATCGCTTTGTTCTTTGCAGCTGTGAATCCTTACTTGGATCAGTGTTATTTACCATCTTTAAAACTACAATGCTTTAATTAGGACATTGTGAGCTTTCTTCATTTCCAAGGAGAATAACTGCATCTTTCTTAGTATTTCTTCATGATTTGAATCTTAGAAGCTTGGCATTTGTTTGACTGTGGTCGATTGCACTAATGACAGCATGAAAGGTATGAATAAATATTGAAATGCTTAGATCTAAGGATTTCTGTTTCAGATCATTAATTTCAAAGTCTTATAAACTATTTGTAGTCACTACTTCATTTTTTAAATACATTATCTGCACACTCTCTGCAAAACATAGCTATGGTTCTCAGGTCATCCTAAGTGAATGGAGGTAGATTAATTAAGTTAAATAAATGCAGTCTTAAGTTACTTACTTACTCAAGTAAGTTGGGGTATGAACCCAGCAAGTCACAATTTTTTTCAACAGTTGAATATTATTAAAAGTGAATAAAAATCATTAAATGTGACATATTACTTATATTATTATAATATGGACTCAATCTCAGTGAAGTCTTAGGAATAGGAAAAAAGCCACCAGCATCAACAACAACAAAAAAAAAAGCAATAATTTTTTGAGTCTTTATTAAAAATCTTGAAACCACTATTGTCTCAGCTTCAGCAGTATATAATTTGAACTGGACAATTCAGTGACTGGTAACAAATCCCAATAACAATAAACAAGACAAATAAAGATGAGACAGTTTAGAAGGTTAACTGCAATTACTGTAATACTTATTTTTCTTCTAGCAGATAAGTAATGAAGGAAATAACTTGTATGCTTCATAACCTCATAGAAAATTGTTCAAAAGATACACCAAGAAGTGAACTCAACCCATTCAAACTGAAATAATTGCATGATTCTGTGATTCTATAAGATGAAGTGCAGAGTTATGTTTCTGAAACTGTTTACAAGCAAAATTTAAGGAAAGAATGAGAACAACATAAGACTACTTTCCAGTATTCTTTCATCCTTCAAATACTCCCAGTTCACAGGTTTTCTTGAGTCAGATGAAGTTCATGTGACTGACACCTATACCACCTTCACACAGTCTTCTGCTGATTAGATTATAGAGGCCTGGACCTCCCCCCATTTTTACAGAGGATATGCACATCTGAAGACATTGCATGAGTAACAAAGATATGGCTCTGCATCTGCTTTTGTGATGCAATATGTCAATCATTTGTTTTTCAGTGTTTGATATATATTGAATAGATTGAGATAGCTGAACATTCATCACTTTTTGACACTTTATGCCCCAGAGCTCAAAGGAGGACAAATAATTGCACCTTTTGTGATAAACTGAGAAAAAAAAAAAAGTATTTTAACTCCTCTCTTTGCAGAGAGAGCACTGTCCTTTCACCCTGGGAATACTCAGTGCTACTACTTGTTTAATGACTGACATCTATTCTCTATGTGTACCTATTACACTCTTAAATCTGAAGAAAACTTGAAGTCCTGTCTGCATTGTTTGAATTTATTCTCTAAAACAAAACTGTGGAAGTTGTTCTGCTGCCAGCTCAATGCCATCGTGTGAAGAGGAAATAAGGTAAATTACAGACATAAAAGTGGAGATGAAATGAATAAGAGAGGGAATGCCATGGAGTGAAGCCTATAAGAAAGTAGTTTTTAAACAAGACTTTTGACTACATCTGTCCAGCTCTATCTTATTAAATTATTGAGCTCAGAACACTATCAAAGCACAGCTAATTATTGTGGAGGAGGCTTACCCCTCATGATCTGGACTTTATCTGCCTTTCTTCAATGGTTTAGTTATGCATGGGAAAGAAATAGAGATGTTCACCTGAATTGTTAGCAGTTTTTCATCCATGTAATAGATCCAGAGCAAGAGCCCAGAACATTATAGTGATTTGGTTAACAGCAGGTAAGTGACCTGGGACAAGAAGAAAGTAAAAATTGGCCTCCAGTGATGAGCCAAGGCCTCTATTGGCTTGAGCAGAAATTTTAGTTTAGAAAGAAATAGTGAAGACAGGAGCTCCTTTTGGGGGAAGCATATACATGGATGTATTCATCACTGCTAAAGGCTGAGCTTGCTTTTACAACCAAGGCTTCCATGGCATCTCAACCAGACAGAACAAGTGTCCTGTTCCCTTGAGACTGCAGTGTTGACCACAACTGGGCTGGCTGGAGGTATCCTGTTCTGAATGCATCAGTGTGTTATAGTGAGATAGAAGAGAAATTGCTATTCATTTGATACAGGGATATTATATTGACAATAAGTGTTAAAGACATTCAAGACAAGAAAAAAGTATTACAAAATACCAACTAAAAGATTCAACTTGAATTGATAAGTTGGTAATGGTAACTCAATCATTTCATGGGGAAAAAAAATGTTAATTTTGACACACATGAGTAAAAAGTGGAGCAACTCAACAAGGTTGAGGATCTGTCTGTATCATGGAACTACAGACACATCTTCATGACCTTTCTGCCTGTAGAAACTCTCACTGGGTGCCTGCAATGAAAGTGGTGAGCACACTCAATGTTTAATTTCATGGCATGCTAGTCTAAGCTATCTGTTCTGTCTGTTAGCTCATGATTAAATTAAGTGTTCACATAAATTGTGCATAATTCTGCTTACAGTCTTTGCATACAGCTGAGGATGCCCAAATGAAAGTGGTTTAAGAGAGGATTACACAACCCCCCCAGCACTCTAACAACAGTTACTATAAAATTGTTCCCATTCACATGAAAGGAAGCAGCCCTGCAATTATGCAATTTCTCTCCTTCCCATCCAGCCCTAAGGTTATGGGCAATCATATCAGCAAATACAAATTTACCAGCGCATATAAATTCAGGCTAGAAATAGTGTTAATGGACATCAGTTAAGACTTGAAAAAAAGCCAAGAAAATACATCTCAGATTAGCATTTTATTTTGTTATATTTAAAAGAGTTTTATTATTCAGCCATATTAACCTGCAGTATCTCAGAGCTCTGGGTTTAATTTCTTTTGAACTTCAACCATCTTCCTAGATTTCTTTAAATTCTTTCTCTAAGGCTCATTACAGATGAAAGAAATATTTCCTTGTGCTTTCTTCAGACAACATTCAGAAATCCAGACTGTGTTTTCAGGATTATATATTAATAATCTCTTTTTTATCACCTCTGAAATTACAGCATGATATTTCTTCTGATTTGTTTTTGTGCAATTGGTGAGAGTTTGACGTAAACGAAGAGAGAGTTTGGTGATGTAAATTAATTACTTGGTTAAGAAAAGAATGAGAACTATTTCAGAAGATTATATCAGACCACAAGTTTCTTTTTTGCATGCAAAATAAAGAATGATATGTGTAAGCCTGTTTTCCCTAAAACCAGAAATATCAACCTCTGACTCTTAAATTAAACTTTGCATACTCTGTTCTTCTCAGGAATCCCTAACTTTCTCAGTTCATTGAAAGCAGGATTTCTTTTAAAGAGTTTTTAAGAAAAGTAAGTCAGCCTCAATATGATAACACAGTGATTTTGCACTTCTAAAGGAATTTTTCATTTCAGGCTTTCAAAGCTACTTAGAAGCATTAAGGACAAGATTTTTTTATAAAAGAAGTAATATTAGCTTACAGATGTTCTTGTTGAACACTGTAAAAGTCTCACTAACTTCAGTCAGAATGAATCCAGGCCAAGGCTGAGTGTCTTGGGACACCCTTCCCCCCACAGTTACACCCTTAAGTCACTTTGCATAACTGATAATTTTAGGAAGCAAATACTCATTATTTGTACTTCACACTGAAGCACAGAGCCATGGAGCATTTCACCAAGCAGCACTGAAAGATTTAGGGTGACCTGATTTAGAGGTCTGGGCTTGAATTTCACTACAACATTATAAATATATTATGATATGCCTGGGGCAGTGGTGGAGGCACCATCACTGGAAGTGTTTAAGCAGTATGTGGGCCTGGGACTTAGGGACATGGTTTAAGATTGACCCTAAACTGGGTTGAAGGTTGGACTGGGTGATCTTTGAGGTCTCTTCCAATGGGATATTTTCTGTGATTCTGTTATTTGACCCATCCAACAGTCATATGGACTTCATTAAAAAGTGAGATTGTTTTTAAAAGTCGATTTTTGACCCCTGGGCAAAAGTCAGACAATTTATTGATGGAAATTAAGAAGGGACTCTGAATTCCTTAGCTGGAAAAAGCTTGTGACAAGAATAAAAGTACAAATTTTGGAAGTATTGAACACTTTCATTCTTAGTTTCTCTGGTTTGGACTTTTTAGCCGTTAGCCTGTGGGTTTCTACAGATACAGGAGAAAAAAGTGATGTCTCACTTTCCCCAGCAGCTGCTAACCAAAATTGCCACAATTCCTCCCAGTGGCTGGAATCTGTGCAGTACAGCTCAGAGAAGACAGGCGGAGAGCAGTGCTATAAGTAGCATCCCATTGTCACCTTTTACCTCTCTCTTATAGGGACATGCACATTTGCACACCAGTGTATGGGAACACTGCAGAGTCCTGATGTAGAATGTGGTCCTGCAGCCCTGAGCAAGGACAGCAGAGCAGGCCCAATCAGATTTGCCCCGGGATAGTCACCCAAAGCCTGTTGGAAATTAGGTTGGGACTCCAATCAGCAAGAAAAGGGTTAGCAAAAGGATGTCATGGCGGGGGCATCCCTACAGCACAGCCCAGGAGAAGGACAGGGCAAAGGATCTGAGCTCCAGCATGAACTGCATGAGAGGAGGGCAGACCAAGGGATACTGAGACCAGACCTTGTTGCAGTTCATTAGTGGACCCAATATCCTGCAACCCAGCCACNGGGATGACATGGCATGACATGGCATGGCTTGTGGGGAGGCTGCAGAATTTGTTTCACTTAGAGACCTAGAGATCTCATTATGAATATTTGTGCTTAACAGATGTGCTACAATACATCATTGCTTTTTCTCTTAATAGAAATGCTGAAACACATCACTGATTTTCTTTGGTTTGGTTGGAAAAGGCCTTTGAGATCGTTGAGTCCAACTATTATCTAACTCTACTAAGTCTGGGGCTAAACCATGTCCCTCATCAACACATCCCAATGTCTTCAAAACTTCCAAGGATGAGGATTCAGCCACCTTCCTGAGAAGCCTATTCCAGTACTTGAAAAGCCGTTCAATAAAGAAGCTTCTTCTAACATCCAACCTAAACTTCCAATGGTGCAACTTGAGGCCATTTCTTCCAGGGAAGGAAAATACAGAGGAAGAACTCTTTCTTACAGTTTGTTAGGTTTCTTGTAAAGGTGTTAAGTTTCACCCTACACCTGTCCATTATCTGAGTATTCTATATGTTCTCAGTTCCCTAATCACATCTTTTTACAAATTATTGTTGTTAAACCTTTGCATCACCACACATGTACAAACAATATTTAAGAAAAAACAAACAACAAACAACAAACCCCAAAAAAATGGTATTTTCCTGTCTGTAAGAAGAGAATGGAGGTGTTTCATACATTACTGATTAGAGCTCTCTGCTCATCTCAATATGTATAAATGACTAATGGATATAGTTTGTTGCCAAACTACCTGAGGTACAATTCCGGGTCATATCCGTTTAGACTTCTTTTCAGCATCTTAATGATTATCCTTTTTCACAGAATCACACAGAACCACAGAAATATTCAGATTGGAAAAGACCCTCAGGATCACCAAGCCCAACTAATAACCCTGCTCTGCAAGGTTCACCCCTAAAACATATCCCGAAGCACCACATCCAAACGACCTTTAAATACATCCAGGGCTGGTGACTCAATCACCTCCCTGGGCAGCTCGTTCCAATTCCTGACCACTCTTTCTGTGAATTTTTTTTTCCTAATGACCAGTCTAAACCCACCCAGTCACAGCTTGAGGCCAGTCCCTCTTGTTCTATCACTAAATACCTGTGAGAAGAGACTGGCACCAACCTTTCCACAACATCCTTTTGGGTAGTTGTAGGGAGCGATGAGGTCTACCATCACCTTCCTCTTTTTCAAACTAGACAGCCCCAGCTCCTTCAGTCACTCCCCAGCTTCTTCAGTCACTCCCCAGCTCCTTCAGTTACTCCCCAGCTCCTTCAGTCCTTCAGTTTGTCTGTTTTGGTTTTCTTTTCCAGATAGTTTACAGGACTGTTGGTAACACAGACCACATGAGTGTCACACATGTGACACAGCAGCCCTTTATAATCCTTCACAATTCCCCAGAAGTATTTTCTAGTTTATTATCTGAAATTAGCTCACTGTAGATACTGCATCTGGTGAATATTGCCTTGGAGATTCACTAGAGTGCTGGCTAATGTTTTCATAAGTTGAGTTACTGAGGGAAATGTGACAGCATAATCAGCTGTCAGATATTTCTCCTACACCTGAGTAAATCATCTCCCTGTTAATGTCAGATATATCACGAATTGTCAAGGAGAAAGATAGCTATTTAATACAAAAGATGGAGCTCTAGGACATATAATATTGTATTAAAATTAGAGAATGAAATTTGGGATTTTTTCATAATAGGAATGTTACAGCAGCAGTGATACATTGGAAGTTGAAGCTGGCAATGTTTCTTTATGAATTGTAGATTAATCTCTGACTGCATTTTAGATTCAAACTTTGCAAATAATTTCTGATGCTTCTTACCTGTTGTGGTGGGTTGAAATTCCTCCCCCCCCCGCAAAATAATCTCACCAGACCAGCTCAGTTGGAAGGAAATGAAGCTGTATTTACAAGCACACTAAAAATCTAGAAACATGAAATGCAATAAATATGTACAAGATATACAATATTTGCATATATTTGCAATTTAACAAACAACATAAGAACCACCCTGGACAAAACAAGGGGGGCTGTCAACAGCTTCCTTCTCTCTCCCCACTTCCCCCCCTTTACAAGGGAAAAAGAAAGAGAAAAAAGCAGAGAGTAGCTTGTTAGTACTTAGCCACAACAAGAAGACGACCAAGGTCAGCAAGCCAGCAGAAGCAACCAGCTAGTATCTGCTGGAGTGAAGAAACTGAGAAAGAGAGATAGTTTATACAATTAACTTTATATTAGTTATCAGACTAATGAGATTATTTAGACCTTATCATTATTTTCCCTTTATATCCAATGGCAATTTATTTACATTCTATCACTTTCTACTCAAGATCTGGGGAAAATTTCCTAGGCATCAGCCTAAAACTGCCAATGCTGGTGATATCAATATTTTGAAACTGTGACAGTCGGAGACAGCAGAAATAATTTGTCTGGAAATCTTTTATTATCTACTATGAAAATAAACCTTTACTGGCCAATGATGATTTTACTTTTGCAAGAGGAAATAAAAAAAAAAAAAGAGAGAAAAAGATGTGACATATAATAATTTAGCAAAACAATACCTATAAATTTCCATTAATTTAGGTTGTCAAGCCTGTTTATCTCTATTTTCATTCTTTTTATTTGCTAAAATTTTACATCCTGACATTCAAAAACATTTACGATTCTAGAAGAGAAAATTTTGTGTCGGAAGTGTGTTAACCATAAAGTAATCTTTCATATTTATGTCTTCAGCAGCAACTGCTTGTCTTTGTATGTGAGGAATATTTGCTGTAGCCTTAATTATGTGATATACTTAAAAGAGCTGGGCATAACAGAGAGGTTGTGGATGTCCCCTCCCTGGAGGTGTTCAAGGCCAGGTTGGATGAGGCTTTGAGGAGCCAACTCTAGTTGAGAGGCATCCCTGCCCATGGCAGGAAGGTTGGAGTAGAGGATCTCTAAGGTCCCTTCCAACCTAAACCATTTTATGGTTCCATGATTACACAGTTATGTGATCTTTTTCTCTTTTTGTACAGGTGTTTATAATAAATATTTAATTGAGGATCTTTAATTTTTATTTTCCAAATCAGTTCAAATATTCAATATGCTTACATAAATAGATGTTATGTGTGGGTTTTCTCACCACTGATTCCTGTGGGCAAAGGTGTTATTACAATCTGATGCCCCAGGACATGTTCCATCATGACTTAAAAGCAGGTTATCACTAAAGTCAGAGGAACGCACTTATTTCAGTGCAGTTTGTCAGTCAGCTACAGCTAGATGTAGACAATGTGCAGCCACTGAAGTCCACAATGACAGCTCTGTAGAATGATCTACAATAAAAACAAATGCTGCCTTTGAGACAGACAGGATTTTCTTTAAAATCTACTTTGAAGCAGGTAATCCTCATCTGCTCTTGCCTTCACAAACACATCTCCACTTTACTCTCCATGTTTAGTTAACTCTCCGTGTTTCAAAGAGAAACTCAACAAACAAGCTTTACCTCCTTGGAAGGCATTTCACACTCAATATTTCTCTCCAAAAGAAGAGAAGAACACATGGCAAATGCTGGTCATCTATTTTAGTGAATTCAGGGAAGGTTTTGAGGTACTTTGGTGGTAGGAAGCTGTGTAGATGAGAAGACGACAGTGTAATAGAAATAAAAGTAGAAACCAGTTACTAGAATAAATAGCACCACTTCCAGGCTGCAGTCTCATCAGTGTCATGTGTTCACTGAGACAGGAAACTGGAGTGACAAGCAGGGTTTAAGGTAGCAAGGTTCTAACCTGCTACCTTCCTGTCGCTTGTTCTCTGAAATGGGGTCTGCAGCTAACAGTACAACCTTTCTCCCTTCCTGTCCCTGAAAGTGGGAAAGAATTCACCCCCCACTTTGCTCACTCCCCCCTCTCTGGGTCTCCTGAAGCGACCACAACTTTGAAACAGTCGAACGGCCATTAGGTTTATAATCCTCAAGCCACTAGATGTCCCTGCACAACAAACTTTTGGAAAGTCTGCAGTGGAGAGGCAGGAAATTTTCAGAGGCAGAGCAGCACCGGCAAGGCTGCAGCAACGAGAGGGTAGCAATAACACTGAATTGAGCAGAACTCGGCCTGTTTTATAGCTAACAATTTCAGGAACTGGAAACAACACTGAAGATTATCCACCGTGAACCAAACATTCTTAATTTACACAAATAGAAGGTGTGTGACATATTATTGACATACAGCATCATTTAATTGTCAATGTAAAGTAAAAGGTAAGGTAAGGTGAAAGGATTCATTGACATCAATCTGCAACTCCTGGGTATCCTACTTATTCATCCAATAAACTTTCTATGCCCTTGGTGCTTTACATGGAAAGACAGATTTAAAGCAATAACAGTTGTAGCTGTTTAAGAAAAATAGCCACAGAACTACTTTAATTAAAGCAAACATTTGCATATACTGATTTGAACACAAGAAAATAATTATTTTAAAAGAATTGGAACAGTACATTCATATTGAAAATCACCCCACCATTTCCAAATTACACTCACTCAGAGCCAAAAAAACCTTCTCCTTTGATAAACTGGGATTTTTGAAGGATTAGAAATATGTCAGATGTCTGCAGAATCATTTGGACAGCAGTGTGCTGCAGGGATCCTTGTGTTTGAGCAGCACTAGAAAACTGATGCACAGCAATTATTTTGTTGTCTCCTGAAGGAACAAAACTTGGCAAGGAAATCATTACAAAAGCCCAAACATATTTGACGTCTACTTATTGTGGCTATAATTTTGTTTGTTTCTTAAAGAAAGCATTTAAGTTTGGTTCTTTCATAAACCTTATAACATTGTTTTGAACAATATGTTTCCTCTGGATTTCTGCTTCAGGAAAAAGAGGCAGGCAAATAAAAAAATCTTGCTTCTTTTTCTAAAAATCAGAGTTCATTTTATTTGAAAGACAAAATATATTAGATCAAGATTTTGGGGGTAAGATCATTTTAGATCTGACTGTGCTTGGTTGCTATTTTGCTGGATTTTTTTCTTCCTTTTTTTCTTCCTCTTTTTTGTTTCTCACTCTTTTTTTAATTTTATTTTCTATCTTTTTGTTTGTTGGTTGGTTTATTTATATTTTTTTTTTTCCCTCACCAAAGAGATTTATTTACTCTCTGTCGGTAGCCCTTTATTAAGTAACAAAAGGATGACATAACCAATTTTGGTGATTTCCGAGGTATCTTCCATAAAGCACATACCTTAAAACCTATTTCAAAGCAGAGGTAATTTGCTAATAGTGTTTTTCTGTGTATAAATTAGTTCATTGTTTATTTATAATCATAATTTTCAGATAATTGTATAGGGTATTTCTTCATGTGGCCATTTTCAGTCAAGTTAAGGTGAGGTAGCTTTTGACAAATATAGAAACAGAAATATCTATAAACACCTCTTGTGACATGGAAAATATTTCTCTTTTTTGTACATCATGAAATCATGAAAATATAACCTGTAAAGATTTAAGAGGCCAGAGGCCAGAACAATACTAAGTGATGTAGTAAAGGTATATATCTATGTATCAATGTGTATACATGTTGTAGGTTAAGGGTTAACTGCTAAACCCTGAGGTGGAATTCCACCCAGAGGGAGGCCCTGGATAATGTAATGCATTATTTCCTTCCCTTTCCTGTATATTCACTATTTAAGCAGCAGAACTTCTGGTCAGAACACTCTTGGCTCCTGTTTTCACTTTTGCTGGTTCGAAGAGAGGCTTCTTACTGTCTGGAAGCCATGGGCAGGGTGGTGGAGCCCAGTCCACCAGTTCATTGGAACCCTAATCCATTGCCAGTTCTGGTTTTGTATATATTTCTTTTTCTTTAATACCTTTTGTACTTTCATAGGGGAGATGCTCAAGTCCCCCTCATAGCTCTCCGTTGGATTCTCTCCAGCAGTTCTCTGTCTCTCTTGAACTGGGGAGCCCAAAACTGGACCACAGTATTGGGCTCCCCAGTTCAAGAGAGATGGAGAACTGCTGGAGAGAATACAATGGAGAGCCACACAATGGAGAACCACGAGTTTGATTAGGGGACTTGAGCATCTCCCCTATGAAGAGAGACTGAGAGCCTTGGGGCTGTTTAGTCTGGAGAAGAGAAGACTGAGAGAGGATCTCATCAATGTGCATAAATATCTGAGGGGTGGGTGTCAAGTGGAGGGGGCCAGGCTCTTTTCAGTGGTTCACACTGATAAGACAAGGAACAATGTGTTCAGACTTGAACATTAGAAGATTTCACCTCAACATGAGGAGAAACTTCTTTACAGTGAGGGTGACAGAGCACTGGAACAGGCTGCCCAGGGGTGTTGTGGAGTCTCCTTCTCTGGAGACTTTCCAAACCCGCCTGGATGAATTCCTGTGCAGACTACCCTAAGTGATCCTGCTCTGGCAGGGGAGTTGGACCCAATGATCTCTTGAGGTCCCTTCCAACCTCTGATATACTGTGATACTTTGTTTATTTTTGTTAATATTGCATTTATTAACTTCCAATTCTGTGTAAGTCTGTTTTCTTTACTTGTTTCACCTTCCCCTACCTAGTGTTTCCCTGTAGGAGGAAAGGGAAGGGGAAGTAGGGCAAACTTACATTCTGTCAAACCAGGGTAATATATAACAGTAATAAAAACAATACAAGAGATTTTCCACAGATCTCATCTGTTCGAAAGATTTGTAGTTAGTAGTAAGTCCCATGATTTTCTTCTTTGACTTCTAGCTATACTTTGAACTTCTATAGGCCTTGCACACAGAAGCTTACTATCAGTTTCAGATCTGAAGTAGGTCTGAAGATCATCCTTCAAACTGAGTGGGAAATCTGACCAGGGTATTGATTGCTCCAAAGGAAAGCTCCACAGTGAATGTGAGAGACACTGTCCATGGCACAAAAAAAAAAAAAAAAAGAAAAGAAAAAAAGAAATTATTTTCCATTAATAAAATTCCATGTTCAGTTTTAGAATAAACCATTTTTTTTTCCTAATAAGGAACACATGACACATGGATCTTCTGTGTAGCAACCTAATGAACTGTTGCTAGACTGCCAAGCTGTCTGCTCTGTTTTGTTCTGAAGAAAGTTATACACAAGTAGCAACAGTGCTATATTTATAGCTAATCCACAGCACACTGGTTTTTTTGAGGCTTTATTCTAGCCACTGCATCATGTGTGAGCAGCAGGAATTGTGGAGAGATCAAATAAACCCATGACTTTGGGTCAGGATCCCCACTGACATGAGCATACCACTGACTCAAACAGTCAAATATGTGAGGGGAAACAGTATATTAGGTAGGAGAGACTAAGAGTGAAAAACAGCTGCTTCTTCCTTATTTTTTTTCCCTCAAGCAGTAGAAGCCATATTTCAGGAAGATATTCAGATTTATACAACAATACAGTTGTCAGTCAATTTTTCGTTACCATTCCTGAGGGGCAATTTTTCCTGTCCCTCGTGCCCATTATTTATATTTCTTTTGATGGATAATTTTTGACTGATTTTAATGTTTTGTTAGATAAATTGGGAAATGTACTAGAGCTGTACTAGAAAAAAATGTAAGAGCAAAGAATCTTTGAAGCAAAATACTCTTAGGCTTTAGAACAATGGTTAGGTTGAACTCTTGTGTTTGAGATTATTTTACCTAAATCTCAGAAGTAAAAAGATTTTAACAAAATCACCATGGAATTCATTAAGTATCAATTTACTGCTGCTGTCAGTTAGTAGTTTCTGCAGGGGAACACAATAATTTCTCAGTCAACTGCTGCAGCACTAAAACAGATCAGGAAGTTAAAGGTATATAGATGAAATGAGAATGAATTTTATACTGGAAAGGCATAATTATCTACCCCCAATCTGTCCAGAAGCTAGGTGCTAGCATTGCTGATTTTGTGAAAGTGCCTGGAGGTGTTTAATAGCAAAATGATGAAGACATTCATTTCCCATCTTGTGCAGAATATGTCACTTCCAGCAGCACAGCACAAGGTGATTGACGATTACTTGCTAAATGGGAACATCCCCACGTGCTGAATCTCCAGTGTCACTTCCCACAGTTTCCACAATTACTCTAAGAGACAACCACTTAAACTTCCCTATGGAAGGATACTTCCATGAGCTGATCAAAAATCACATGTTTAAGAAAGAGGTTGAAAGGTGTCACAAACAATGCTCTCTTAACTTCCATTCTGGCTATCAAAGGAGCAAGAAAGTCTAAAATATCTTTAACAGAGGTCATGGGTCACTATGGCAGTGAATGTAACAGGAGGAATGGAAGCTTTAGAAAGACTCTCCTGATATTTTAAAATTAAATTCTCCTTTGTGACGTATTGGTGTAAAAGAAAGGCTTTAGCAAAAGCATAGAACTATGTTGAAACCTTTCAAAGAGCTGGAATCCAAGTGCACTAAACCAGGAAAAGGCCTGGAAATGGAATAAAAAGCCCTCTCTTGTCTCTCATACACATTATTTTACTGAGTGACTCATATCAGGGATTAATTTTTAAAAGAATCATTTTGAAAATGAGGCATATAAGTTCTTCTTCATTCTTGTCTTATTATTTTGATACTGTCCCTTACAACAGAAGAAAACACTGAATTTTAAGGACTTCCTGCTAGAGATGACTATGTCAGCAGTCTGTCATACACTTTTTAATGATTTCTGCACTTTGGACATGCATATATTTGTATCTGTGCAGATCTCAGCTGGGGAAGATAAATCAGAAAAAAAGATTTTTTATTTTATTTTTCTTCCCTTACCTTTTTTAACAGGCAGTGACGGTAAAAAACATTACAAAAACTTTTTACAGCATTGGTTCATGACAAATAATTGCTTATAAAAATACAGACTTGGAAAGTTAGGTATTTCAGAACTCCCAAGATTTGATGCTTCAGGGAATTTTACTTGCCTGAATTGGAAACTTCAGTGGACATCTTCTCATAAAGGAAATTCAAGGTCTTTACATTTTCCTCATCAAAGAATAGAATCAGAGAATCATAGAATGGTCTGGGTTGGAAGGCACCTCCAGAGGTCATCTAGTCCAACCCCCTCTGCAGTAAGTAGAGACATCCTCAACTGAATCAGGTTGCCCAGAGCCCTGTCAAGCCCGGCCTTGAATATCTCCAGGGATGGGGTCTCAACTACTTCCCTGGGCAACCTCTTCCAGTGTTTCACTACCTTAATGGTGTAGAACATGCTCCTAACAGCCAGTCTATATCTATTCTTCTCTAGCCTGTGGATTGCAGGCAGGAAATTGGGAACTCAAAGCTTCAGGGCTTTCTTGTGTCAGAATTCCCTATGGGAATTCAAAGTGTCCCCAAATCCTTTGTTTCAAATAGAGTTTTTACTCCTCCCATACACTTATGAATGCATCTGAAGAATCACAACTTGTTGCTGAGCATTGAAAGAGAGAAAAGGAGAGAAAGAATTGATTAGAGTTCACTGGATTATGGGGCAAGAAAAATATCTCTTGTCAGACTTTAGTTATCCATCTGCATATCAAAACCATCAAAAAGATGTGTGCTTCATTGTACAAATAGCCAATGTGTTTAGGTATCTTGGGGGTCATTTTTTAACTACCTAAATTTCTATTAATCAAGCTGTGTTTTCAATTTTCCTTTCAGGCTGATGCATAGGTCAATAAAAATGTAAACCAGCAAAGGCAGTTATGACTACCTCAGAGCCCTTCATCTCTACACACTTCTTTAATTTCATATTGCTTTGTTTGTAGAAAGAATCTAGGAAGCCTAACCTGAGATCTCTAAATCCTTGATTATGACAAAATTATGTTCTTGTTTCCCTTAAACCCTTTAATGAATATTTTGAAAAGTTCTTCTCTAAGAAATTCTTTCTGTTAGATTTTCTTCCTTCCTTTTCTATGGATTATTCCACAACATGCTCATGGTGACAGTAAAATAATGATACATTCCACTGGCACACAATCAGCATGGTGTTTCTCCAGCAATATATTACATCAAATCATCAACACAGTAGCATTACAGCAGTATCACTTTGACAATGATTTAAACTAACATATCATCAGTGCTACTGTACATCACTTCAGAGACAGAGTGTGTAAATGCATCTTTAGATTGATGTGGCTCTAGCAAGAAGTATTACCGTAATGCAGGGATGATGTAAGTACAACAGGTAAGATTTCTACTCCTGCTGTAGTATTAATTATTAGCATAATGCAGAGGTGATGTAAGTATGTTAAGTCCATTTCCTTGTCATCTTATTTTCAGTTATTTTATCTGCAGAAAGTCCCTATGTGTTCACCTTACATATGAAGGTCCGACTGCACTACTCTGATGATGGTAACTAATTTAATTAGGACAATCAACCCTGATATTTACATTGATTAGGGATGGGGTCTCATTGCTGTTGACTTAAAATTTTGTTGACTTAAAAGAAATAAGATAAAGTTTTAATCAAGAAGCACTGCCTTGTTTATTACAAGAAACTTTGATGCTGAGAGAAAGTCTAATACATTGAAAATTCAAGCAGATGCCTTCTGCTCCTAATGGTTTTCCTCTATTGTTGCTGTGTTTGTGATTTGGTATAACAAAAAGCTGGCTGAGTGGTCTTGTGTGAGGTGCTTCTCACTGAAAAGGCTTACATTCATATTATGCCCATTTTCTTCTCACTGATTAAAAACTTTGTGTTGTGAATTATTTATCACTAGTCTTAATAAGATACCTAGCACACCAGAAATGCAATCGTCATTCTATAACCTTCTAAATAATACTTGGTTAGTCTTTAATGAAAACTTAATAAAGTGATACAGAATAGAAAAACAAATTTTAAAACAATTTCGGTTTCTTACTGGGAAAAGAATCTTTTCCTCATCCTCTCAGAGTGCTAGAGAAGTGGTGCTGCTTCTCAAACAGTTAGGAGGAAAGAGGAATTGAGTTAGCAGAGTACTATGGTTCTGCCACCAGTCAAGGAGAGGTAGGGCCGGAGGCTGATGGAAAGAGACTGGAAGAAATAAGCCTAAAATAGAGAGTCAAAGAACCATTTACTGATCTAATGAAAGGAGCCCAGTGCTAGAAAGAGGAAGACTGGATTTTGCATCAGCAGTAAAGCCAGGAGTGTTAATCACTGGCAGGATCAAAGACAGGGACTGATACCAGGTTTTGGCCAGCAATAAAAGCAACAAAAGTTTCTACCTTCCCCACAACTCACTTTAGACTGCTAAAAAATCTTGACCCCTTTGATCTCCTAATTGCTCTGGGGTGGAATCCAGGGATACTTGGCAAGGGAAGAAGGTTAATTCCTAGTCTGAATATATTGTTTGTGGCTGTGTATTCCTGTCCTTCTGCTGGGAAAGTCATGACACATATCCTCTTGCAGTAGGTAGCTGAGACCAAGGTGCTCTGAGACTGCTACTTAGCTTGAAATATAAGACAGCAGTACAAAGAAATGATGTGGTGACTGAGTGAAGGCGCTAGCAAAAGTTATCCCTCAGCTTTTTTTTTAGCATACGAGAAAGATGGCAGGATTATTTCAGAGACATAAATAACTTTTTTCAAGTCATTCAAACCTGTGTCAAAACATCTGCATTGTTTACACTGTCGTCACTACAGCCCACAACTTCTGCAGAACCTAATTTAGTGTCTTTGTAATCCCTTTATGCATAAGTTTTAATGCTTAGTGTTTGTAAAAAAGTTTAATAAACTTAAATCTATTTGTACTGCACAAGGTGACAGATATTCTGGAGAGTTTTGGTACTTCTGCAAGGCAGGAGACAGTGTTCCTAACTAGCACAGTTTCATGTTGGATTAAAAAATCCTATAACACAACCACACTCAATGACTTTTACTCTTCAGATTTTAGCTTCTTCCACTGCGTTGATGTGTCACCGAAATTTTGTGGCCTAATATCATTAATGCTTAGTTAAATTAGAAGCATTAGATGCATCAGTCCATACTCAGATATCAATAGTAAGAATTCACAATAATCTGGAGATTTATAGATTCATAAAATACCAGGTTGGAAGAGACCTCAAGGATCATCTAGTCTTACTTTTCAGGGTAAGAATATAATTTAAATGAGATGGCCCAGCAAGCTGGGCATTGAAACTGCGCAATGTAGGTGAATCTACCACCTCCTTTGTGAGTTTGTTCCAATGTCTAATAGTTTGAATGATTTTTTTTTTTCTTTTTTTCTGGCATCCAGTCTGAATTTCCCCAGTAACAACTTGTCCCCTTTACCTCTTGTCTTTGTGATGTGACTCTTTGTAAAAAAGGGAGTCTCCCTCCTCGTGATAGCCACACTTTTTGTATTTGCACATGGTTATGAAGTCTCCCCTAAACCTTCTCTTCTGAAGGCTGAACAAACCCAGTTCTCTCAGCCTTCCTTCATGCAACAGGTCTTCCAGTCCTCTGATCATTTGTGTGCAGTTGTGTGACTCAGGGACCTTTGGAAAGGTAATCCTGAGACTTCTCTTTATGAAAACGGTAGCAGAGAATTTAAATTTGAACATATTTTAATACCTGTAGACAGGATTGAGATAGTTTTCCATGGTTCATAAGAAACTTTAATAAACATAGAACTTTCTGCCTACTCATAATCCTCTGGCAAGATAGAAGTCCCGTGTATATTTTTGTCTCTGCTGCCTTGAGATTTAGGATGTGAGACCAGAGTCTGCGGAAAGGAATTACAGGGCAAAGGCAAGGAGAGCAGAGGTGCCTGGTAACCATGATATATAACAAGCCTCTATGACTCAGCATGTCAGCTTGTTATGTGATAAATATGACACATTTAGCCCACTATATTCACAGCTGTGCAGAAAACAAATTTTTGAGCAACATTTCTACAGGCTGGTAGTGAGTCCGCACTCGAAATCACTTTCCCAAGAATCCATTAACATTCCAAGTCACTGAGCAGCAGGGCAATTCACAGCCTTCCTGTGAAACACATCACAAGTGATTTAATGTTAACACTAAGAGGTTTTGCTGTGGCTAAGCAGCTCCATGAGCACTGTGTCACCTACCTCACTGCCCCCAGATGATTTAAACAGGCTCCTCTGTCTGGTCCATGACCAAGCAGGCCTGTTTGTAATTTGACCTGCTAAATGATTGTGTTCAGCCTTCTGGTTTTGCTGCAGACAAGTAAGATGCAGGATTCAGCATTTTACCTCTTGCTCACCCAGTCTTCTTTCTGGGCTCTGAACTGATTTAACTCAAATGCCTGGGTCCTGGGACTATAACAGTGAGAGGACAGCATCATTTACATCAGACAAGCAGAACTGCCAATCTGAGCCCATGGGAGACTCTATGTGCATGCAAAAGGCTTGCTACTGCTGCACTCAGGAGTATTCATCACTACTTTTTTTTTTTTTAAATTTGATTTATTCCTCTTTTGCTGTAACACTACATAAGTTTCACAAATCGTATAACAATCTTTTATTCCTTGCAGATGCAAAGCCTTTCAAATCTCTCTCAGGAAAATGCTGAGATGCTTAACTGTCAACTAAACCCCAGACTAAATAACTCCAGTTCCCTCAGCCACTTGTTGTATGACTTGCTCTCCAAAACTCTCACAAGCCTCGTTGCTCTTCTGTGGACATCCTCCAGGACCTCTATGTCTGTCTTGTGCCTAGAACTGAACTCAGTACTCAAGCTGTGGCCTCACCACAGCTGAGTACAGGGGCATGATCCTTTCCCTGCTCCTGGTAGACATACTGGTTTTGATCCAGGTCAGGATGTCATTGGTCTTCTTGGCCACCTGGGCTCACTGCTGGCTCCTTAAATATCTTACTATGATAAATCTAACTTCCTGATGTGTGTGTGTATATATATATGTATTTTTACGTATATATATTTAAACATATCACCAGTGATAAGGAGACAATGAGCAGTGTAAGGTTAAATACACAGTCCTGTTCTACTTCTTTCCAATTTATGTTATGATCACTATTGTTAAGCAGCTTCCACTTCTTTATTCTCCTTTCATGACCTTACTTCATCTTATCTGACAGAAGCCCATTGATCAGTGTAGCTGAAATTCCTCCTGTCAGCTCATAACAGGAACAGAGAATACTTTGACGTGCAAGAACATGGGAATGTCTCTTCATTTTCCTTAACATTTCCAGGCAAGTTTTAGGCAGAACAAGGACAAAGCAGTAAGCAAACACACTGTTGAGGTTTAAGTGTTGAAATAGAGCATGCCTGCTTGCATTTAAGATGAAAAGTATTGATTTGAGTCTTCCTTCAAATAAAGAAGAGTTCAGTGGCTGGAAGCTGTGCGGTTTAAATACTTCCAAAAAATCTACAGAGCATCTACATGCTGCAGACTGGTAACCCATAGTGAACATTAGGTATGTAATAAAATGTCAAAGCTTCAATTTTAATGTACCACAGGAAAACAAAAAATAAAACCATCCCTGGTCTGCATTCCACACTTACAAGAAGTTTCTTAAGTAATTAAACTATTTACATTAGGTTTTTCTCAATTGATTTTGACTGATAATGATGTTCCAAAATCTCTTTTAATCTTATTATATGCTGAGATGATGTAAGTTCCAGCATGGACTATATTTGTAGAAGGGACTGTACTTTGATATGGTGCTGGTTTTTTAGCTAGTGTTATTATCCTCCATAGCCTAGAATGATGTACAGGAATTTAAATCAACCTTACATCTGTGTTTACATTTTCAATTGTTACATTCCATCCCAACAGGTGTTTAAGCATCTGCTTAAGACTGTTTGTTGTATTTATAGTCATTTAAAGTAATTATAATCCTATTTAGTATCTAATTCATAATTTTGTTCTGTATGTGTTATTAGAAAAAAAAAGTTTTAATTACTTTGAATTTTTTTTACATTTTTGGTCGTCACTAATAATTTAAGTCTATGCTTAGCTATTCATTGCAAAATGATGGTTTCATTTCACTTACACAAATCTATTTTTGACAAAATTAATTATCATGTCTTTAAGTGGGAAAAGTCTTAGTGACAGTGAATATCAGTCTTTCTGTTCATTTGATGCCTCATTTAAAACAAGTTATCAAATTGTCAAAAAATCAAGACAACACAATTTATTTTTTTAACTTGGTTACATCAATTTAAGAGGAGTAAGTCCTCTAAGAGGAGCAAGTCCTCACATCCCAGTAGTATACTTTTAATGAAGATGTAGAGTTTGATGAGCTGAAGAAATTACTTCTCCAAAAAATGGAATTGATTTTGTGAAGAGATGGTCATGATACAGGTTGCCCCAGGAGGTCATGGATGGCCTCTTGCTGGAGGCATTCAAGGCCAGACTGGATGAGTTGTTGAGCAACCTGTCCTAGTGGAAGGTGTCCCTGCCCATGGCATGGGGACTGGAACTGGATAATCTTCAAGGTCCCTTCCAACCAAAACCACTCTATGAATGTGTGAATCTAAGATTTTACACAAGCAAGAAACAGTAAATTCAGAAATTAAATTTAAAAAATGTGGTTTTGAATGTATTGTTTATTCAAATAAGACCTTCAATTGATAAAGTTTACATTTATTTTCTCTCTCTCTTTAATTTCCATGGAAAAAAGAACTTTTAAGATATGATACTAGTCAAACCATGAAATATTTTTGTACTTTTGGCTTTGGGTTTTTGTGGTTGTTGGGTTTTTTTGGTTGGTTGGTTTGTTTTGTTTGGGTGTTTTTTGTTGTTGGTGTTTGTTTTGTTTTGTTTTCTTGATTTAAGATTTTTAGCTTTCTCTGATACTTTTCAATACTCTTTGGCACAATACAGATTTTGGAGAAGCTGTAGAAAGACTATAATTCATCTTATGGACAATATTTGGAAGAAATAATTACTGTTTAATCCATACATTTTGTTTCAATTTAAAATTGAAAATAATCTGATTTTCTAATATCTAATCTCCAGCATATTCACTGTTTTGTGAACATCTTCTGATAGCAAAAAACCCTCCAAATATTAACTGTTTCAAACAGTTGAAGAGATTATCAGAAGCTAATCTTACACACACCCGAGGAAAGCCTTTGCTGTGACTGTAGCAGTTATCTGTTTAGCACAAATAATAGCCTTTAGTGTCCACACAGGAATCAGTCTGGCCTGAATATCTGAGTCCTTTTTGACCTGACTAAGCAAAATTCTCCATCAGAAAAAAAAAAAAAAAAAAAAAAACCCCAAACAAACAAACCAAAAAAACCCAAAAAACCCCAAACCAAACCCACCAACAACCAAATTCTTCCTCCAGTCACTGTGCAGAGTGCTTTTACTGGACCACACATGGGCCCATTAATTAATGACATATTTTAAACCACCCTTTAGTCCTCTGTCATGATAGTTATGCTGATGAGTTTTGATTCTCAGGTACCAGGGGATAGCAACTGGAGGCCTCTGCCTGGAAGTGAGTCTATAGAGTCACTGAAAACCAGAGAAGCTTCCCTGCACAGGCACATTGTCTGGAAAAGTTAATCTGTTAATAATTTATCAACTGTAAGGTGGAATGAGAGGATATTTATTATCCTTAATATGAAATAGTCTTTTTTTCCCCCACTGAATATTTGCACAATGCTCTGCAGCTATAAAGAGATTGTTAGAAGATTGGCTTTCCGTTGTTCCTGCTTGGTCTGCACCCACAATCAGTCACCAGAAGGTTGGCTCAGCCTGTCTTCACTGCTTTTGAGGCTTTTACAGGGTGGTGAAATCATAAACCTATCATTTGAGATAAGGACTTGAAAAATGGAGTTGTATTACCTTTCAGGTATTTCAGCTCTGAGTGATCCCATTAATTTCCTTGGACTAAAAGACACAGGACATGTTCAAGCAGTTTTATTTGATTGGGTAGTCTCTTGAGTAGTAGGCTCTGAAACAGATACAGGTCAGTTACTAACTAACAAAGCTCTGTTCTGGTTAGAACCTTCAAAGTTCCTGATTATACACTATTATTAGCCATCCCTCTAATAAAGGTGCTGTTGTGGCACTTCAGTTCTGATTCACAAAGGACTTTTCCTCATGCAGAAAAGGATTTAGGAAAACGCATTCTCTTGTCTGTAAATCTTGAAGCTCTGAGAAGACAAGAGAGAATAGTAATTTACAACTTATTCTGTAATACTCTACATAGCAGATGGGATTTACAGCAGATCTTAACACTGAGCATGGACTTAGATTTAGAAAGCCTTGCTGCTTCTGTCTGGAGCATCACCAAGCACAAAGCTAAGGACCTGACTTTAGAATTTGAGCTGTTATTCATCAATATATTGCTGCCTCTACTGATTCTACCTGTGGTAATAAATGATTCATAGCAACAGAAGCTTGTGCTGTACCCTATCTGCAAAGATTTAAGCAGAGGCATTTTGTGAAGAATGCATCAAATTATACCACTCCCCACAACCCACTTTCTGATAGTTAGAAAGGAAAGATATTGGTTTGCTTCTGCAATGAACTATTAATCTTAAAAGAAAAATAAATCAAATGTTTCTTCCAGTTTAAATCTGTTATTGAGTTCCACACAGATTTTTTTTAAACAGATATCTTCATTGCATCTGATAATTTTGCTCTTGCTGGATAGATAATCCTCAAACAACTCCCAGAAGGGAGAAATTAATTATTTCAAAGTATGTATGAAATACAGATGATTTGAAGAATGTTTTTTGTGTCCCTTTCTGTAGAAGAGTCTGCCAAAAGAGCATCACTGTATCATGAAGCACTGGTGGCACTATGGTTAGAGTCAGCATCATTCAGTTACATCCTTTATGATGAAAAAATCACAAAGGGGATACAGCAGTTCTTTCATCACCTCCTTCAAGCTGGAGTTTGAAGTTCCTTGATTTAGAAGCACTCTACTTTCTCATCTACTTCCTTATGGCTGTACCAATATCTGACTCAGTCATACCAGTGAGTAAACTTGCAGTACACAATAAGCTGGGAGGGGACACAGCCAGGAGACCTGACCTAAGATGACCAAAGGAATGTGTCTTACCATATGATGTCATGCTCAGCAACAAAAACTACAGAAAAAGAAAAGAGGGATGCTCTTGGTTGTATTTTCCATCTTCCCAAGTAACCAATATGCATCATGAAACACTTCTTTCCAAGTGGTTGGCAGATGGGAAGCAGTGAATGAATTCCTTACTTTGCATTTATATGAAGCTTTTGCTTTACCTATCAAGCTGTATCTCAACCCAGAAAGGTTGTGGAGTCTTTTGTGGACAGATTAGAAACCTGCCTGGATGCAATCCAGTGCAATCTGTTCTAAGTAAACCTGCTTTTGCAGGTGGGTTGCACTAGATGACTTTCAGGGGCTCCTTCCTACCCTTCCCATTCTGGAATTCTGTTATAATCTAGAAAATGAATACTTTCCATGATGAAGGTCTAAATAAATGAGTTTCATGTGTGATTTGTACTTTCTGTGACACAATGAGCTGTCCATTCAGTGTTATAATCAGCCTATTATTGATAAATACTCCACCTTGCATCTTCTTCCTGCCTCAGAGCATATTTCTCTTCAGAAAAATCTTTCCTCAGATTCAAACTCTCTTGCTTCCCTGCATCTAAGAGGTTGAAAGAGTTAATTATCAAGTTACACTCAGTTAATTGTGTTTTTCAGGTGTGCTTTTGGGATAATTTTACTTCCATTTGCCTCAGCAGAAGTCATTTAATTGAAATTGCTTGGATATACTTCATCATGTTATTTCTACTACTGTGCACAGCACTTCATATCTAAACCTTCAGTAAGAGAGATCTGAAGGCAAAGTGAAGATATTTGCATTGGACTTTTATTTTTCAATAAAATTTATGGCAATACAAAAATTTCTGTCTATTTTGAACTTTGGACTGTAATCTCTTATCTTACAGACATTTTCTCACTGCCTTGCTGAGTTGCTTTAATCAAAATTATTATAATGGAACAAGAAAGTTAAAAGCTTGGAAGTTTGCAGCTACCATATGTGCTGTCTTTATAGCTTAAAAATATATCATCTGCATAAAGTGTGGTTTGGGTTGGATTTGCATTTTTATAGTGTCCTTTTTAGTACTGACAAAAAAAGTCTTAATTTGAAAAGAATTAAAGTTTTGGTCAACACTAAAAAAGATTAAAACTTTATTACTTTTACTGTGTCCAGCAGGAGTAGGGAGGTGATTGTCCCCTTGTACTCAGCTCTGGTGAGGCCACATCCTGAGTATTGTGTTCAGTTTTGGGCACTTCAGTGCAAGAGAGATGTGGAGGTGCTGGAACCGGTGCAGAGGAGGGCAAGGAAGATGGGAAAGGATCTGGAGAATAAATCTTATGAAGAGTGACTGAAGGAACTGGGGATGGTTAGTTTGAAAAAAGAGGAGGCTGAGGGGAGGCCTCATTGCTGTCTACAACTATCTGAAAGGACATTGTAGAGAGGCTGGTGCTGGTCTCTTCTCACAGGTAGTTAGTGACAGAACAAGAGGGAGTGGCCTCAAGCTGTGTCTGGGTAGGTTTAGACTGGACATTAGGAAAAATTTTTCACAGCAAGAGTGGTCAAGCATTAGAGTGTTCTGCCCAGGGATGTGGTTGAGTCACCAACCCTGGATGTGTTTAAAGGTCATCTGGGTGTGGTGCTTGGGGATATGGTTTAGGAGTGAACCTTGCAGGGTAGGGTTATCAGTTGGACTTGGTGATCTAAAGGTTTTTTCCAACCTGAATATTTCTGTGATTCTGTGATTCTATTGATCTTTTTGGGCATTCATTGATGTATTGCCTGAGTATCTCAGATTTGTAAAAAAAAACCCATATATCAACTCCTTAGACAAGATCCAGGGATCAGATGTTGAACATGGGAATAATTCCAATATATTTACACTTTTATCTTTTAAAACTCTGATTCTTTTCCACACTGTGCCATCTTTGCACATTGGGTACTGAAGAGGAAAAGAAAAATTAGTGCTTCAACCTGTTTGCTTCAGCTTTTTGCACTGTTTTTCTAATGTTTTCACCACTGAACTTTTATTAGTGTTGACTATGGAAGCACTTTGTCTAAACTCCTAATTCAAGGTATGCTTCAGAAGGGAGGTTTGGAGAAGCTGCAAATTTTACCTGAAAACCTTCATGTTAATCTGGTGGATTAAAACAGAAAACTGAAAGAGAGAATGCAGTTGTTGAGTAATTAACAGTGATTCAAGATGAGTTATCTATATCAATTCTTCAAGTTCCTGAAAAAAGCTTGGAATACTTATCTGAATATATCCTTCATAATAGAAGAATTACAGTTTTATATATTTTATATGTGGCCTGGCAGAGATGGATTTGGGAGTAGTGGTTGACAGTTGGCTGAACATAGAATCATAGAATCATAGAATCAGTCAGGGTTGGAAGGGACCACAAAGATCATCTAGTTCCAACCCCCCTGCCATGGGCAGGGACATGAGCCAGCAGTGTGCCCGGGTGGCACGGAAGGCCAATGGCATCTTGGCTTGTATCAAGAATAGTGTGGGCAGCAGGACTAGGGATGTAATTCTGCCCCTGCACTTGGCACTGGTGAGGCCTCACCTCGAGTACTGTCTGCAGCTCTGGGCCTCTCACTTCAAGAAAGATATTAAGGTGCTAGAGCAGGTGCCAGAGGAGAACAATGAGACTGGGGAAGGGACTGGAGGGAAAGTCTGATGAGGAGAGGCTGAGGGAGCTGGGGTTGGTTAGCCTGGAGAAGAGACTCAGAGGGGACCTTATCATACTCTACAACTACCTGAAAGGAAATTGTAGTAACGTGGAGGTCAGGCTCTGCTCCCAGCCAACTTCTGACTAGATGAGAGGGCACAGCTTTAAGTTGTGCCAGGGGAGGTTTAGGATGGATGTTAGGAAGCACTTCCTTGTGGAAAGGGTAATCAGACACTGGAATGGGCTGCCCAAGGAGGTAGGTGGTGGTGTCGCTGTCCCTAGAGGCGTTTAAGGAAAGATTGGATATGGCACTTAGTGACATGATCTGGTTGATGTGGTGGTGTTAGGTCATAGGCTGGACTTGATGATCTCAGAGGTCTATTCCAGCCCCAATGATTCCGTGATTCTGTGATATCTCACAACGTAAAGATCTTTCCACATCTATAGAGACTTTTTAATACTTCCATCAGAAGATGTTTTTTGTCCAGCACATTCAAGTGTGTAAGGTGGCTGAATACCCTTAACCTACTTCCTTTCTAAAATTATAGGTTTATAAAGGACTTCATATTGTAAGTTTTTATCAGATAATTTAGATACTTAAATTAAAATGTAGACATTAAATAAATTTAGACTTGGTTTCTACAAACATTGTTTCCAGACACAGATACTGTTCATCTGCAAGCAGCTGTTTTCTACAATATTTATCTCTGAGGAAAAAGTTAAAGGGAAAGAAATAGAATACTTATGAATTACTAAAATCAGCTCTGTCTTGTTCCTTTTGTCTTAATTTCATTTTGTTTCATTTCAGAAATATTGAGTTTGCAGATGTCTGACTTTTCTCTTGCTTAATCTTTCTTTATTAGAAAAGTTTTAATTAAGATTTGTAGAAATGTATTCTGGTGAATGAGACATGAATACATTCAGTGAAAAGAAAGCTATTTGCTTTGAATATGATATAAATATCAACTTCTGTCAGTTACAATGGTTACTTAAATTAAACTTAATATGTATATTTCATTAAATGCTTGAGAGAAAATCTATAAAGCAAAGTTTATACACAGGAGATTAGAGGATGAGGCTTTTTCTCAATTTGCTAGCTCTTAATTCCATAAGAATGTTTGTATTTTGCTCATTACTGTATTACTGAATGAAAAATTGGACGTATCCAATCAGCTAATATGCCTCTTTATTGCTTTGTCAGTTTAAATGTGGTACACTCTGATTGCCATGCCTTTGACAGGCTCAGCAGACAAAGACGAGAGCAGTTCATAGAACTGTTTGTGCCCCATGATTCCCACCTCACACTGAAAGAATCTCAGTACTATTCCTATTAATGCCAGTAAGGTTGGTTTGAGCATCAAAGCATAAAAATCTTGAATATACATCTCTCTCTCTCTGTCTGTATCACTGTCTCTATCTCTAATTCAATTTCTCTATCTCTCTCTACATCTATCTCTACATCTATCTCTAACCCTATCCTTTATCTCTATCTCTATCTCTCTCTCTCTCTCTATCTCTATATCTCTATCCCTATCCCTATCCCAATCCCAATCTCCTTTTTCTAAATTAACAGAACAGAGAAAGGAAAATTTATTGCAATGTGTAGTATTTGTATATTTGGGTCTGCTGATGTTTGGACTCAGTACAAAATAATACCTGGTTTAGTGGCATCTCTAAGAATTTGTAGTTGAAGCAGAATGGGAGCCCAGAAATCTGTCTCTGACCACAGTGAGAGAGGGATTCAAATACTTTTCTGTCCTGTGTATCATGACTGCCTTCTGAACTCAGCTATCCAGTTCTAGATTTTGCAGCCTATACTGAGTTTCTCAGCCACTCACACTGGGAATTCAGCCATTGATTTCCTAACATCCTTTGCTTTGCTATAGGCAGGGACACGTTCCACTAGACCAGGTTACTCAAAGCTCCATCCAGCCTGGTCTTGAATGTTTCCAGGAAGGCAGCACCCACAACCTCTTTGGGCAACCTGTTCCAGCTCCTTACCACCCTCAAAGTAAAGAATTTCTTGTTTATATCTAATCTAAATCTATTCTTGTTCAGCTGAAAACCATTTCTCTCCATCCTATCACTACATTCCCTTTTAAAGAGTCCATCCTCATCCTTCCTGTAGGCCCCTCTTTAAGTCCATTATAAATCTCCATGTAGCCTTCTCTTCTTCAGGCTGAGCAACCCCACTTCCTTCAGCCTGTGCTCATAGGGGAGAATGTAGATTTGTCTTCTAGAGAAAAACCCTTCTGCCTAGCTCTATGGTGATTATATTAGAAAATATTCAGTGAAAATATCTTTTACAAATGCAATAATTTTACTGCACTGTGCCATGATGTGATTTTGAAATGCTTCTTGCATTTTACCTATCCTGTTATGTTTCTTTAGCAATAAGACAAGGTAAGTTAGGAACACACTAAAGTTTCCCTTGGGAAAGAATTGGCATTCCAAAAAAACCAATTATACTGAGATTCTCTAATACTGACCACAGGATCAAAGAATGTTAGGGGTTGGAAGGGACCTCTGGAGATCATCAAGTCTAATCCCCCTGCTGAAGCAGAAACACAGAATCTAGCACAGGTCACACAGGAATGCATCCAGACAGGTCTTGAAAGTCTCCAGAGAAGGAGGGTCCACAATGTCTCTGAAGAGCCTGTTCCAGTGCTCTGTGACCTTCACAGTGAAGAAGCTCATCTTCATGTTGAGGTGGAACCTCCTGTGCTGTAGTTTACATCCATTGCCCTTGTCCTGCCACAGGGTGCAGCTGAACAGAGCCTGTTCCTTCCCTCTTGACACCCAGCCCTCGGATATTTATAAACATTTATTAAATCCCCACTCAGTTTTCTCTTCTCCAGACTATAATGCCCCAGGTCTCTCAGCCCCTCCTCATAGTCCTTTCATCATCCTCATAGCCCTCCATTGGACTCTTTCAAGTAGATCTCTGTCCCTCTTGAACTGGAGAGCCCAAAACTGGACTCAATACTCCACATGAGGTCTCACCAGGCAGAGAAGATAGGAAGGAGAACCTCCCTCCATCTGCTGGACGCACTCTTAATGCACCCCAGGAATATTATGACCTATTTAAACTAGTCCATGGTTCATGGAGCTTCTTGCTCGTGCTTCAAGTTCTTTGTCTTTAAGCAGCTGACACTTTTGTCTCTGTAATTAACTTAGTTTACAATAGAATACAGAGGATCAGAGAAAGGGCTTAATCTTTTTGTTCCCTATGGATACAAAAAAAGCAGAAGGTATTTGTGATCTAGCCCATCTGTAAGGAGAAACTTGTGAAACTTTCATGTTATTCTTGTAAATGAGTTTATTGTTTAAATAGAAGTAATTATTTTCCTTCTCCTGCTGGAAGCTTCAAATTGAGCCAAATGTCTTTAGCATTCTGCTAACTGATATAACATTTTAGAATGGTGCACATATGTTCAATTGTTTTTATAGGCAGGTAGTAACAGTCAGTTGCTTAAATATGTAGATTCAGCGTTTAGAGAAAGAAAATCTATCCAGCAGTATGTTGATTAAATGAGTGGTGTCCCTCAGGGGCTGTACTGTTTCATATCTTTATCAATGATATAGACAGTGGGATTGAAGCACCATCAGCAAGTTTGCAGATGACACCAAGCTGAGTGGTGCTGTCTACATGCCAGAGGGATGAATGTCATCCAGAGGGGCCTGGACAAGCTGGAGAGGTGGGTCCAGGTGAATCTCATGAGGTTCAACAAGAAGAAGTGCAGGTTTCTGTGCCGGGTCCAGAAGAATCACAGAATTGTCAGGGTCGGAAGGGACCTCCAAACTTATCCAGTTCCAACCCCCCTGCCATGTGCAGGGACATCTCACACTACCAATACACACTGGGGGTAAATAGTTAAAAGGCTTGCAGTTTTGGCTGTATAAAGACTCTTGGAGAGACAAGTAACTTTAAAGGTCAGTCTAAGACACTATCAAGTGAGTGCTGATTTGATTGAATTCACTAGTTTTAGGATGTGATTTTAATTAGGGTGTCTAATTCTCCCCATATAATATATTAAAAGTGACAGCAGTGAAGTGGTAGCTGAGTACAGCTGAGTCTTAATTTTTCCTCATCCTGTTTTTTTCAAGAGTGACATTTAAACTGTGTTAAAATCCACTGGATCTTTAAATTAATTTAAGAAAAAACAAGATTTTATTGGATGGGTAAGGATTTGGGGTTTTCTTTTCTCCTTCCCTTGATATGATGAGGTTTATCTTTTGGAATATTTTTAGGTTAAATATAGTTCAGCATAGGGTCACTTACCTTTTGAAGGATATTTTTAAACTAATTTTGTTTGAATGATTTAATGAGGAAATCTTCTGGACTTAAAAATCATTTCTTTCCAAACAGACATTAAGTAAGAGATATGATTTCCTAATTTTCTTGATTTATTTAGTTTATATTCACTGATTGCCTTGACTGTAAAGCTGCTTCTGATATTGCTTCCTACTTCTCTTCAGTTTATCAAAGGAATGAGATGCCCATTTTTATTGTAGTTTGGTCTATTTGAGACATGCAGAAAAAAACTTAGAAAAGAAAAGAAACAAAACCCCAAACAAATATCTGTTAGAAATGTTATATTCAATTTTCTGATATGAATTAAAATCATTACTAATTTCCCTGTTTATTTTCCAGTATATACTACTAGTAATGTCCCATAATTTTTCCCTTTGTTTCTCCATAGTCAATGTGAAAATTGGCTTTTTAAATTTCTTTTTTATGTCTTCAGGAAGCAAATTTCCTCTCATAGACAAGAACTTCCTTTTCTCAGTATATGCTTTGTTACAGTTCCCATGGCTCAGTGACAGCAAACTTCAAAATCCAGACTTTTTTCTAGCCCACTGTGTAAATTTGACTTTACACATCATTTTCACTTCTCCAAAGCTCATAAAAGTCATCATTTCTTGTCCAGAGTCTTCAAATAGTAGTTAGATTGTGTAAAACTCCAAAGTCTCTCTAGATGTAAAGCTTGTTATCTCCCACAATAGCTTCCCAGTAAATATAAATAATTTTTTAAGGATTGGAGAAATTACAGTTGAGATTCTCTGGGGGATTTTCTGGCAAGGAAAATGATGTTTTGAAGTTTTTTCAACAGTCTTGAAAACAATCATATCTTTTAAGGTTTCTTCATCTGAAAGACACAATTTTGAACTGAATCTATTGAGAATTATATTCCCTCCTTCCAACCTTATCATTAATTTAAGATATCCTTATATTTAACTGGCACATCTACCCAGTGGTAGAGAAGGATTTGACTTGACAGCCACATTCAAAAGAGTGGCAGTCTACAGCTTGATGTCTAAGTGGAGACCAGTGAAGAATGAATTCCTCAGAGGTCAATATTGGGACTGACACTCTTTAACATATTTGTGACACAAAGAGTGGGATGGAGTGAACTCTCAACAAGCCTGCCACCAGCACCAACCTGTGCAGTGCTGTCACCCAGAGGGACCTTGACAGGCTTTAGAGGTGGGCCCAAACCAACCTGATGAAGTTCAATACGGCCAAATGCCAACTGCAAGGCAATCTCAAGGATGAGGCAATCCCAAGCACAAACACAAGATGGGTTATAAGTGAATTGAGAGCAGCTCTGTGGAGGAGGATGTCAGGGTGTAAAAAAAAAATGTATAATCATTTTAAAATATCTTTGAGTTTAGAAGCTGAAAGGGACAAAGCAGCAAATAAACTTCCAGAAAATAGTGGTATTGAATAATTATGATACAATGTCAGATGATATAATCCACCTCAACATATCAAAAAAAAAAAAAAGAAAAAATTCTAAAAAAGCAGCTTCATTTTCAAGCAAACTGAGCATAAAGACACAGAGCTGAAAGCCTGCTGCAGTCATGCATAATCTTCTGAAATGAAGTTACTTATGTAGCTTCCCAAATAATGACATAAAAGGCTCTTTTACTCTCCTACCTCAAAGGTTTTAGTTTGCAATTTTCTCAGTGAAGTACTACATTCTACTTTGGAACTTACCAAGGTTGTAGCTAGATTCAAACTCAGAAAAAAATGAATTAGTTTGCTAAATGTAGAGAGAGATTCCAAGAAAGAAAGTGAGACAAATAGAGGGAGGAGGTACAGCAGGGTGGAGGACTGCAGAAAGAGTCTGGTGAAAGATACAAAAAATTACAAGGTGAATGAAAGATAAGAAATACATAGACAAAGAATTGTAATAATAGGGGGAAAAAATCTAAGAGAAGTAAATTTTAATACAAATTTTAATGAAAGAAACCCAAAGCATATCCGCTTGATGTCTTTTATTACTGCTAGCTTTAGCCTGAAGGTGCAGGGGCCAAGCATGGAATTATTTTTATTTAAATAAGTAATGTGATGCCTTTACTGGGGGAAAACCAAAATACATAAAAACAATGACACACACAAAAAAAATTGCTTACAAAAATATCTCATTGTCATTGGCAAAAAATAATAATAAAAATAAAAAGCAATGAAGTCCAAGGTATTACATTAGTATTTCTAAAAATCCCTGACTCTGCCTCTGAATCCAGTGCTGAGATTGCACCACTGTGTTTTTGTTTCTCTGGTTTCATTAGCCTTATGGTTTCATGTATGTTGTGCACAATAAGGCTAATATTTTAGTTGTTTCAGAGATATTTTCTGGGATTTATAATCCTTCTCTAAGTTTGTATTTTGATTTTAAAGCCCAGTCTTGCAGCTGTTGAGATTAGCAAACTTCCTTTGCTGTCGCTGTCTGTAGGGTAGAATCCCACTCCTGTCAGGATACCCTTCCTCCTGCTCAGAAGTCAGCACAGCTTTCAAGTTTTACACTGTTTAGCATCACAATCACACACAAACTAAGCAAATAAACAGAGTATGCCACATAATTTCAGGGCTAAGTGACAATTCAAGACAATTCATTATCCCAGCGTAAAAGGAATTTGAGTTAGGTTTTTATTTCATTGTTGTATTTGTTTTTTTTTTTGAACCAGACCAAAAGGTAGGTTATCAATATAAAGACACCTTATCAAGTAGGTCATATTATAACATAACACAGCACNTTTACACTGTTTAGCATCACAATCACACACAAACTAAGCAAATAAACAGAGTATGCCACATAATTTCAGGGCTAAGTGACAATTCAAAACAATTCATTATCCCAGCGTAAAAGGAATTTGAGTTGGGTTTTTATTTCATTGTTGTATTTGGGTTTTTTTGAACCAGACCAAAAGGTTGGTTATCAATATAAAGACACCTTATCAAATAGGTCATCATATTATAACAAAACACAGCATGTGTTCAGGTAGTTGGGGTTTGTTTCTTCACAGCAATTCCATAGCTAAACTTGGCTGCTGGTGAAAGAATCATGTGTGAATAGATTGGACTAGAAAGATCATAGAATCGTTTTGGTTTGAAAAGACCTCAGGGCAATCCAACTGTCAAGCTAACACCACCATGGCCATTAAACCATGCCCCAAAGTGTCAAGTCCTTTGAACACTTCCAGGGGCAGTGATTACACCACCTCTCCAAGCAGCCTATTCCAGTACTTGGCTTCAGAAAAGAAATTTACACTCATACCCAAGCTAAACCTCTCATGGCACAATCTGAGGCCATTTCTTCTCATTCTTTCACTTGATACGAGAGATGAGATCTCCACCTCATTACAAGCTCCTTTCAGGTAGTTGTAGAGAGCAATGAAGCCTCCCCTCAGCCTCTTTTTCTCCAGACTAAACAATCCCATTTCTCTTGCTCTTCACAAGACCTGTTCTCCAGACCTGTCACCACTCTCACTACCCTTTTCTAGACATGCTCCAGCACCTCAGCGTCTTGTAATGAGGGGCCAAAAACTGAACACAGTATTTGAGGTGCAGTCTCAGCAGTGCCCAGTACAGAGACATGGTCATTTCCCTACTCCTGTTGGCTACACTATTGCTGACACAGGCCAGAATGCTGTTAGCCTTCTAGGCCATCTGAGCACACTGAGGGCTCATGTTAATCCAGCTTCCAACAAGCAGCACCAGGTCCTTTTCTGCTGGGCAGCCTTCCAGCCACTCTGCACCAAGCCTGTATCTTTGCCTGCGGTTGTTGTGACCCAAGTTCAGGACCTGGCACCTGGCCTTGTTAAACCTCATATAATCGACCTCTGCCCATTGATCCAAACTCTGAATAAAGAACAGCTCAAAGTAAACTTGCTAGAATTAAAATGACTGAGGGAAAATAGCTAACAGCTAAAAGGATTACAAGAAACTGAAATCTCATTCTCCAGAAGTGATTATTTCATCAAAAAAAACAGTGTAGTTCTGGTTTACTGGCTAGGAAACATGGATTCATAGCGATGATAGACTTCAAACCCCACTAGGGAGATCACTATGAACTAAATTCCACATTTTAATTACAAAGGAATGCAATCGGCTTACCTTGAGGCATTGCTGAAATAGTCACATTTCTATCAAGATGAGATGCAGAGTTTCAGGCAAGGGTTTACTACATTTTTCAAGTGGTGATAGGCTAAACATTGAAGTTTGAAGGCTAAGGTATTTTCAGAAGGTAAGACAGGAGAAGTGATCGTGACCACTTTTCTAGCTAGACAGCAAACGCTACATCATGGATGGAAATGCTGACCGCTAGGGCTAGTTCACCTTCATCTTTTCATGTCCCAAAATATTGTTAAAATATACAGTAAGGAAGAAAAAAGAAAGACAGAAAGAAAATATGACAAGAAGAAAAATAGACCCCAGAAGTTACTCACTAGATGCATATGACTAGTAAGTCATATACATACACTAGTGCCAGGAGCAGTAGGTTTTTCAATACATTTAATGGTTTTAAATTGCATAGTTAGCACAAATATACTACTGCTAATAGGCACTTTTGAAATGACAGCGATAAGATGCTAGATTAGGCAATGGCCATTTTCTGACCATTATTATCTCTCTTTTTAAGGTAATTACTACAAATGACCCTAAGTCCAAGGAGGACTCCCTTTCCTAGAATGAATCACTCAGCACCAGTGGCAAAACGCTCTCAACAGACCTGTTAACATTAGCACATCTATTTGTCCAGAAAATAAAATAGAAATAAAAAAGTGTCATATAAATCTTTATCTGATGTAAATTGCCATAGCCTACCTGTCTCTTAAGCTGATTTACAGTGATTGGTCAATATGTACTGCAGATCACCCAAAGCCAATATAAGCTTATTTACAAATTGGAAAACAAGGGAGCTTGCTGCAGGCAAGAGTAAAGCATGTCTTCGATTCTTCCTTGAACAAGTGATTAAAAAAAAAATGAACTAGTTTCTTCCAAATGTAAGGTTAGTGAGTCATCTTGCAGTGTCATTTGCAAAAAGAATCCTGAGGCTGTGGTAGAGCAGCTTATCTTAGTCTTGCCAGGTTTATTGCTAAGCAGAGTTTTGAATGCTTAACACTTTTTGAAGGATTTCCGAATGTCACACCCTGACTGATAGCTTTACTCAGCGACTTCCTTGCTTGTGACTATGTGACAGCTTGACAGGCATCCTTAGGGTTCATTTAATTATTTTATGCAAGTCTCCTTACTGAATAACATTAATGACTAATTTACTTTATACCCATAGCAGCAGCAAACTTAAGCTGCCACATTACATTCTATCCTAACTCTCCCACTGAATAGCTCTGGGCAATTTTGTACTTTTCCCCTCTGTCTCAGTCCAGAGATGGAGAGAGGCTTGGTTCTTTTTGAACATTCCCATGCTGTGAAATTAAAGGCACAAACAAGGTCAAATATCAAAAGTGAGGCTACTTATTAATAGAATAAAGTGGACGGAACAGAAGAAGGGAGAGAGAGAGGGAAAAAAATGGAGAAAGACAGAGAGCAGGAAAGGAATTATATTACCACCCTCCCCCCCAGACAGAAGACGATTTGGATCCAAGGAAAGGTGCTGCTGCATCCTTGTTGGCTTGTGCTGTCCACCCTGGAGGAGGGGAGGGAGAGGTCCCAAAGTCTTCAGTAAGATGCCTTTTCTCTTCTCCAGGAGTTCTTCTTTTCTTCTTTCAGCAGGCAAAACTTAGGGCACAGCTTTGCTGGTGGTGGTGGAGAGAGGGTTCCTGGACTGTTGCTTCCAGGCTGAATGACGAATTTTATCTCTGTGTCTGTCTTTTTCTCTCTTCCTGAGCAGGCACTGCTCAGGTCTTTTATACACAGGTTTTTTTAGGTACTTGTCCAGGTATTGTCCCCGGGGAATCTTCTTGTGTATTCTTTGTGTGTTTACAGTGGTCCAGTGGAGTGCGTGGTGGGGCCTCCTCCTCCTTCTTTGCCTTTTACCTGCCCATGTACACAATACACATCAGGGGCTTACCATGCCAGGTGGTGAACCCCTTGTATAGTCCAGAAGCCTTTTCAACATCCTCCCTTTCAGGGGTGACTGATGGGTAGAGATGATCTTGTCTATGCACATTCCAGAGAGTCAGTACCAGTGGCTTCCACCCATTACAAATTTCTGTTGCCAGAGAGTCTTTTCACCATCCCCTCCCTGGGCAGCTGTCCTCTGGGTGAGGAGCAAAGGTGATTTTATCTTTGTTGATTCAGATCAGGAGAGAAAAGATTTAGTCTCTTATACCTGCCCTCCTCCTTTAGTCAAAAAAAAAAAAAAAGAAACAGGAAGTAGATTTCAAATAACATAAAGAAAAAAAAAGTAGATTTAAAATAACATAAAGAAAAAAAGAGTAGATTTAAAATAGCATAAGGGAAAATAACAGAATGAAGACTAAAATTTGCACAGTTTAATGCGAAATAAAATTATCGTCAAGTATTGCAAAAATAAAATGAGTAGAAATTCAGACTGATATGAAAGTGTTCTTTTGAAAATATTCCTTTAAAAGAAAATTAAAAAAAAACAACAAAAGAAACAACAAGGAAAGAGAATGAGTGATATTTTAAGTTCTGAATAGAACTTACATATAATTATTTCCATTATTATTATTGCTGTTGTTATTGCCATTTTTACTGTGGTTTCTTCTCCGGCAGGTTAAAACTCTATTTCTTTCTCCAGAGATGCCTTAATTTAGATAAATGCTGATTTTTTTTTTTTCCTCATCATGGCAGAGATTTTCCCTTCCTTAGCACCCACTAAGTCTTGCAGTAAATTCAGTTGATGAGGAAGGGAAAATGTGATTTATAGAGCCATTAAATAGCTAACATGCTCTTAAAATATTCATTAACAATTCTGAGGTTCAGAATATGGAAACCTTACATTCATTTTTGCTGGGTAACATCGTGACATTGTATTTTCCTCTGACTCACTTATCTTCCTCATGCAAAGTCCTTGCCATTTTTATTACAGAACCTCAGAAAGAAATTCAAGCTGGAGTTTAAAGACTCAAAGAGGTTCACACGTTACATCACAGATCTATCTAAGCTACCATCTAGTCTGATGAAAGAATAGTTTATATATATTTTTTTTTACAATTCTGACAAAAAAAAAAGAAATTAAAACATTCGCTGTATTAAAATTTAAAAGCAAAAATATTTTTACCCTTGTAAGATTTGATTTTTTTTCTCATGGGAAAAATATATCTGGATGTGGTGATAACTGCTGCTTGTCTACAGAATATCTAACATAAAGGTTAATCCAGAATGACCTAGTAACAACCTCCTGTTTCTCTTTGCTTAAGAATAAAATACTTAGGATTGGAGGTTCATCACTGAGATTCTTTAAAAGAAAGTGAAGCATATTTTTCTTGCCACACTAAAAATTCCCCCCCTTTTTCCCCCTGTTGTAGGTTTGATCCTGTTCCTGCATTCTGATCCGCAGAATTTTTATTTCTGTGAACTACCTCGGTGGCCTGGATGCTGTGTCAAAATCCATGGAATGAATTACTAGCTGGGATTTGTCACAATTGTGCATAAAATGATGCATTAGCAGAACTGTTGGAAGTTCCCACAAGAAATTGAGAAAAAAAAACCAAACCAAACCAAACCAACCAAACAACCCCAAACAAAAAAATCCCAACACCAAACCCCAGTACTCTGCAGCTTCGATGGCTAAAGAAATATTAACTTTAGCTCTCTCAAGCACTTCCTATTTACCCCAGAGAAGCTGTAAAAGAAAAACCATTGTTTCATCAACTGTGTGGTTGCTTGTTTCTAGACAGGCAGTTTCAAATTCATACTTTAAAAAAATTATGATTTGTTAGGTGTTGAACAAGTATAGCTACAAATGAAACTGGGAAGACTGAACAGCACTTCTGTGACTGGAGGAGTGATCAAGAGAAATAGAAAATGATATACTGGAGACACCAGAAACAGCTCTACAACTTACTGTTGGAAAAACAATTCCATGGTAAATTTAGGGACATATATATATATAGATGAATAAAGCAAATGATTAAAACAAAAATCCAGGAACTCAAAGTTTTAAGTTCACACATTCTGAAACTGCCATTAAATCTTCACCTGTAGATAGCTGTAGATAGAAAAGATGATGTCTGATAGATTCATGCAGCACTGAAGATATGTACTTTGTAGCCACTGAATGTATTAAACACCTTAATATTCATCTTGAATACAGTGGGAATCCTGTAGAAATGGTTTCTGAGAGCAAAGAATTAAAGACTTTTGATCAGCTCTTCAAATGGTATAGAGTGTTATGGCTCTTTGGCACCTCTGATGACATTACTCCATTTTTTAGCTCCTTATAGTGTGAAACTGAAACCGCACACACGGAAGAGAAAAGTCTTAATTTTGGCATGTCCACATTTATCTGTAATTGACTTTGCAATTCTGGCAATGCTGTTTTCTCATGGAATTGTGAGTGTAATGTTGGAGTGGCGTAAATTATGACCAGACTAAGGTTTCCTGCTCTGACTGGTATTTTTCTCTTAAAAACAATAATAATTGAAATTATTTACATTTCAGGGCAGAACTGGATTGCTTAATGACTTTAGTCTTCTATAATCATTACAGGATCACAGGATGCTAGAGGTTGGTAGAGACTTCTGGAGATCTTCGAGTGCAGCCCCCCTGCCACAGCAGGAACATAGAATCTAGTGCAGGTCACACAGGAACACATCCAGATGGGTGTCCAGAGAAGGAGACTCCACAACCTCTCTGGGCATCAGTGTTCTGTGACCCTTACAGTAAAGAAGTTCTCTCAGGTTGAGGTGGAATTTCCTGTGCTCTAGGTTATATCCATTGCCCCTTGTCCTATCACAAGACACAAGTGGGAAGAGGCTGTCCTTTTCTTCTTGACACATTAGCTAAATGAAATAATATTTATATATATTATGTGAAAATAAGAGTCAGTTAAAATAGTAAGGTTCCATATGTTAGTACTCTCGGTAAACAAAGAGTTTGCCAGCGAATTTCATGATTTATTCATGGTTATAGGGAGTTTCTAAATTGTTTGTACATATCAAGATCAATCTTACAACAAAAAGTTGCTGCCCATACTTACTTTCTCTGAAAGGTCATAATTTTATGGGAACAGCACAAAAGGAATACAATTGTACTATAGCTCAGATCTTCTCTCTATTCTCAAAACAAAATCCTTAGTATTTGTTATAGCAAACCAGATTTTTCTGCACCATATCACAGAATCACAGAAATGTTCAGGTTGGAAAAGACCCTCAGGATCACCAAGTCCAACCAACAACCCTACTCTACAAAGTTCAACCCTAGAACATATCCCCAAGCACCACATCCAAACCACCCTTAAACACATCCAGGGTTGGTGACTCAGCTTTGAGTGGAAGGCAAGTGGCAGAGGTTCTTGATAAAAATCTGATGAATAGTCTTTGTGGTGAAGGAATCACCAGAATCTAGTGGGGAGTCACTCCATTTTTGATCAGGGATGATCACCAACAAGTATCATTACTGAATAGCATTGTTTAATTATAGATATCAGAATTTGGGATGAAGAAATATACTCTTGTGCCATCATTCTTGAAAGAGGTCTTCTACCCCCTGTTCCACCCCTTGTCCTCTTTCATGGCAAAAGTGAATGATTCGTGAGAAAATAATGGATTATGCAGACTATTCGTTATGAACATCACACTTTCAGGGCTTTACTGACAACTCCCATCTTGTGATTATGCTGTGTGAAGGTAAAAACATCTGCTGAATTAATGACAAATCTGTCGGTTGCTTTATCCACTGCCCTGTTTGAAATGATTAAACTCATCGAGTGTTTGCTTAATCTATTTTCTTTTTTCATATACCATGCTCACTGCCTGGGGCAAACCCATCTAATAATTTTCAATTGAATAAAACCATAACTCATGGCCCAATAAATTATTAAATAAAACCTCTGCATTGCATCAGATTCATCATTCATCTTACCACAGTGGCAGAAAGCCTACAGAATTCCTTAACAGTTCTTGCTGTGATAAATCGTTCTATTAAAATTTATTAATACAGTGCTATATATTAACACATATTCTGTTACTGAATTATCTGTCTTTTTTTTTTTCTTGTTCAAGTGCCAACATGTTGCATGAATAATTTCATTGGTCTGAAAAAAAATTACAGTCAGATCTCATGTTATTTATTTATTTTTTTATATTTACATTAACCCTGAGAACCACTCAAAAATGTGGCAGTGCTGCTGTTCTTCATTGTTTTTCCTCATGTTTTCAGTTAGTTTCTTCAGAACTATTAATCTCTATCTGATGTAATTAACTCCAAAATAAATGTAGAATGTTCTTGACACGTGATAGAAAGAGCAAATGATGATTAAGTAGGTAGCTGCCATAAAACTGTTCTATAATATAGATTAAGAGATGTCTGTTTCACTGTACAGAACTGTCCTATAATATGGATTAAGAGATCTCTATTTCACTATACAAATATATTAGAAATGAGTGACTTCCCAGTGTACATTCCATTGATTTTTTTTTGAGGATGGATAATTAAATAGAGAATACTGCATAGAGCTGGCACACATTTCTCCATGCATCTTTTCTTTTTTTCAATAGAAAAACAAAGGTAAACACAATGAGATGGAAAAGAAATGCTGAGGGAAGTGGAGCAATGAGGAAAATCAATGATCAGCCTGATCATTTACTTATCATAGGTGGAAGGCTGAAAAAATGAACAATTACCCAATAAAATGCATTTGTACCCAGGGATGATGAAGCACACTGGTGAGGAGGTAATTAATCCTTGGCTATTGTTTGCACTATTTTTAGGGCACCAGCCTAGGAGTGTGTGAAATAAATGTGAATTTATTTTCCCCATGTTCTTTAGATTTCATGAAATCCATCATTACAAGTGTAATTGCCTTTAGTGCCCTGTTTTGGGGAGAGACACTTTCATGGTAGCTGGAGAAGGAAGAAATTTGAAGTTGCAAATAATTTTGGACTCTGTGTTCCTTAGTTTGCAATAAGACATTTGCTCTTTCCTAGAAAACAAAAGGACATATTGACATTCCTATTTTCCTTTGCAATAAGAAGCAACTTTAGTTTAGAAGCAGCATCACTTCCACAGATAGGGATATGGGAGCCATCATTAACCTCAGAACCCTTCATTTGATCTAGGCTGAGGGCCAAAGTCAGTTTATGCTGTGACATTGCATCCTATAACCCTTTAGCAGCAGAACTTGCGCAAGTCCTTAAGGATTAACTCTATGTCCATCAGAAAAAATGCTGGAAAAGCTTCCCAGTGTGTATAGAGTTCTTGCTTTTAAACTTATTTCTTCTTGGAAAATATTTTCATGGGATGATGAAAAGGATTTAACCTGAAGACAATATTTAATCAGTACCCATTTCTGTCAAAGACAGGTATTTTAAGCAGATAATCTTATTTTCTGAGTAATCTCACCTGTTTTAATAACTTCTTAAAGCCACAAAGATTCTTTTTAAAAATCTCTCTTACATGAACAGTAAAAATAGGTGGTTAACAAAAGTTTCAAAATCATGGCACTTAAATCCACATAGAACCATTTAACAGAATGCAAAACAATAAATAAATCTGGTTTGGGCTAATGCACTTTGACCATTCTTAATATGAATGTGGGACTGCTCAGTTTAGCTTTAAAAACAGCAAATGGGTAAAGGCATTGCTGAGGTTCACTGCTTAGCAGCATGTTGCTAAGAAAGAAAAGTTCTTACATCATTTTTATCAAGAAGGAATTTTCTGACAGAGCCAGACTTGATGATTGAATGTTCATGTGTGAACTCAGCTATATTTGCATGCTCACACCAATCCCTAACATGTAATTGCATGTCCTCATAAAAGGTGTAACTCCCAGGGCCTGAGAGCCAGAGAGAGGAACACAGGGTGAGGGGAGCAGAGTCACTTCTGCTCAGCTTGAACCATCGCTGTGTTTAATCTGCATCTTCCTTTTAAACTACATCGACCTCACACTGGTGGAAGAAATGCTGCTTGTTTGTCTGTGGTCAGGAAGATTCAGCAGCTGCTGCAGTAGCATCAGGGGGGCATTCAAAATGCACAGTTCATATATAATGACATATTTAAGCCAGATGCCTTTTCTCAAGGGATGTAGGCAGGGAAAAACACAGGAAATAATTGCATGTTCATGACTGGGTCTTCTCTGAACCCAATTATCTGATCAAGAAGTAGCTTTCACCTGCAGTTGCACCTCAGCAGGAGTAGCAAATTATAGTAGCAGTACAGAGGAGCTCTGTCACCAAGTCTTGGAGATTTATCACTTTGCCTTGCCCTTTTCACCTCCTCCTCCCTTGAGATTACTTAATTTTTTCCTTGAAAACCATCATTTATTGACTATTTCTCTCTCTGTCCCCAAAAGAGTCCCTGTATGCCAGAACAGTGCATAGGAGAACAATAAAGATAATGAGCTGATTGTTTTGTTTTAGGGGAAAAAAAAAAAAAAAGCTTTAATATTGTTAAAAATATCCAGAAGCAGGTATGCTGGCACTCAGCTGGCCTCTTCTGTTCAAGGAGGCTCTAGCTCTGCTGTACATACCATAGCCTGAATACCTGCCACTGTGTCCAACCGCAATACCTCAACCAAAACTCAAGAGCAGCCATGCTTGTCCCTCCAGAGATGACTCTGCTAACAAGAGAGCTGTCAGTTCAGCCTAGATTTCAGCTAAGTCATCAGTGATGAAAATTTGTTCTCAAAGAAAACCTCTCATCTCAGACATCAGCTGCAAATCATAGAATCATAGAATCAGGAAGGTTGGAAGAGACCTCAAAGATCATCGAGTCCAACCTGTCACCCTACACCTCATGACTATCTAAACCATGGCACCAAGTGCCACGTCCAATCCCCTCTTGAACACCTCCAGGGATGGTGACTCCACCACCTCCCTGGGCAGCCCATTCCAATGGCCAACCACTCTCTCTGTGAAGAACTTTCTCCTCACCTCCAGCCTAAACCTCCCCTGGCGCAGCTTGAGACCGTGTCCTCTTGTTCTGGTGCTGGTTGCCTGGGAGAAGAGACCAAACCCCTCCTGGCTACAACCTCCCTTCAGGTAGTTGTAGACAGCAATGATATGGATTAATCACTTTGCTACCTCTGATAACAAAACACTGACTTCTTGCAGAGGTGGAGAGTGGTAGAATGAGCATGTTGTCAAGAATGTTCCCTTTAATTGCGCTCTGGTTTGGTTTTGCCACTTACAAATGGGTGCCAACATTCTGTGTGTTGCCATTCGTTTTGCCTTCAAGCTACATGGAAAATGGATCAGACTTGCTTAGGGGTTTGCCCATGCAGATTCTAGCAGCATGATACTGAAGGTCACAGAGCACTAGAGCAGGCTGCCCAGAGAGTTTGTGGAGTCTCCTTCTCCAGAGACTTTCAAAACCCTCCTGAATGTATGCCTGTTCAGACTACCCTAGGTGATCCTGCTTTTGCCAGGGGGGCTGGACTCGATGATCTCTGGAGGTCCCTTCCAAACTCTAGCATTCTGTGATTCTGTGAACAGCTCTGGATTCTGTGGAATTTCACAGTGCTACTGCTATGGAAATCGGGAGAGGCTAAGAAGTCTGACGCATCCTGTGCGTCCTTAGAGCACCAAGTGGATAAAAAAAGTGTTGATTTTGTAGGTAGGCAGACTGAGAACAAGATTAGCAGATCACAGTTTCAACATCAGCACACATGCTGCTCCACCACAAAACATCTGCATGATTTAGGCTTGAAAAAAAGAAATGAGCTGGCCTTGCATCTACAATTTTCTAGTGTTAGCAGGTAAGCAGGGACTGGGAACTTGTATCAACAACATGCAAATTTTTGGTGAGGCAAATATATTCAGTTAAGCTGCCTAGAAATTATACCCCAGTTTTGTTGAGCAAATATTTTGTAGGAAAACCACACAGATTAGAAAAGTGAAACACCCTTTATTTCAAGGATAATAAGATCCAAATGTGGCATTAAATGAACAAATAGTTATAACTACATTTTATGCCAGAACCTAAGCTGGTATGAATTGGCAGAAATTCCTCAATTTCAACATTCACTGATACTCTGACAGCTTTATACTCTAGGGCTTGGTTTCAGCATGCAGAACAGCAACAGAATTAAGTCTTCCTGTCTGAGTTGTTGTTTCATCAAAGCATTTTCATGTTTGAAGCCAGTTTTATCTAGTTTACACAGAACAACTTTCAGAACAACTGAAAGTCAGCCATGTTTCTGGTTAGAGGATCCCTAATTCCATCTAAATCCCTGCATCTGATGTCTAAATGCTTGTGCAGGCTTAGTGCCAGTCTGGGGCTGGAGGCTGGGAAAGAAAATTTGAAATAGGAAGATTTTAAGGTCTCTGGATCTGCACCTGACCATACTGTAATTATCATTTAAGAACTCTATCACATAAGCTTTGTCAGTGTACAAGAGCATAAAGAAGAAGGCTTGAATACATGATTTATCTTTTTAATTATGTGGCTGTTTGTTATCCTAACTAACTAACCCTTAAAAAAAAACCCCAAAGTTCACCCCTTCAAATAACCACCCCCCCCAAAGAAAAAACAAGCAAGCAAACAAACAACCCACCCAAATCCTACAAACCAAAACCAAAGCAACAAAATCCAAAACCAGCAACCGTAAGGATTAAATTTTGTTGGATCTTACAGGAAGAAAATTACCAAAAAACTCTCAGGATTCACTCATGGAATGAATCCCTCTGCTGATACAATATACTGATGTCTCCTTCTGTGTTGTTTCAGGGTTACGGAAGATGACAGAGGAAAACCTGCTCTGTGAAAGGAGTTGACAACTGCTTCAGTTTTCCATTAAACAATGCCATGGGCAAAGTTCCACAAGTTGATACAAGCAATAAGCTGGAACCAAGTGCGTGAGTCATAGCTGCCCTCCTGGGACTTCCAATACCAGTCAGAGAAATAATGCATTCATTTGCATTTTCTTATACTTTTTCTTCAAAGTTTTCTTTGTTCTTATCACTGACACTCATAATTAACTTACACTCATTCTGGAGACATTTGGTCCTAAGGCTGTTCCTGTAAAGTGAACATAACTTCTCTGATAAGTTCTCATTTCATGAGGGGATGGGAAAGACTGTCTGCTGAGACATTGATTTCAATCATGGTATCAGTATAAGTAATAAAGCCACCAAATAATCAAGAAAAAGAAATTCAGGTCTGGTTTTATTTTTGGAAGTACACTATGGTGTACTTTCATTTGGCACACTATGTCACTACTAATGATATTAAAATCATTTTAGCAATGAATAATGGAAAGATGTTTATCATAAAAACACTCTACCAAAGAAACTTCAGTTTTATTTTGTGTACACAGGAAGAATGTAACTGATTGTAGAAAAGGAAGATAAAAGTTAGTGTTATGCACTTTTGAAACCAATGTAATATTGGGACTAAAATTGGAAGAGTACGTCCAGCAAATTGAAGGAAATTCTCCTCTACTCTGCCCCCGTTCTGAGCTCCCCAGTTCAGGAGAAACAGGGATCTACTGGAGAGAGTCCAATCAAGGGCTACAAGGATGAGTAAGGGGCTGGAGCATCGTTTTATGAGGAAAGGCTGAGAGACCTGGGGCTCTTTAATCTGGAGAAGAGAAGACTGAGAGGGGATCTAATAAATGCCTATAAATATCTGGGGACTGGATGTCAGGAAGGAAGGGACTGGGACAGCCTCTGCTCACTTGTGCCCTGTGATAGGACAAGGGGCAATGGATGTAAACTACAGCACAGGAAATTCCACCTCAACATGAGGAGGAACTTCTTTACTGTAAGGGTCACAGAGCACTGAAACAGGCTCCCCAGAGAGGTTGTGGAGTCTCCTTCTCAGGAGGCTTTCAAGCCCCATCTGGATGTGTTCCTGTGCAACCTGCACTAGATTCTATAGTCCTGCTGTGGCAGGGAGGTTGGACTCGAATATCTCTATAAGTCCCTTCCAACCCCTAACATCCTGTGATCCTATGAACCGTGTGTTTGGAAACTATGCTGCTTAGAGGTATGGCATAACAGCTCGGATTTCTTTAACATGTAGGTGTTGATGAGAGCTTGTGCTAAATTTTCTCTTTTGTCTGTGTCCTAGGACACAAAACATTGGAATCCAAATTACCAGATGTAAATATTGCACTCAGGTATTTTAAAGGATAGCAAATGAATAGAAGAAAAAAATAAATAAATGGGAATGAAATTAAATATATATCTATATCTGTATCTATCTGTATCTATCTCTATCTCTATCATCTCTCTCTGTATCTGTATCTGTATCTGTATCTGTATCTGTATCTGTATCTGTACCTGTATCTGTATCTCTCTCTCTCTCTCTCTCTATCTCTATCTCTATCTCCTTCTCTATCTCCTTCTCTATCTCTATCTCTATCTCTATATCATCATCTATCCTGGTCAGAGAAGACAGAAATGAAGGTAAAAAGAGTAATATCCTACAACACATTAAGCATTAGTTAAACTCAAACACATAGCATGAATAAAACAGAAGACAATTTTAAATCTCTTTAGGGAAGTGTAGAACACAAGTATAGTCATAGAAATATTCTATAAACCCCTACTTGTGACAGAACACTGAGATATTATGAGAAATACTAATAGCCCTGAGAGCCCTCCTTGTTATGTTAGACTTGAGCTTCTAAGGATATATATTCCAGAGAAATGCTACTAATAAAAATAGTTCTGCATGTGTGTGTGTGGGCAAATTTAATCTTTAACTTAGCATAGATTCAAAGAGGTTGTCACAAGGGAAGTGAAGTTGGAGAAGCTGTGATTTAGTGAAGATATGAGCCAAAGCATGGAGAACTGATTGAAGAAGAAACTTTAGTGTTTCTGGGATGTGCTGGAAAAGGAAATAAGCAAGATGTAGAAAGATTACAGTTTTCCAGTAATTTGTGTGCGATTACAGCTTTTTAAACATTTTAGCTAGCTGGATGAATAAAATATGTATGTACCAATGATCGCAGAATCACAGAATGTTAGGAGTTAGAATGGACCTCCAGAGATCATTTGATCCAACCTCCCTGACAAAGCAGGATCACTTTGAGCAGGCCACATAGGAAGACATCCAGTTTGGCTTTGAAAGTTTCCAGAGACAGAGACTCCACAACCTCTCTGGACAGCCTGTTCCAGTGCTCTGTCACCCTCACAGTAAAGAAGTTTCTCCTTGTGTTGAGGTAGAACTTCCTTTGTTCTGGCTTATATACGTCATTCCTTGTCCCATTACTGGGTGCCACTGAAAAGAGCCTGTCGCCTTCCTCTTGACACCCACCCATCAGGTATGTAGAGACATTTATAAGATCCCCTCTCAGGCTTTTCTTCTCCAGACTAAGCAGTCCCAGTTCTCTCAGTTGGTGATATGCATTTTGGGATTTAAAGCATAAAAAAAGGTGGCATGAAAGTTCAGTAGTATGAAATTCAAGCTCATGCATTTGAAACCAGTTAGCAAAAACCTCTACAATAAGTTTATATCTTAGAACAGGCTATAGTCTGTGTGTATGACTCTGCATAGAATCAGTGCTTTTGCATTATATGGTCCAGTGCTGGAAGGAGGTATATAATCTGTTTTAAGTAAGGGAAGAAGGATGTGATAACATTTTTATCTTTTCTTTATTCAGGTAAAAAAAGAAAAAGCATTTCTACTTTCTTTTAAATACAATGAAACATTCTTCATTTATGTCTTTTCTTCAGGCTGCTGAAAAACAGCTAATTATAGGGACATGTTGATAAAAATTTCTCCCTAGCTGAATAGTCAAGAATATATCCTACTAATATTTCCCCATCATACTGAGAGGATTTATATAGCTTTGACATTTTTAGTCTCCATTTATGACTTTTTATGTATGTATTATACCATTTTTGGTTTTTTGTTTTTATTTTCCTCCTATAACAATAAAAAAATTATGTATAAAGCAACTACAAGTTTCACCAGGAATAACCATCCTCCTGATGCTACCTATCTCATTATTCCTTTTCCTTTTCTTAGCCTTCATTTCAACCCAATGATTTTTTATATATATATGTGTGTGTGTGTATATATACATACACACACCCCCTGAGTGCCATACTGACTGCCTGTACATGTCATTGCATACAGAATACAAACAATTCCAATGTAATTTGTGTATTAATGTACCCAGTTGAAATTAATTATGGTGCAATGTCAGATATTAGGAAGCTGACTTGATGCCTTAGTTGATTAAGGCCCAGTACCATAAGGCTCTCGCCTTTATTGAGACAGGTATCAAAATAATGCAATATGAAGCAGGAGTTAATGGAACTGGATTCATATAATGTTTTTTCTTCCTTACCCCCTTTTATTTCAAAAGATGGTGAAGGGAGGAAAAGATAATGAGGAAAGGAGAGGTTGGCAAACTGCAAACAGTATAGAATTCTTCTTATTCTTCATTTTCCACATGAATTATTAAACTACTGTTTTTTCTCTTGTTTTCCTGATTCATCTGTGTGTCCTGTCTTGGTAGTCACTGAGGAATAGAAATATCAAAACAAGAATGCAAGAATTGGAATTTACAGAGAGTAAAGACAAGGACAGACTCTGCCCTTTTATATCCAGTTACAGGACAGGAGAAAACAGGAGCTTAAATACAGGAAATTCTATTAAAACTTAAGAAAAAAAAAATGCCTTTTTTTTCACTTTGAGGGTGGTCAAACACTGGAGCAGTTTTCTTAGAGGTATTACGGAGCCTCCATCCCAGGTGATATTAAAAGCTCAAGTGAACATGGCATTGAACAACCTTCTGTAGATGACCCTGTTTTGAGCAGAAGGGTTGGACTAGATGATGTCTGGAGGTATTTTCCAGTCTCAACACTTTTGTGATTCTGTGATGCTGTGTTCAGGATTATCTTGCCTGAACAGGTGAAAATTTTCAAGCTCTGCTTCTGTGTTTTAAACTTTATTTTTTTTTTCCTTCCTGTTTCTTCTGCTAATGAAGGATAATAGTTTGCATGAAGGTCTGAAAACAAATATAAATCATGTGACATGTGGTATTATATTTATAATTGCTTTTAAAGGCATAAGTGACACAAGTAAATAATCTGTCTCATTAATTAATTCCTAACAACATGTATCCACAATCCTTACAAACCATAAGTTACGCTGTTGCTGGGAAATATAAAAAGAAATAAAATAAATGCTATGTCATAAGTAAGTCTGTGAGTTATTTATAACATACATTTTCCTCCAATTAAACTCTGGGAGAAGAAAAACAAATACAAAAATAAATTGCAATACTTAATAATTCTAGTTTAGTAAATGATACAGTCCAAAATTGGATAAAATCAATTTTTCAGTTGCTTTCCGAGATTCCACACAGAACAATATTTTGGCTGCATTTCAATTACAAGCAAAGACAGTCCTGAAGGGTCTCATTTTGCATGTCAACTCAGCTGATTTTCCACCTACATTTCATTACTTCTGCCATATAATGTCACTTTTATGATTTTGCTTAAAGTAAGAACCGTTGTCTGCTAACAGGAGAAAACGGGTGTTTTCCACCTCTGCTAATGAGATTTTGTTTGCTTCAAAATAAAAAGGAATATTTTTTCTGGAATATTTAGCTCAAGAATGTCTATAGCACAATATGTATAAATTGCATGCAAGGTCCTAGATATGAATAATAAATGCACAATATTTATTTCTATAGTTAACTTATTCTTCAGACCAAAGGAGATGTTCGTTTTCAGACTACACTAGCCTCATCTATCTCCATGATGTCCTTAATGCTATAAGATGTTACAGCAACATTGCCAGCTCCTGCAGGCCTGTAGCAACCTTTAGCTACTCAGGCACACTATTAGATTGCCAATGTAATTCAGACATCTCATATCAAAACAGCCAACCAACTGGCTCCAGATCTTTGTAAATTTATTCACCTGATTAAATAGTTTCAAATTTACTGACTCTTACTTTCTTCTTCTTCTTAAGTACATATATATACAAGTTGGAAGATCTTGTTTGAGGCTGCTAAAAAAATAAAGAGAGGTAGCACTTTGCACAAATTCTTGCTGTCATAACTTGTTGTGCTCCTCCTGCAAATCACTGCACAACACCTGGACAAAGAAGCAAAGTGGTAGAATGTTTTTGAAACAAAAGTGACTAGAGAAGTATTTTGAGGTGACTCTTCCTAAATGATATAAATCCATACAGGATATTTTGGGGTTTTGGAGGAAAGTTACCCACTTTTTATAGAATGTAATGCCATGTATATTTTCTTTGGATGTAAGAGCTATTTTGTATTTAAAAAGAAGAAGATATTTGAAAGAAAGAAAAATTAGGATAAATCTGATTGTGAAAGAGTATCCAGAGAAAAGATGGATGTTTTCCAATGTGTCTTCTCTGATGAGCAACTTACTTTCCAAATTAATTATTTTGGCCCACACTCTGCAAAAAAAAGTAAAATCATTCAGTTGTTCTCTTAGCTGGTGTGTTGTTTTAATCTATCTATACATCTGTCTCTTTATCTGTCTAATCTATTTATGCACCAAAGAATAAAAAGAATTATTCACCAAAGACATGAAGAAAATTTTCAGCAGAACCCACTGTATAAATGCATGAAGCTGAACCAGGCCACCTCTGAGGCAAAGCAATGTAGCTTTTTCCACTGGAATTCAGGGAACTTTGCCTTCTCATAACTTTTCCCTAAACCAAATGATAATGCTAACCACCGAAAGCACAGTAAGGCAGCAAACTTCATTCTGGGGAGCTGAACCTGTTTTCAAACATATTATTCTTCTGGTTTGCTATACAACTGTACACTCATATACACTACTACATATACAACATATAAGGCACATGAAATACTGTTGCTACATTTTTATTACCTTTTATAACAGCTTTTGGAAGTAAGTTTTTGAAAGTGAGTTTCTGAAGGATGAATGAATATTTGTTTATTTTGCCTAGTATGTGTGAAGTTACTATCTAAACGGCAGAACATGTACAAATTAGCTACATATTATTTATTAGGCACAATTACATACAAATGAATAATATAAGGAAAGTACTTATTCACCTTCCAAACCTCATCCAGTTCCAACTGCTATAATGTGGAACAGATTGATCATGGAACAAAACTGAGTAGCTACTCTAAATCCATCTAGCTTTAGCATGTGGAACTGAAGTCAGTGAGTTAACAAATGAGCTACTTTCAGGAGAAGATGAATGATGTCCCCAGAATCTTAAAATCTCGAGAGGGTGCTAAGTGTAACTGGATAAGACACAGTAAAATCCTGTTCCTGAAAACTGCAATGTTTTCAGGGCATTAGTAAGATTCTGTGCAATTTCATAATTTTCTTATGCAATCTGAATGGAAATTGATTTTAATTTTTTTTAAAACCTAAATATTTAGTAAGTAGTAAAGCAAATATTTTTGCAAAGTTTCTGTTTGTTGAATGCTCTGCTCATGTACAGTGTCCTAAGCAGCTTATTGTTTTTTTTTTTTTAAGAGGAAGTGAGTATATGACAGTGATTATTCATAATTTGTAACTTTTAAACCCTTTACCACCGATTCTCCCATCTCAGACCCTGCTGAGGACATACCTACAATCACAGGAGCTTTGTCTACCTCTGTCAAATGCTGATGCTAAGCTTGTTAGCATTTACATTAGGCATATGTGAGTTTACAAAGAATCTGACTCACTGGAGTCACACATACACATTATTATGCCCTAAAACTCAGAAAACTTTCATTTAAATGAAAAAAATATGTGAAGGAAGGTGGGAAGAAGGTACAGAGGGAAGGAAAGACTGGGGAAGGAAAAAGATCACATACAGAGGCATGGTTTTGGTTTTGTAACCTCATATCTGAATCATTGTGCTGATTTGTAACTAGCTGTCAGCTAGCTGTTAATTCGCCTGCAGTTTTACTGGTGATATTTGGTACTGAAGGAAACAGCTGAACAAATTCTGGTCGTGGTGTATTTTTTCCTAAAGTCAAGTTAAGAATCTGCAGAGGGTAATGCCCTTAAAAAGTTCCAGTCTTTCATGAAGGAAGACCTGCAGGTGAATGTAGAACTCCCTGTGCATCAACAATCTTCAACATGGCCTAATACCAGGTCCTGCACTTGGGTCACAACAACCTCAAGCAATGATCCAGACTTGGGGCAGTGTGGCTGGAAAGCTGTCTGGCAGAAAGGGAACTGGGGGTTCTAATGGACAAGCAGCTGAATATGAGCCAGCAGTGTGCCCAGGTGGCGAAGAAAGCCACTGGCATCCTGGTTTGGATTAGAAATGCTGTGTCCAGCAGGAGCAGGGAGGTGATTGTCCGCTTGTACTCAGCTCTGGTGAGGCCACACCTTGAGTGTTGTGTCCAGTTTTGGGCACCTCAATACAAGGAGAGATGTGGAGGTGCTGGAGCCAGTGCAGAGAAGGGCAAGGAAGATGAGGAAGGGCTGGAGAATAAATCTTATGAAGAACAACCGAAGGAGCTGAGGGGAGGCCTCATTGCTGTCTATAACCACCTGAAAGGACATTGTAAAGAGGCTGGTGCTTGTCTCTTCTTACAGGTAATCAGTGATAGAACAAGAGGGAATGGCCTCAGGCTGTGTCTGGGTAGGTTTAGACGGGACGTTAGGAAACATTTTTGCACAGAAGGAGTGGTCAGGCATTGGAATGAGCTGCTCAGGGAGGTGATTGAGAGACCAACCCTGGATGTGTTTAAAGGTCATTTGGATGCGGTGCTTGGGGATATGGTTTAGGAGTGAACCTTGCAGAGTCGGGTTATCAGTTGGACTTGGTGATCCCGAGGGTCTTTTCCAACCTGAATATTTCTGTGATTCTGTTTCTGTGATTTTCATTTGCAATCCATGTCTTTTATCAGCTTTTATTTTGTTCTGCTTTTCTCAGAGCGATTTACTTTTCAAAGCAAATAACAAGACAACAGTTTGTTAATGTTGTCCATCTCAGGAGCCAAACACACCATTTGAATCAAGCTGATCTAGTTTATGCTCTAGCATTTATAATACAGGAAGTACTACTTTAACTTTGAAGCAATGTGAAACATTACAGCATTTTACTTAAAGTCGTCCTTTTTCCCCCACAAGACTTTTTCACAGTCCTTAGTATATCATAGAATCACAGAAATAATAAACTACTAAACCATGGCACCAAGTGCCATGTCCAATCCCCTCTTGAACACCTCCAGGGATGGTGACTCCACCATCTCCCTGGGCAGCCCATTCCAATGTCTGACAACTCTCTCTGTGAAGAACTTTCTCCTCACCTCCAGCCTAAACCTTCCCTGGCGCAGCTTGAGACTGTGTCCTCTTGTTCTGCTGCTGGTTACCTGGGAGAAGAGATCAACCCCCTCCTGGTTACAACCTCCCTTCAGGTAGTTATAGACAGCAGTGAGGTCACCCCTGAGCCTCCTTTTCTCCAGGCTAAACAATCCCAGCTCCTTCAGCCATATTATCAACCTATCTGTGACAAAAAGGAGGAACTAAGTTTTCTGTCTCTAGCTTTGACATTTAATATGAACAATTAAATCCATTGCTAGCAAATACAATCATCTAGACTTAGTTACAGCCATCCAAAAACAAAGTGAATTTATCTGAAAATAATACCAGTAAAGCTTTCTTGGAAGAAAAGTCACAATTCCTAAAGAAGCAGGAAAAAAAAAGGTTGCAATAAACATTTTTCAGGTTAATAGAAACATAACAGCTTGAACATTACTTCTCAGTAGCAGGTGTTTCAGCTAGAAGTGACATTTATTTGGGAAAGCATGAGCCAAGGGAATGATGCTACTAGGAATAAGACACAAAAACCTTTCTAGAAAGTGTAAGTTTATTAACACTACAAAGGAAAACAATAAATACTTATAATGTAAGTTTTCAGTTGCTTTTCTACATTGCATAAAAATGTTACACCTTCAAAGGCAAGCCCTAGTATAAAAGGTATCAAAACAGTGTTCAGGAAGAGTAGGGAAGTATTTGTGCCCCTAGACTTGGCCCTGGTGAGGCCACAGATTGAATACTGTGTTCAGTTCTGGAGGTCACAGTATAACAAAGACATTGAGGGTTTCCAGAGAAGAGGAGCAAGGCTGGTGAGGGATTTGGAGGGAACTGTGTATGAAGAGATGCTAAGGGAGCTGGGGTTGTATAGTCTGGAGAAGAGAAGGCTGGAGGCTGATGGGAGATCTCATTGCTCTCTGCAACTACCTGAAAGGAGGTTGGAGTGAGGCTGGTGTTGGTCTCTTCTCCCAAGTACTTATCAATAGATTTAAATTGTGCCAGGGGAGGTTTAGATTGGATATTAGGAAAAATTCTTTCCTGAAAGAGTGGTCCATCTTTCTATACCTTTAGATAAAAATTTGTGCAGCCTTGATTTCAAAAAGGAATGACCCTTTAGGATGGGGAACAGTTAACATCTTATGCAGGAAGTGCCAGCTGAAGCTCATAAAACTGGCTGGTGAGCTTCTCTTTTCTGTTAACCTTCTGCTCCACTTTACCTGGATAGATGGCAATGACTCAGTGCATTCTAAAATGATCATCAACTTAGTGAATATATCTAGTAAGACTTTTTAGTTCTTCAGGTATTTCTTCTGTTCTTGAATATCACACTTTTCATATGGTCTTATGCACTTCTTTATATGAAATTTCCTCAAATGGTTGATAGCTTCATCTTTTTCTACTGTGACTAAATCACCTTGCTCTCATAGATTCTACCACTAGTCCCAGAGGCTTGAGGCCAGAACTTGCCAGTAAAATTGAGGATAAAACCTACACTGAAAGCATCAGGCTTTTCATATATTTTGTCACTGGGCATCTGACTTCAGTGAGCAATTAGATTACATTTTTCTTATCTTTCCCTTTGCTTACAACATATTATAAAAATCCTCGTTGTCCTTCACATACTGTGTGAGTTGCAACTCTGAGATTTGGGTTTCCTCACTCCATTCCTTCATGTTCAAGCAATTTCTCTGTATTCCTTTCTCGTATCTCATTCCTCCCTCTACCTTCTGCATACTTTCTTTTTGCATTTGAGCTCAGTTATGAGGTCCTTGTTCATCAGTGTTGGCCTTCTGCTGTGACTGTAACTCACTGCAAGTTGAAATGGACTGTTCTTGCGCTTTAGGAGGTCACACTGAATACTAAATAGTCCTCCTGGGCCTCATTGCCCTTCAGGGCAGTCTTCTACTTGATCCTGCCAAGTAGAACCTTAAAAAGCCAACATCTGTTCTCCTGAAGTCCCGTGCTGTAATTCCATATTAGTCTTGCTCACATCTCTCAGGGCTTTCAACTTCACAGTCTTGAGGTTTCTGTTGCTAAGGCTGGACTTGGACTTCACAGCTCTGACTGGTTCTTTCTAATTCATAAGTAATCAAAAGAGGGTAGTTGAGCTGTCTATCCCCTGTGTCATCAACACACTCCAGAAATCTGAACCATGCCACCATGTTGCTCTTCCAAAAATTAGCAATGTGATCTAAGTCCCACATCAGTACCAGTGCCTGTAACATGAGGCTTTCTCCAGCTGAAACAGGCTTTTCTTGATCAATTGGTCCAGAACACCTACTACAATGTCAACTTTCTTCATCTGCTTCTAGATCCTTAGCCATAAGCTCTTAGACAAATCCTCACTTGTCTGCACACACTCAAGCCACACCTTTGTATAGAGTGTAACTCCTCCATCCCATCTTCCCTATAATGATGAAAAGCCTAAAAAATGTGAATCCAGCCATAGATTCCACCATCCTTTTTTAATCTCGAAAAGAACATAGCCCTGCAACTGTGCACAGAATTCTACCTTCTTCTTGTTTCCCAGGCTGGAAAAGTTTGCTTGCACACACTTGGGATGTTCATCATGAAGCTTTCATGGCAGGAGTAGGAACACTTTCTGCATTTTGTTGAGCCTTGAGGAATACTTTCTTGTGTTTGTCTCCATGTCTCTTTGGGATACTGCTACCACCCTCATATGAACCTAGTTTAAAACCATCCTCACTAGGTTAGCAGGTCTGTTGGAAAAAAAACATCCAGTTTTCCCCTACTTTGCATCTTCCTTGTGCTTTTTTTCGGATCCCAAGCTCTTAAAACATGAAGCCCTGCTTCAGCAGTGGCCATGCAGCCAGGGTTTTCCTGCAGGAGCCCATTACCTGATCTTTTCCCTTTTGCCACCAAGATCGAGTGCACTGCCTGCATTCTCATGTTCTTTATCCTCACCCCAAGGTCCTTCACATCGTTCACAATACACTAAAAGTCTTCCCAATGCCATCATTTGTCTCCATATGGATGAGCAAGAAGGGATAATAACTTGCAGGCTGCATGAGCCTCAGCCATTTCTTTGCAACACTGCAGACCTGAACCTCTAGCAAGCAACAAATATTACCGAGACAATAAATCAGTTGTGTTTCTGTCCCCTGCAGACATTAGTCTCCAACTGCCAGCAGCCACTGCTTACATTTGGGGCCAAGTGACTACAAAAAAAAAAAAAAAAAAAAAAAAACCAACACCCCACACAAAACTATTGCTACATATAGTTTTAAATATGTACTGGTTTGAAATTTATTGGCATTCTTGACAAAGAGAATTGGAAATCAGGAGTCACAGCTCATTACTTAGAGCTTAAAGCCTTTGACTTTTAGAGCTTTTTCATTTTACTTAAATGTCCCCTACTGTACATTTCTAAGGAGACAAAACACTCATGAAGTAGTATTGAGCCGTGGGAACTCCCCCTTCTTTGAGTTAAGTTAATTGATTGCTGTTGGACAGCTGCTAGTGCTGCTAGCTCCTCTTAGTGAGCTGAATTGATTGCTGTGTCTCCTAGTAGGTAGGCACAAGATAAGTTTCAACTTCACAGAAAACACTACAATAATTTGACTCTTTCATTGGAAGTCCCTGCAGAGAGACTATGGAATGAAAGGACTCAGAGGAAGAATTATCCTCTTATCCTGCCTTGAAACAATCCTTCAGGTCAGGGAAGTAGTTTGGAAGCAGCATGGGGACTTTTTTATGCTTAGGCATATGCTGCATTTGTTCAGTGAGAAGAATAACTTTTATGTACTCTTTTAATTCTATCAATAGGGACTTAAATACTGTTGAAGGCAGCATATTGCAATGTCATCCAGTAAAGATGTCCCAGTTGGGAAAAAATATTCCTTCATTGTACTATTGACCCATTCCTTGCATTTGTCCATGAGATTTTTGTTACAGCTTCATCCAGAGGGAAATTACTTTCCAGCTCAGCATTAGTTAAAGTGCTGAGTAGAGCGTTATCTTATTTATATCTGCTTCCATTCTCACTCTTACACAGTTCTTGATTTCCCCTAACTCCTGAAGTTGTCCAAAGAAATTATATTAAATTAAATTAATGCAGATAGCTAGGTGAAAAGGCATCTCTTCCCTCCCTCTCTTCTCAGCCCTCTCTCTTCTTTGCCCAGTCTCTCTTGGTCACCTCTCTCACACATTACAGCAGTGTGTAACATGAACAAGAAATCTAATATTTCTATTTTTCTGGCTGTCGAATTTTCTAGTCTTTAGAACTTTTAGAATAAAAAAAGTCCCACCATTTCAGCCTGAGGTTTCCTACCCAAAAAATCCCCAAAACTAAGAAAGACAGAAAGGTTTTTAAAATGTGGGAATGATAATGAGTGAGATCGTGAGATTAAAAAGAAGAAATGCTAAGCTAATACAATAGTAACTTCTTGTTTTAAGGGATAACCTAACTGAGGCAATTCTGGAAGTTAAATTGATTAATCTAGACAGAGAATTTTATTTTTATGGGAAAAAGAGTAAATAAGGTTTTACAGACTTTATTCAGTGCTCTTGGAAATATAAACCTTAGTATCTCTATCTCTATCTCTATCTCTATCTCTATCTCTATCTCTATCTCTATCTCTATCTCTATCTCTATCTCTATCTCTATATATCTATATATCTATATCTATATATCTATATATCTATATCTAATCTATCTATCTATGTATCTATCTGGAAGGTTTGCCACTCAGAGGTGTGGAAATTGAAGTGCTTGGCCAAAGTAGTTTGATGCAAAAAGTCTACATAAACAATAATGAGCAGCAAATGAATGACTAGATATGCACCTTGGGCAGATCAAAATATTTCTGTTTTGTCCAAGGACTTTTACTACTGCATCTAGGGTGTCTGAAAGAGTACTTGTTTAAAATAAACAAACAATCAAACCCTTCTATGTTACTTAGAAATTAAAATACCTGAATGCAAACATTTTCCCAATATTAAAATGAAGCAGTGTGGGAAATCTTGCAATAATCAGACTGCATTTCACTTCTCACTAAGATCAGGGAGCACTCAGACCTCTTTTCTTTAAGTTTTCCAATCTATGACTCTTGGGTCTTTCCAGAGAAATTTCCCTTGGTTAGGGGCTGAGAAATGGATCCAGATCAGATGCTGCATTATTGTACTTAAGGAAAGGATTCATTCAGCAAGGGACCAACAATCTACAGCAATCAGCTAATAAGGAACAGTTCACAGTTGTCCTGTTCCTGGGTTTAATCGAGTAACTAATTGTTTGCTTGCACAAAGCTCTCAGAAGACAGCCACAAGTTTGCCTTTTTTTCACTTTGGAGCTTACACATCCTTGTTGCACAGCCAGACTTCACCTTGCCCCTTCTCAGCTGAGTTTTACAAGGTGGAAGGATTAATGAATCTGTCAGTAAATGGTCCATGACCATTCCCTAGAATCTCAACTCAAGAGGACCAACCCAGGATGTGAAAATACTCCCCCTGCTTTGTTCTCTCTCTGCCTAAGGGTAGCACTCTCTTTTTCAGAAAGTCTGAAATATTCTGAAGAACTGTTTCTCAAGAAAAAAAAGCTAATTAAGATAGAAATAAAAAAATCTACCAGATGCAGCCCCTGAGAAGCATCCCTATAGTGATAAGTCTGCTAGCAAAAAAAGATTGAACAGCATCCAAAATACGGCAGCTGATGTGAAATATGGATAGTCACAGACAGGAAGAGGATTTGACCAAGGTAGATGTAAGTTACAGTAATTCACTGCCAAGAGCTGGGTCTCACAACTAAAATGTCAAGTTATTTCAGACAGTCCTGTTATGGGAAATTGCAGTAAACTTTTTTTCAGAAGACATATGGAAATGAAACAAATGTTAATAGATTCATCTAGCTTGGGGGAAGCTGCGTTTCTGGTTTGCTGTATCATTCCATCCACGTCCACTTTACTTGCAGCCCTCCTCCTCTTCACAATTTCTACCTCCAGGCCACTGAGTCTATAAACAGGAACAAGGTCATCAGTAAAATACAATTTAGCTCTTCTGAGAGCCTGATAATTAGTGTTTACATTACTGAAGTGGAACTGGCTGAATTTGTTGACGGTGTATTCCGAGTTGGTTACCACCAAGTCAGCTTCGTGTGTCACCTTGCTGAAAATCCAACATTCTGGTGAGTAAATGCTGGCACTCCTGCTTTGTTAGAAGGTAAACAAGCATTGGCAACTCCTAGATAAAATATATAAAAAAAAAAATTCTTTGTTGCTGTCCTCTCTGACTGAGAGGAGCTGTTATGGATTGGCCACAGCCCCCATTCCCCACCCGCTTTGCACTACTTGGCCCAGAGTAGGAGGTGTGGGGTCAGGCTCTGCTCCCAGGCAACTTGTGACAAGATGAGAGGGCATGGCCTGAAGCTGTGCCAGGGGAGGTTTAGACTGGATATTAGGAAGCAATTCCTCACAGAAAGGGGAATCAGACACTGGAATGGACTGCCCAGGGAGGTGGTGGACCTTATACAGGTCCTTTCCTGGAGGTGTTTAAGAAAAGATTGGATGTGGCACTTAGTGACATGGTCTGGTCAACGTGATGGTGTTAGGTCGTAGGCTGGATCTGATGATCTCAGAGGTCTGTTCCAGCCTCAATAATTTTGTGATTCTGTGACAGTAACCAACAACTGATCTCCCTGTCTTTATCTCACACCAGGAGCTTTTTTGACCCTGTCTTGTTGAGAAGCAGGAGTGAGGAAACGGCTGGGTGGCCATCTGGCAGCTGGCCAAGGTCATACACACTGTTGTACTGTTAGATAGAAAGAACGAATGTAAGGAACAAGATCAGCTTCAATGTCATCATTTTCTGTTAGCAGCACTAAAATAGGCACATAATTTAAAATGTACTTCAGTTTGAAACAACACAGAACATTTAATTTTTATTAGGATATGTTTTCCTTGCATCAATTTCCCTAGAAACTTTAGCTGAAAAAGGTTTTTCAGATGATGCCCTCATTGAACTGCAGTTGGGATTCCCTTGCTACTGCCTCTCTTTTCCCACTCCCTTCCTCCCATCTATCAGAACAGAGCTTTTATGAGAAAGAAAATATATTTTGTCCTCAGAGGTTTCAGTCTTCCAGAGTGAATGATAACCAAATCAATTTCTTCTTCTTTTTTTTTTTTCCCTCTGAAAGCAGTGCTTGTGAGTAGCACTACAGATATTAAACTTTCATGTTGAAAAAAATTGTCTTCCAGACTTGAAAATGAATTAAGTAAAATCTGGGATTTTTAACACAAAGGGGTAGCAAACTTTCAACAAAGAATCTCTGAATTGCTAGAATTCTATGTGCACTTTGAAAAGATAAACTTAAGACCCAAGAAAACAGACAACTGTACCAAAGGAACATCATATATATAGGTAGAAAACATTTTCAGCAAGCCTGATGGAATCCCAATCAAGGCATATTATTCAAAAGTCTATACCAATCAGCACGAAACAAAAGGCTCACACATCCCTAGTAATAAGAGACAAAACATATCTAAATCCCATTGTGGCCTCTTTATAGTAATGTCAAGCCCTAAACATTCCTCCTGTACTCTTACCTCCTCTTGTCCAAAGCTTCTATATTCACAAAGGTTGCAGCCAGCATTTGCCTGCCTCTAATCAATAACTTCAAATTGACAACATTCATTCGACTTTGTGTTTTTACTTTAGATCCACTTTTGGTCTATTTTATGTTTAGTAGCTTTCTACTTCGCTCCTCTGACCTCAGTATCACATTTTTGTGAATATTCATTCTTGAGGGAACGATTTTTTGTCAGGTCACGTAAACACACTCGATGGTCTGACAGTTTAAGGAAACCCCATAACCTGGGCAACCTGTGGTAGAAGAAGTTTGTTAAATTATTTTATTATTTACTGGAGACAGGGGAATTTTATAATAATTTAAACCTTATGATGCTTTCTAAAATAACTTTTTCAGGAATCTTGACATTTTTTTAATTGGGAGAGAAAAATTTTAAATGCTTCATTTCAGTATGTTGTTAACATTATTTATATGTGACAATATACAACAAGATAGAGAACACAAATAGTTCGTCTAACGATCTCCCCTGCCTTAGCTATTGCCTCTGCTACAGTGTAAAATCCTGGCCTTCATCTAAGTGTTGACAGACCTCTGGTTTCTCTGACACCAGAGAGACACCCTAGCTGGAAAATAATTTCTCACTGCAGTTGCTTATCACTTATGTAGTTCCTTCATGTCTCATTCACTTTACTATGCTTCATAAGTCACACAATGTCATGAGTAATGTGTTTGTTGTTTTTTTGGGTTTTTTGGGTTGGTTTTTTTTTTTTCATGGAAGCTCTGAAAATAGCTATTATAGTTAATCTATCTGCTGCCTCTGGGGAAATGGCTTACATTCACCTGAATTCCAGCTGTAGAACACTCACATGGCTCATATTCTAACAGAGTTTAGGTAGTGAAAGCACTAGATCTTCAATATCTTCAGATCTTCAATAAAGTATCACCCTTACCTTAATTTCACTTCTATAAAAGTCAGTATAAAATTTAACATTTCCTTTAACCAGAGCAGAGCTAGATGAGTAGGTTTTTAGTTTGTTTTGGTTTTAGCCTTGTGTATGCTCAAAGATTTTAATAGAAATTAAACTACACTGCATTTGATGTTGACAGCAATAAGAAACAAACTCAAAGTAGTGCCAGACTAAATCATCTACATCCTTAGAAAGTGATTTTATTTCTGCTCTGCATTAGGGCAATGAGAAATCAATATACAAATCAGCTCTAACTGCAAAACTGGGTCACTCTCCAAAGAAGTTGAACCTTTCTGAGTCACGTGAACCCTCCCAAAAAAAGCTCATTTTGAAAGGGCTGCAAACTTTACATGAGCAGAAGAATTTTTAAATGCATAGGAGGACTTATTGTAGAAAAATTAATGTCTTCTGACAGCAAAGTTAAAATGCTGCTGAAGATTGCATGTGTGATCTCTTAAATAGTGCTTTCAATAAGGAGACTTAGGTGAAGTCTCGTTTAAACTGTGGTCATTTCCTTGAGTCATTAGGAAAAAAACAAAACAAAACAAAACAAAACAAAAAAAACCCAAAAACAACAAAGATTGTCATCTACTAAAAGGCAAATCTATACAGGTTTAAGAGATGGGCTACTCTGAGCCTTTAAATATATCCATAATTACAGCATTAAAGGGCTTAGAGAAAAATATCCACGAACCTCAGTGAGTTCCAGCTCAAAAAAAAAAAAAAAATGTCAAGGGTTGGGATGGGTTTACCAAAGGGACACTTGAGAATGAGCACGTGAGAAAGAAAATGGGATCAAAATTTGTGACTGTTACAGGTCACAAGGATGAACTTCAACACAATTTAAGAGAAGAGGCTAAATCTCCATAGGAAAGTTAACATGGACTGCAACTACAGCCAGATTTTATATGCAATTGTAAAATAGTGAAATGTGTCCTACGATATGCCTTTTTTTCCTTCCTCACTCATTCTGTCATCATAAGGTCAATGCAGTGGATAACATTAGATGTGCAAACAGGACAATGTAATGGGTGTACACATGGAAAGATTACTTGGAGCAGAGTTTTATTGCAAAAAATAGAATGTGACAGGCATCCTGATTCAAATTACCAGCTGCTAAACTTAAGAAGGCTCAATAAAGAGTCAAGATATTAACTGATCTTTTCACTGTAGTTCAGTGATTTTTAACCAACTACAAGAGAAATATATGCCAGAACAAGAAGGCATTAATATTGTCCATCCTTACCTCCCCATATTCATAACCAGCGTCAAACTAGAATGAGGAATGTTAAATTCAGAAGAAGCAGGTGTGTCTTTGTGCAGGATAAATTACCAAAATGTATTTTACTTATCCCATAGTATCTTGCTAATTCCTTAGTTTTTCTTATCAGGCTAAATCTGAAGGCATGATGCAGCCAAGTGATTGTGTGATTTCTCCAGTGATAACATCCTGTCTGTTATGATGCACCAAAGAAAGATTAGGTGCCACACTTCTCAGTTTGGATCAAAGATTTAGAAAGAAGACCATTATCAACACATTATGTGCTAGTCAGTCTTCTCTTATCTTCAGTTGCTGAACTGGAAGTTATAAACATCAATCTGTAGTCCTCAGAGCATGCGAAATATATCCTGAAGAAGGAAGAAGGTAACTCAGAAATGAAGCTGATATTATTTCCATGTATTTCACAAATAGGAGATGTCAAAATAGTTTCCTCATCATCTACTGCATATTATTCAAATCCAGTCCCTATCTTCAACACTCACCACTGCAAACCCATGAAGGCTCCTCTATCTCTTGCATACAAGTGATAGAAATGAGTACTTGAAGAACTCTCATTATCTGGGGCTCAGATCTCCAGGACAAATTATATAAACACTAAAACCTTCACAGACTGAATCTGAGCACTTCTTTTCTTCCCCAGCTGTTCTTCCAACAGACAATGTCAAGGAAAAGTGATTTCCATATGATCACACCTTTCATTCCCCTTCTGGACTTCTATCATGAGGGTGTTCCTTGGAGTTCAACTGACAAGTTTCAGGTCTTGCTTTTGTCCTTATTCCATAGTAATTGTGTGTTAATTTTTCAATATACAACATCTCTGTTGCCATACTCACTAGGTACAGATTGCTTCAGGGACTCTTTGCATGTATATTCCTTTACGGAGTTATTGTCACCATTAGTTCTGATTGCCTCTTTAAGTGCCTTCTTGTGCTCTGCTCAGGGTATTACAGATTCTTATTGTTGCCTTCTTTGGGGCAATTTTGCTTTAATGCTTTGTTTGTTTGAAGTCTCCCTGATTTGTACAGGAGTTTTTGCTTCAATTTTCCTTCAAAGTGGATTCCAGTTGTGTTATTAGGTGGAGAACAAAGTGGTTTTCCATCACTTCAGACAGTTTTATACTTGCTTAATGAGGTTAGAGTTTCTGTTTCTGGGGATGTGACTTGCCTTATTTAGTGGGAGTTTAGTCATGCACACTATTTAATGACTTTGTTGGCTGAATCTTGTCAATTTCCTTCTGTGTATTTGTTGTTTCTTGGAATATTATTCACAGTTATGACCAGTTGCAGCTGTGTGATTTTATAGCTGAGATTTGCAGAAAAATTTTGCTTATCAATAACTTCTCAACCGCCGATGAACTTTTTGTTTGCATATAGTATTAGGCTAGAGAATTCATCAAATTTCCCCTAACAAATTTGGCTCTGATGTAATTTACCTGTGCATGCATGAGTAAGTGTCATTTAATGGGAATTGTATGTCAGACTAGAAAGGCTGCATTTCTCCAATTGCATTTTATTCCCTGGCTAGGCATCACTTTACACATTTTAGCACACTCAACAAACTGGGATGCATTAAATAAAACTCTGTGCTTTAGCTCTCTGGGGTTTTCATCCTTGAACCAAGTGAGCTGAAACATTACAACTCCATCCTTCAAGGAGGAAAGTAAAACAATTTCAATACCTGACTACCAGATTTTCCTCTTGAATGCATTCTTAGATGGATATAATTAAATTTAATGGGATACTAAAAATACAAAGGACTACATCAATAGCCCCATTGGAAGCATTTAAACTGTTAGAATTTTGGCAAACGAATTTTTTACAGAATCCAACATATTATGAGGGAAAGTGGCTTAGTTTTGCTGTGAGTTTCCTCACAGAAGAAGATTTGATTCATATCCTGAGGGTAGACACTTCTGACATGGCTACCACCCTTCTGCTGCAAAGCTCGGACCAGCACAGGCTGCCTGATGACAATGTGATTTTGGTCCTCTAAAAGCTGTTTACTTTTTATTTGGTTTTATCCAAGCCTAGCTAATGCATATTAGTCTTCCAAAGATAAAAATACAGTGAGGATAAAGCATGATAGTTTTGCTATGAGGTTGACTTCAAGTACTACACCAGGTGATGTATCGTATCACCTTAGGTGAAAAGCACAGCATTTACTGCTTTTTATTCTTTAAAGCCATGAAGCCATGAGACTGCATAGCTGTGGAGATAAATTATTCCAGTCCTGAAATTCTTCAGTCAGAAAAAAATTCCCATAACCACATCTTAAAGATCATTTCCATGAGAAAAGGAATTTGTCTTGGTTTGTGTTTTCTTCATGGATCAGAAACAAGTCTGAAGAGCTGTATTTACTTTTAAGGAGTGATTAGTCTAGTCTGCTATATCAGAAAAATAAATAAAAACTGTACATTAAAAGAAAGCACAATTTGTGTTGTCATTCACATTACAAGTATTTGGGTGCAATTGAATCACATTTTAATGCCCTTCTCAAAGCAAGAAATTCCCTGAGTAGAAAAGACTGTTATGGAGTAAATATGGGATCACTGCTGTGTAGCTTCAGAGTAGATCATTCAAAAGACTCCTTCATGAATGGAATTATTGGATTATGAGAAATACTGCTTGGAAGAAGTTTTGGAACCTTCACTTGAAACAAGTTTCAACTGCTCAGACTCAGGAGTTTTGATATTAGATGTCCAAGTTGTGACAAGGCATTTTTAGTGCTCCCCTACTCATTTACCCAGAGGAGAGTAAAAAGCATTTCCAGGATGTCATATAAAAAAATGGATTGGAAAAGACCTTTAGGATCATCTAGTCCGACCATTATCTAATTCTACCAAGTCTGGTGCTAAACCACATCCCTTAGCACAACATCTCTGCATCTTTTAAAAACTTCCAGGGATGAGGATTCAACTACCTCCCTGTGGAGCCTATTTCAATGTTTGAGAACTTATTCAGTGACTTCTTTTTTTTTTTTTTTTTCTAATATCCAAACTAGATGTCTCCTGTTGCAACTTGAGGACCTTTCTTATTGTCTTATTAGATAAATCATTTAGTGCCAAACCCAGTGTTTAGGATAGATCAGACAAATCACCCTTCATCTGCTTTTATCTATTGGCTATTAGGGAAAATGAGATTAATCTCCATCACTAAGAATAATGCAATAATCTAACCATCTTAATTAATACTATTAGTATTAATTAAATGATTATCCCTGAGATCCTTGAAGAACTAGGCTATTATCTTGATAACAAATCTGTGAATCACACTTTCAAGAGGCTAATTATGAGACGTATTAATGTGTGTCTCTGGGAATAAAACATTTCATGTTTAAACAGCTCTTTGTAATTGCCAAAACAAGAGTGTCATTGTTGTGCAGACAATTTGTGTAACTATCATTTATGTTCTTGGGCACTCAGACTTGCAGGTGTAACATTCTGTGATGATTCAATGCTCTGGAATCAAGTGTGGCAACTAAAAGCAATTATTTCTGTGCATCAGAAGTCATTAATTGTTCAATTACTTTGGAGACTTCTAAAGTAAGTGAGACTGCTCTTTGAATTCTCAGGCTTTTTGTCTTGCAACATTTGGAAGACATTTCAGCACCTGTCAAAAGGCACTTGTTCACTTCTAGCAGCCAGAATGTACTTAGAAATTTATGCTCTGGACAGGTTTGTCTGACATGGTTTTGGAGATTTATGTTGCCAGAGTTCCACATATTAGTTCCCTGTAAGATTTGGCTGAGCAATGTGGCATATCAAAAGTAATATTCCCCTTGGCTCAAGAATTAGTATGATCCTAATTCACTGATAGCTGTATTTTAGCATTTCTTTAGCACCTCTTAATAATGATAATGTTCATCGTCTTCACAAAAATCCTTGATTTTGTCTTTTCTGTTTCAAGAAGTGGTGCTAAGAATGAAATGTTTTGTTGACATAAACTTCCACTAAATAAAGATGCTAGCTTGCTAAAGTTTGAGTTCACTTGAGAAAAAAACATCTGTTGAAATCTCACAGCATCTGCTCTGGTAAGACCTCACCTTACCATTATTGTGTCCAGGTCCGGAGCCCTCAATACAGGAAGGACATGGACCTGATTGAGAAGGTCCAGAGAAGGGCCATGAAAATGATCAGAGGATTGGAGCACCTCTGTTACGAGGACAGGCTGAGGGAGATGGAGTTGTTCAGGCTGAAGAAGAGAAGTCTCCAGGGAGACCCTTCCAGTACCTGAAAGAGACCTGCAAGAAGGCTGGTTGAGCACTGGAACAGATTGCCCAGAGAGATGTTTGAAGCCCCATCCCTGGAGATATTAAAAATGAGGCTCCACAGGGTTTGGGTCAACCTGATCTGTTTTAGGATGTCCCTGCTCACTGCACAGGGGTTTGGACTAGATGAGCTTTAGAGATCCCTTCCAACCCAGGTGATTCTATGATGGGATAGAAAACTGAAACACTGAATTAAAATTTTGAGAGCAACATAGGAAAAATATGAAAACATATAAAGAAGTATTTACCACAGGTAATGACAGCACATATAGACTAAGCATGCAGAATATTTGATTAGTCTTACTTTTCCTTATTTTTCATGTGGATGCCCTAGAAATGTGTGGTATTTTCCAGCTTTCTTTGAGTGTAACAGGATGAAAGAAGCAATGCTGCTGTGAGAATTTCAGATCTAATAATCATGTGAATGCCCTTTTAACATCAAGGTGAATAAAATCAAGTCGCCCAAATGCCAACAGTCTCATACATTTTAGTGAAGTCTGGAGAAAATGAAAGGACCTTTGCATTCACATTAAGATGCTAAATGTGCAAGCAAAGGGAAGTGGTAGGCTTGTTATTCCTACTGATGCTGTTGCAAAATGGAAGAGGTCTGTTTCATCAGCTGTGGTCATTACTCACAGCCTCTAACCTTTTCCTCACAATCTGTGTTCGGAAAAAAATGAGCTTTCCAGTGCTCCAAAACAAACTGGGTGGCATCATAATCATTTTGTTACTCTTGGCAGCATATTGATCTGGACAACTACTTATCTTGCTTATGCCTGTGCCAGTAGATCCTGGCCAATAAGTAATTGCAGTTGTTGTAGGTGGGGAGGAAGAAGAGATTTTTTTTTTCTTTGCAAATGCAAGGGAGATAGTTAAAAAGAAAGGCTACAGTGGTTGATACATGTATGAATACATATATACATAGTTGTTTAGAAAAGAAAGTAGGAAGTACATAATTAAGTGCAGAGGGTAATAGGGAGGGGTGATAAAGGATTATGCAAGGACTGAGGAACAGTGCCTATAGCTGCTGGATGCTTCACTTGTAGTGGAAGAATAACTCAAGGCAGATTTTTCTTAATCACAGAAAAAAAAATATGGTGATGAATATTGACAGAAAAATTGTCTACAGTTCTCACCTAATTCAAAGTTTCTCATGGTGGAGTATAAATATAAGCTGCTCTTTTATAATGTTTGTTTATGCCATAGCTGTATGAACCTCCACCAATACAATTTAATGTCTTATGTGTTGTGTGTATATGCAATTTATCACTTTTGTTTTCCCTAATGACTATTTTTCAGAATACTTTCTAAATATCTTTTAATTAAAAAAATTCCAAATTGCCCTCCTCTATTTCAGGTTAGTTTTGCATTTACATTTCTATGTAAGGACATTTTGATAATTAATTGTGTTTACAATATGCATGTGATTTTTATTTGGTAATTATTAATATTTCCTCCAGTTATCTTTCAACCACTTGTATTATTTAGTTTCATTAACAAGTATAATTTCTCTTCGCTGCCACTTTTTCTCCTCTGTAATTGATTTGAAATTTTAATAGGTTTTTATTGCTTATTTTTCTAATGACTATTTTTGTGATGTGAATAGGAAAGATTGTTCACCTTATTTACATCTCAAGTATTTCTGCCTTGTTGGAGAGCTTGATTATTCGCATAGGAGTATCACAGAATCACAGAATCATAGAATGGTCTGGATTGGAAGGGACCTCCAAAGGTCATCTAGTCCAACCTCCTCTGCAGTAAGCAAGGTCATCCTCGACTAGCTCAGCTTGGCCAGAGCTCTATCAAGCCTCACCTCACCTTTTCTTGATATATTATTAAGGTAATTATTCCAAAAGATAACTTATTCCTGTGTTGAATTTGTTTAGTTATACTTTCTGGTTATTAGACCATTTTCACATAGTCCAATTTTTCTATTATTGTCCTTATATTCCTTTGGGATTGTTCAACCTGGTGAAAAGAGGTCTAGAGGAGACCTCATTTCAACTTTGCAGTACTTAAAGAGGCCCTGTAAGAAAGATGAGGACTGTGTTTTTAGAAGGGTCTGCTGTTACAGGACAAGAGTAAACTAAAGAGAGGAGATTTAGACTAGACATAGAAAAGAAATTTCTTACAATGATGATGGTCAAACATTGGTGCAGGTTGTCCAGAGAGGTAGATGCTCCATCCCTGGAAACATTCCAGGTCAGGTTGGAGAGGGCTCTGGGCAACCTGATCTGGTTGAATATGTCCCTGGTGTGCAAGGGAGTTGGATTAGATGACCTTTAAAGGGCCTTTCCAGACTAAAACATTCTATGATTCTATTGTCATTGCCCATCATCTCATACAGTCCACTCCTAATATAAGCTGATTTAGACTCTAGAAAAATATCATTTGTGTTTATCCTTAATCAATAATCTCACATCGCTAATAATGACTGCACCTCAGACTACATTGTGATATTTCAGTGGGACACATTAAGAGAAAATCTTGATGGAATACAGAGGGTCTCAGAAAATTTCAGGTGCTATCTGCTGTGCTTTGCAAAGGGCTGGAAAGATTTCTCTCCCATTTGACAATGACATACATTAAATGTGTAGCAGCACAGCTTGAAAAAAGCCAGGTCATGCCCTCACTCTGTATTTATCTCCATATATTTCTTGAAGTCGTTAATAAAGACAGCACTGAGGGAATTCCTGCTGAGTAGGCAGCTGTAGGCAGATCCCACCACAGTGAACAGAGGTGGACATTTAACACAGGGTTTAAAAGTTCTGGATATGTTTTTTGGCCATACCATTGGATATGGAAAGTACAAACCCAGATTTTATCATGGAAGGAAATAATGTTTCAATCAGTTGAGTAACTGAGAAGGCTCCTGCCATGATGGGTACCTGGTTGTTTCCAAAGCACATTCATCGTCACAGGTGAGGGTAAGCCAGGTTTAGTACATCTTTTCCTCCTGTGACTGGTGACATAGGACATTTTTACATGAATGAAAAACTGATGTACTCTTTAAAGTACCACACCACTGAGTGGTAATGCATATGTGATGGATAACCCTGTTAATTGATAGAATAGCTCAGCTGAGGAGTCAGGAGAGTCAAACTTCACATTAACCTCACTCCAGCCCAGGAATATCAAACACTTATCAAACCAGCAGAAGCCAGAGGTAGCCTGTTATAAGTAAAGTTGTAGAACAATTTTGAGATCAAATCAGTGATTTGAACCCTGTTATGCCTTAACCTCTCCTTGCCACATCGTTTGTAAAATATGCTGTTTCTCAGCATGAGTTCCTGCCGCATTACCTAGCTTCAGTTTTCAGACAAAGACTAATAGTGAAAGTATTAAAATGGGTGACAAGGAGCTGTTTAATGATGAATATTCCATATCAGCTATGACATATATTTCATCTTACTGAAATATTTCTGAAAGCATTAAAATTGGCATATCCATAGCTCATATTAGATGATGCTAATTTAGAACAAAGCTGTCTTCAGCTGAACAATGATTTCAAATAATATGAATTAAAATATCTTGGGAAAATTGTACAAATTACATTAAAAAACTGTGAGTTGTGTTTAAAAAAATAAATTAAGCACAGCAGTGATCCAGAGGCTGCACAGAAAGTATAAACTTTTAGTTCAGCTGTACTTTAGGCCAAAGGAAATTTCTCAGATATATTAATTCAGATGTATTAATTTTCAAGAAACAAGTTAAAAAACCCCACAACACAAACAAACAAAAAAACCCTAATGAACAAACAAAAAAACAACCAACATTTTCTATTTTTAATTAGAAAATGTTCTGTGATGGAACACACTTAAACAGGTGTAAACTTTATGTCCTAAAATTGAAGATTTTTGATGTTATATTCAAATATAGAAAGACATCTTACAGGACTATCTGTAATAGTCCTTGCTTTAAAGATAGCAAAATTTTCCTTCTGCCTTATTTTTAAATCTGCATTACTTTTAAAGTTAGTTTTAAAGACATTTGCCAGGGATTGGCTCTAGGCACAATGCAATCCTGTCAAATGACTCAGACTGAGGAAGCAAACTGCTTTTGTAAAATCAATGCATATTTAAAACTCTTCTTGAGCATAAAGATAGAATGCAGATGAAACTACGCTGTTAAAGATCATACTAGCTGCTGTAGAATTATAGAGCTACCTTTAGAAGAGCAGAATGTCCATGACCTGCAAATTCACAGCTTCACTATTCAAAAAAAAAAAAAACCCAGAGATGTTTAGTGAAAAGGATTTTATATTCAAAAGGTATTTTATAACTTTTTTTTTTAACTTGATTTCTTAACCTGATCATTTGCAGTTGAAGCGGTAGCAGAAAGAAAAGCTGCAATTCTGGTAGATCAACACTTAATGAATGACAGCAGGATTGACCTTGGTGTTCTGATCCCTGTTGTTCAAATGGTCTTATGTTTTGCTTAAAGCAAAAGTTATTTTTTTTTTCCTGCATTTCCTAATAAATAGCCTTACATCTGAGAACTAGGTTTTCAGTGCTGGTTTGAAAGATTTTCTTTGAGGACCTCAAAGGAGCTGCAGTCTGCTTTCATGTCAAAGAGAGGAACAAGCTGATCTGGTGCATTTCAGCACCTCAGAAAAAGGATTTGAATGCTTTGACACAGAAAATCTATCCCAAACCATGGTGATGAGCAAACTACGTGGAAAATGATCATGCCAAAATCATCTTTATCAATAGCTTTTTCCAGAGGAATGAAAGGCCTCAGTATCTGTAGATCAGAGTAAATATCACTTGTCACTTAAGTTGTCAGCAGCAGTACAGCAAGAGTTTGGCTGGAAGGAAGTTAATTCCAGATTTATAGAATCATAGAACCACAGAATTGTTAGGGTTGGAAGGGACCTCAAGGATCATCTAGTTCTAACCTCCCTGCCATGAACAGGGACACTTTCTACTAGATCAGACTGCTCAGAGCCTTGTCCAGCCTGGTCTTAAAAACATCCAGGGATGGGGCTTCTACTACCTCCCCGAGCAACCTGTTCCAGTGTCTCATCACCCTCATGGTGAAGAACTTCCTCCTAACATCCAATCTGAATCTACCCATTTTTAGTTTTGCCCATTCCCCTTAGTTCTATCATAACCTGACACCCTAAAAAGTCCCTCCCCAGCTTTCCTGTAGGAAATCCTTCAGATCCTGGAAGGCCACAATAAGGTGTCCTCAGAGCCTTCTCTTCTCCAGACTGAACAGCCCCAAGTCTCCTAGTCTGTCTTCATAGGAGAGGTTCTTCAGCCCTCTGATCATCCTCATGGCCCATCTCTGGACACATTTCAGCACATCCATATCCCTCTTGTAAGAGGGGCTCCAGAGCTGGACACAGTGCTCCAGGTGAGGCCTCACCAGAGGCAGAGCAGTTTCTTGAAACCCAGAGGTATGTATGTAAAAAAAGATGTAATCATTCAACACTGCAGGAGAAAAAAGATTCCCAGGGTGTTTTAAAGGAAATATTATTGCCTGATAACCAGTACAGAGAGAGACATTGATGCTGACCTGGAAACATGCAACATCCAATCTGTGCACTTCACTCTAGACATGTAAGAACAGAAAGCTCTCTTGAGGTCTGACACTTTGCTGAAGCAGCATCTATAGGGATTATTATATTTTAGTAAAGTCTACTATTTGTACATATTTTTCAGAGGATAACATTTTTTTCATGACTTTCCCTGCTTTGTCGACTCAAAACAAATATGAGCACCCATTTCTTTGAATGATTTGATCTGCAGATAGACAGTTTTCGTTTTGTGTTTATGTTTGATAGAAGGGTGGATATATTTTTTTATTTTTAATAGAAGTTATAAATCTTCAGTAGGTGACCAAAGAGAAGATAATAGGCAGTGTGATAATAATCAAAGTATGTTACATACTTATTTTCTTGCTTCGTTTTCATTTATGCAGTACAAAAAGCTATCATGTACAAAGTTCCCTTAACTTTTGTCATGAGCCAGGAAAATTCCAGCCATGATGAGGTTCAGATCTTTCAATCTCAGAATTAAGACACAAACGGTGTCAAATGCGTGCGTCAGCTTTTATTGAATTACACAACTTACACATACAAGGGTAAGGGGGAGAGAGAGAGAATGAGAAAGAGGGGAAAAGAGGAAAGAAGACAGGAGAAAGAAGTACCACCACAGCAGTGCTCTGAAAGGGATCTGCACTCTGAAGGTTTGCTTGACAGAGTGGGTGGGTGGACATCCCAAACATGAAGTCACACAGGACCCCTTTATAGTCCTCCTTAGAAGAAAACAACAAAGGTGCTTTCCACCTGCAGTGGGCAGAAGACAAACAGGTGTTTTCCAGCTGTAGTTTTCTGTACCCATAGTGTCTATCTCCCTGGTGAGTGCTAGGTGTGAAGCTCGCTTGGTCCCTGCAAGCCATACTGTCACTTAAGGCCTAGATATGTTGTTTCTCCAAGTCCAGCAGGACAGTATCCACACACTCATCCTGCATCCCTGGGACTGGCCTTCATTGTCCAATCGGTGTTATGCATGCTCAGTACCATCATGGGCCTGAGATCATGCATGGGGTCTGGTCTCATTTTGGGGAACGTACATAAACAAGGGTCTACACAAACAAGATACCTGTCTTGCCGTTCTTGGAACTCAGTTCAGAACAAGGGTTTCACAGTAAAGCTGTGATAGGTGGCTGGTGTTGGGACATTCTTGGCTTTGGCTGTGAATGATCTTGGCCCAACATTCTCGCTCATGCAAATTTTCACACTCAACTGTCTTTTAGGAGTTATATCTGAGAAAGTGACCTGTTATTCTTTCAAACTGATATTGAATGATGCCACTTAAGCAGAATCAACTGCAGCGTTCATACAAAATCAGAATACCTTCTTGGATTAAAATAACTCAAATTAATAGCTCCAGTTTAAATAATATTTTGTATTGTTTTCCAATACTTTATCATGGTATTATAGAACGGTCCAGGCTGGAAGGGACCTCCAAAGGTCATCTAGTCCAACCCCCCCCTGCAGTAAGCAGGGGCATCCTCGACTAGACCAGGTGGCCCAGAGTCCTGTCAAGCCCCACTTTGAATATCTCCCAGGATGGGGCCTCAACCACAGCCCAGGTCAACCTGTTCCAGTGTTCCACCACCCTCATGGTAAAGAACTTGTTCCTAACATCCAATCTAAATCTGCTCTTCTCTAGTTTGAAGTCATTGCTCCTCATCTTGTCACTGCAGGGCTTTTTTAAATAGTCACTCTCCATCCTTCCTCTACCCCCTTCAGGTAGTGGAAGGCTGCTATTAGGTCTCCCTGGAGCCTCATCTTCTCCACACTGAATAACCCCAGCTCCCTCAGCCTGTCCTTGTAGTAAATAATTTTTGTGGCCCTCCTCTGGACCCACTCCAACTTATCATGAACTCCATCTTAAGACATGAAAATGAAACGCGACTATTATTTTTAATTTAAAATAAATGTAAATATTTTGCTGGTATACTTGCTAAAAATAACAGTAACAATGAAAAGGTAACAACAATTCAGGTCATGTTCACTTGGGCTCAGCTATTTTCTGTAGCAAAGAGCAAAGCAAGCAAGCTAATGAATGAATTATCCCTTAAATAACTGGATTTTCTCAGCTTAAGCAGTGTAACGCTTTTCTAATTTTAGAAAAACTTAGAAGTCACCTTCTTGGTCTGCTTTATATAGCAGAACCAATCTTAGCACAGCAGCACTTTTTTCATTGGTTTTGTTTTGGTTGGTTGGTTTTTTCACTCCTTCCACAAAGACCTGTGGTCTTCTGTGAGCAGCTTTTGCTTTTCTTATTGCACTGTCTGCATCTCAGCCCACAAGTTTTTCCTTTTTACTTTCTCTTGCTACCCTGATGAGGAGGGGAAGTGAGAGGGCAATTGGGTAAGGATCTGGCAATCAGTCAAGATCAACCCACCCTCCCACTTTCATTCATGGATAGAATAAAAAAGGTATAGGACAAGAAAATAAATACTGTTCAGCAACTGCTTTAATTAATAAACAAGAAAAGGATCAAAAACCATACTTGCAAATGCCTGAGAAAGTCTGTGACATAAATTAAACCAGGAAGTATGAAAGTATATACAAAACTAGTTAGAGCAGATGAGGAAACGTGCTAAATCTGAACAGACAAAAATGTATTCTCAAAATCAGATGGAACTAGATTAATTAATGAATCCCAAATAATTACTGATGATTAATACTGTAAGCTAAAGGGATAGCAAAAAGAAAGGCAGACATGATAAGTAAATCAGTAAAAGAAAATTACTGTTTCTGGTGAATATTATTACATAAAGATCAGTAAAAATGTAATAACTGCATTGTAAGTCCTTCTGTGGTAAAAATATAAGTAATACAGTAACATATAATTACAGTCCACTTTGAGAATCTCTTTCCTGCAGGAGTTTCAAAGTCATTTATTAGAAAGAAAAGTATTCAAATGCAGTAAAAAAAGAAACATCTTGTTACAGTGAGAAGTTACAATTATCAACTTTGCATTAAAGATGACTTTTCTACTCATGATTTGACAGTCAATGAGTTATTTACTCAAGACACAGTTACGAAAATAGTATGTGGCAACAGTAAAGTAATAGACTTGGTATCAGCATCTATAGCACTAAATAAAAGGTGCTGTAGATGCTGATACTAATATGTACAGTGAAATTAAAATCACTTGTAAAAAGAAAATGAGTCTCTTTTGATAAAATCTCAAGAGGTTCAATGTTTGTGAATTAAGGTGGAAGCCAGAAGCTAACATTTTACACCCTTGGAAAACTCCAGGAGCAAAAAGAGTATAGTCATCATTTTTAAGTATATAACCTCGGGGTAACAAGGAGAGATTACTGCTTGCCTGAGGGAAAACCCCAAACAACCAACATGTTAAATGCTATCTCGTTGATCACAAGAGGCTGTTGAAAGCATCACTACAAGCTGGAGAAGAAGTTGTGAGTTTAGCTGTGGAATTTTAAGGGCAGAAAGAAAAGCATGTTCCTGTCCTGTTCTGTGAGTGCATCAGGGAGAAGCAGAAATAAAGTCCCTGAAGTGTAAATTAGTACATACAAGGCATGTGATTTCCACAGAAAGATGCAAGTGGTTGAATCTGAAAAACTCTTAGCGGAAAATGAAGAGAGAAACTGTATTGTTAAAGAGTTCAGAGCTATTAAGTGCAACTGACTCTTTTCTTTATGCTTGTATACTCTTTGTCAAAATGCACAAAAGGAAGGAAAAGTTAAAAAAATAAAGTGCCTTCAACCTTATTGAAGTCACAGAATCATGGAATGGTCTGGCTTGGAAAGGATCTACAAAGGTCATTCAGCCCAAGCCCCTCTGCAGTAAGCAGAGGCATCCTCCACTAGATCAGGTTGCCCAGAGCCCTCTCAAGCCTCACCTGGAATATCTCCAGGGACAGGGCCTCAACTATCTCCCTGGGCAATGTATTCCTGTGTTCCACTACCCTGACAGTAAAGAACTTGTTCCTAACATCCAATCTAAATTTCCTCTTCTCTAGATTGAAGCCATTGCCCCCTGTCTTATCGTGACAGGCCTTTGTAAACAGTCTCTCTCCATTCTTCTTCTAGGCCCCCTTCAGGTACTGGAAGGTGGTGATTAGGTTTCCTTCGAGCCTTCTCTTCTCCAGGTTCAACATCCCCAGATTCCACAGCCTGTCTTTGTAGCAGAGGTGCTCCAACCCCCTGATCATTTTCATGGCCCTCCTCTGGACCCTATCAGGTCCATGTCCTTCCTGTATTGAGGGCTCCAGACATGGACACAGCACTCTGAGTTAGACCTCACCAGAGCAAAGTGGCAGAAAATATTTGCATTCAACCTACTTAGCATTTAGAGAAAACTTGAATCTTTCTCTGTTGTCATTAAGGCAATATGTAAATGCAGCAGCTTAAATTTAGTCTCACTTCCTAACATAATTTGGATGAAAAAACTTGGAAAGCAGTCTACTCAGAAGCCTCCTCAAACGAGATAGAAGCAAATTTCCATGGTGAAATGGAATCATTACAAGTGAATAAAAGGACTGTAATTTCTCAGTCTTACTACCTTCTTCTACAGAGTGTGTATGTCTACAGGTATGAGTGTCTTGATGTATGTATATCTAAAACTGTCTCTGGAAGAATTTCTATCACATTCAATATTTTTCTGGATGCATAAACATGACAGTCTTTGGGGGTTTTTGGCTTTCACTTTAGCTTTCCATGGAAGCTCTTCCCTTTCTGTTTTAGACTTAACTCCTTAAAGAGCAATCATCACCTCAAAACCACTGCAAAGCATCCAGCTAGATAGCAGAGCTATTTTTATTGGGAGTTCCAATGGATTCCTGACTTAATGCACCAACTCTATCAAACCACCGAGCACACATGAGTCAGCATCGCTGCCACTCTCAATGTTGCTAATCAAAACTACTTGATGTTAACAGAATCTTCTGTGATTATTAAAAATAATATCTAACTGTAGATACAGCAGGATTTAGGTACACAACTGTTGTAGTAAAAGCACATTGTTCTCATTACACATAAAAATGCAAATAAATATATGATCTAAGGTACTATATTACCTATTATATTATATATTTATTCTATATCTTCCATACATGGGAAGAAGTACTGTTGGTTAAGATAGGGAGCTTTCATCCAAGCTTGAAGGGTTAATTTGCTACAAGATTTATTAACACAAGCAATAAAATATTTTTTAAAATAAAACACTTTCCTACTTTCTTTTTTTTTTATCTCTCTCCCTGCTGTACATTGTTCAAACTAAGGTGTTTCTTCAAGGTCACAGAAGGAAAAGCTTGCCTTTTTTTTTTTTGAGCCTTCATACATCTAAAGAGAAAATTCTAAGAAATTCCCTAAAGGAAATAATTACTTTGATAAACAACCTTTATTGAATATAGTTGGAGGAGTATTTCTTCAGGGTACATTTCATTTGAGGTATTTTTCAATGGAATTAATTAAAGCCCTTTTCTTTCCTTTCTACCCAAGTCATTTTCTGTCCAGCACAAAATCAAATTGAGTGTAAAACAGAATCAATTTGTCTGGCAGTGAATTCACAAGAACTTGTAATTAATTGAGAAACTGTATTTTTATTTAAGTAAAGGACACCGTGGGCATGATGTAGTAACCTGGGCAGACAGCACATTTCTGGAAACTTTTGCTCTAAGATGAACTAAATAAAAATGAAAAAGTCTTTTTTCTTTTAATACCCTTGGACACTGTTTTGAAGTACTAATGCCCTTTTCAGGCATTCAGAGACAGATAACACTGTTTTGGAGCTCTCACTTTGGAGATTTAAATCTCTGTGCCCACATTATTTGTAGCTTAACTATAAGCACTTGAAGGCCATGTTCATAGCAGAGAATTCACATAGTTCTATGAAGAACTTGTCTCTGAAAAATAATTCTTTTCTAGCCTGAGAAGCTTGGAACTTCATAGTCGGTGTATACATACCGACTCATAGAATTGTTTGGATTGGAAGGGACCTTAAAGATCATCTAATTCCAACCACTCTGCCACTACAGCAGATTGCTCAAGGTCTCATCCAACCTGGCCACTGACACCTCTGGGGGTTGGAGGGGTATCCATCACCTCCCTGAGCTACCTGTTTCAGTGTCTTACCATCCTCACTGCAAAGAATAATCCACCCTCCTCAAGCTTCAATCTATTCCCTCTAACCCTGTCACTCCAAGCCCGTGTAAAAGCTCTCTTGCTGGTTTTCTTCTGAGCCCCTTTCAGGTACTAGAAGGCAGCTCTAAGGTCTCCCCAGAGCGTTTTCTTCTCCAGGCTGAACAGCCCCAGGTTTCTCAGCCTTTCTCCACAGAGGAGGCTCTCCAGCTCTCTGACCATCTTTGTGGTCCTCCTCTGGACCTACTCCAGCGTTTCGATGTCCTTCTTATGCTGGGGGCACCAGAACTGGATGCAGTACTTCAGGTATATATGTTATTTTATATATGTATATATGTGACATAGATTTTAGTTTAAATTCACATAAATGTAATTTTAATTCAAATGAATATAAATGTAAGGATTATTTAAATATATGTATTTTCATGTATTTTCAATTTAAATACAGGCAAACTAAGGATGAGTTGAGTATTGCAACCATAGATTAATTATTGTAAATTTGAAGACTCATTTCAAAATAGAGAGGCTAGTGACCTCCTTAAATATGTTGAAAGAATCAAAAATATTTTGATTTTCAATTTACCTTTTCTCTACTAACATTCTACATAAATAAAGACAGCACATGAAAAAAATCCTTATGTGGACCAAATCTGGCTGCATCATAGCAGCCTTATTGTGATTTGGTTTGTGCTGACATGGAGTCAATGTCAGTTTCATGAAATTTGAGATCTACAGTTATTACAATTATTGTTGTTGTTAAGTACCAGAAATCAGGCAGAATTGGCTAAAAGCCCCTTTGATTTGTACCTGAAAGACAAGATATACACAAAGACTTGAAGTTAAATTGTAAAGATAAGGAAATTCTAAAGATCATATTGACCAGAAAAAGAAGAAAAAAGTAGTTTTCAAAAACCAAAGGAAAAAAGTGCTGGATAAAAGCATTGAGTGCAAACTGCTGCCATCTGAGATTAAAGACTAAAGCCCAATTAACTGAAGTAAGAAGTAGAAAGTGGAAAGGATCTACAAAGATCATCCAGCCCAACCCCCTCTGCTCTAAGCAGGGACATCCTCTACTAGATCAGGTTGCCCAGAGCCCTGTGAAGCCTCACCTTGAATATCTCCAGGCATGGGGTCTCAACTACCTCCCTGGGCAACCTGTTCCAGTGTTCCCTCATAGTATCCTCATCTCTTCACTGCAGGATTTTGATATATTAGGTGCAAGCTGATGAGGAAGGAATATCAGTGTGGCCATTCATGATGAAAAAGTGCTGTTTCGCCAGTTACCTTATCTCATTTACATATTTAAGGTCAAAAAAAGCTGAGCCAGATGGGGCATGAGGAAAGAATTTTCCCTACTTTAAATTGTGAAGGACGTATTTTTTTCATCTGAAGAATGACATTGACCTTTTTTTGTAGGAGAGTTCCCCAAGGGTCTTCTAGAAGGAGATGAAGGACTTTCCAAGAATATGTAAATAATTAATAGGTATTAAACCCTAGACTTGAAATTCAGCATCAAGAAAGAACTCCTTTGTGACTATAACATATTTTGCCATTTTTTGTCTTGGGGAATTCTGTCAAAATTTAGCTAATTTAAATGCCTTTGGAAAATACCTGGTCATCAGATGTGTTGAGAATTGACATTTTGCTTTTCAGCATCTGTAACCTCTTAAGAGCTACATATTTCACTCATGGTAGAAGAAAAGACATAATGAGATTATTCAATTCAGGGCTTCTGGGGTACTTTGAAACATATGGATTATAAAAAGGGAGCTTATATTATGGGGGGGAGAAAGCTACTAAAGGAATCAGTCTGTTTCATTATCATAGGATAAGGAGACTGGACCGGATATAGAAGAAAAATTGGATAAGGATCCTCAGGAAATATATGTGAACCATAGGGAAATATTCACAAGCTTTACTGGGCAAAGAGGGTAAGAGAGACAGGTAAATACAGTATGGTCTATGGGAAAAGAAACAAGGACTTCAAAGATAAGAGAAAATTCTGGTTGCCAGAGAACAGCCTGGGAATGAGAATGCCATTCCAGCATAGTAATAAAATGTTTTCTAATAATCCTGGAAGGAACAGCCTGAAGTTGAAAGTGTTCAAAATCAGGTTTCATGGGGCTTTGAGCAGCCAGATCTCATGAAAGATGTCCCTGCCAACAGCATAGAGATCAGACTACATAATCTTTAAAAGTATCTTCCAGCTCAAGATATTCTGTGATTCAGTGATGCTATGGCATGAGTGGCCTAGCGCTGCTGAGGTGGAAAGAACTGACAGGGTGAGAGTAATGACTCTTTTTCCTTTTACAAATTATTTTCATTTCACTATCCACATTAGTAAGTATCTTCAACTATAATGGAAAACCACAGAATCACAGAATGTTACGGGTTAGAAGGGACCTAGAAAGATCATCAAGTCCAACATCTATGCCAGAGCAGCATCACCTAGGGCAGGTCACACAGGAATGCATCCAGGTGGATTTTAAAAGACTCCACAGAAGGAGGCTCCGAAGAAGTTGAAGTCCTCCACGAGAACAAGGGCTAGTGATCATGACAATTCTCCCAGATACCTAAAGAATATTTTATCTGTTTTGTCATCTTGGTTGGGTGGTCTGCACAGACTACCATCAGGATACCTCCTTTGTTGTCCTTTCCCCTGAATCTTACCCATAAACACTCAACCCCTACCATCACCATCATTAACTGCAGATACCTTTCAATATATAAAACGTAAGATGCCTTGAGAAAAATTAAGAGGAAACACAGGTATGCAATATCAACCTGGAGAAGACTGACAAGGGGGCAGGAAATGTGAGTAAAAGAAAGTTGACTTTTGCTCTTTAAAAAGTCAAATCCACAGTTCCTCAATCTGGACCTTTCTTTTGTGTAACAGGAAACTCACTGAAGTGTGCCTCAGAAATGTGTGTTAGATACCATTAGTTCATATGAAATCATTCTTTGGATGTGGCATGCCATTGTATCATATTTTTTAATTTATTAGCTTCAGGGATCTAGAAGATCTAGAGACAGCTGAGATAGCTTTTGAGAAATGAAATTACAGAATTTCAGTCACTTTCTTTTTTTGTGTCTTTCCCCCCCCCAACTAGAATGACAATTGCAGTCACAGAAGCATGTAGAGAAGTCTTTACATCTATTTTAAATATGTGTATAGAATGTTGTTTTTAAAGTGGAAACATTAAGCACTTAAACATCAGAAAATATTTTGCCCATGAGTTGCCTATGCTTCCTATGACCTGACCTCTTTCCCACCTTTTTGTCAGTATGGTTCCCAATTAATCACAGTGACAGTCTTGTACTTTCAAAGAAAGCTTGGGCAATATAAAAAATGAAAGCAGCTCTGACCTCAGTTCCATAGCACACACACTGTATATCAAAAGCATTAAAATTAGTGCAGTATAGAGCAATGCCAAATACTGTAGGAGAAGCAAGGAAAAACAAATGTAGAAAATGCAGTTCTTTTAATTAACCACACACAACAGTCACTAACCTCTCTCTCCTCTGCAGTGCTGCTACCAGCCTTGCATATCTGACCACAGAATGAGAACTAACACAGTCTGGAGGATAAGGCAAGTTGCTATGATGGTAATGAGAGACTGCATTCTGTCCTTAGCACTAATTGAGGGCTTTGTTCAATAATAGGTTTCCTGTATTTCCATACCCACAGCATTTGTTTCATTAAGACAGCCAGAGCAGAAACCTTTTGTAACCTGATGAAAGAAAAATGTTGGCTCTCATTTCAAGAAAATGCTTAATCGTGTGCTAATTTTGGGTATGTGGTGAAGTTCTCTGAATTTAAATGCCTGCCTTGTCTTAATAATTGGACATCTGAGAAGGGAGGTACTTTTCCCACATGTTTCAAGGACAATCAGACCACACACACAGGTCATATATAGGCAGGGTTAGCAATCATAGTAATAACACAGAATCATAGAATCACAGAATCATAGAGTCATAGAATCATAGAAAGGTCTGGGTTCAAAGGGACCTCCAAAGGTCATCTAGTCCAACCTCCCTCTATAGTAAGCAGGGGTTGCCCAGAGCCCTGTCAAGCCTCACCTTGAATATCTCCAGGGATGGGGCCTCAACTACCTCCCTGGGCATCCTGTTCCAGTGTGTTGCATTACTCTCATGGTGCAGAACTTGTTCCTAACATCCAGTCTAAATGTCTAGTTTGAAACCATTGCTCCTCATCCTATGACTACAGGCCTTTGTAAACAGTCTCTCTCCATCCTTTTACAACACTTTCACCAAAAAAAACCCCTCCAAACAAGCAAACAAAAAAATCCCAACCCCCCAAATACTCTCCATTCCTTTTTTATTTTCTGTAGTGAAATGAACTTATTTCCACTTTAAACATAAAATCTCAGAATTTAATGCATGTGATTCAAAAATACCTTTCTAGTCATCAGAGAAAGACACCTCCAGGGAGAAATTGATCTGAAATAATATATAAATTACATCTTTATCTCTTTGGTGACTAAAAAAAAAAAGAGTTCAGATGTTTAGCCTTGATAAGACACCTGGATTTTAGATAACTAAAATGAGGTGACATGAGCCCAATCTTCTATCTCCAAGAAGAAGGTCACTAAAGGGGGACCTATGTTCTACTATAGACTTTGTAAAGTGACAGCAAATCTGCCACATCTTGAACTGTGTATGTATTAAAATGATGCTGATTTGGGCATAAATTCAGCTCAGCTTGTGATTCTAAACTGGTTATGTTGGATCACACAGCACTGAATTTCATGCAGATGTCTCATATATCTATTTGGCTGGAGAAATATTACTGTTATATAAGTCTTCAGAACACTGTTCATTTAGTTCTAGATTTATTTAAGTACATAAATAAACAGAAATAACTGCCTAATAATTGTGCATTTTGCATGTTAGGGGGAAGGGAGGTGTTTATTTCTTTTTTTTTTTTTTTTCATCTCTTCCCTTGTTTTAATGAGATGCACTTCAAATTCACTTAGGATAGTCTACCCAGAATGTATTTTGCTATGGGAAGGTTAATGTTAGGAGAACATTTTGTCTTGCACAGTTAAGAAATTATCACCTGGCATGAGAGATTAGAAAATCTTCATCAACACAGCCTAAAGAAAAGGGCCACTGCATGTCAGTGAGGGATTACTCCTCCAATGCCAGGCAGAGTTCATTAAGTTCTTGTGCCTTCAGGGCCTCATTCCAGGTTTGAGCTCTCACGTGACAACACAAATTAAGGATACACACGGCTGGAATGACATATTCAGTCCTTGCTGTGCACAATAGCCATGCATCTGCAGCAAGTGGCAGGACGTTTGTCAGTTTGAGGAGGCTTTATGATGCACAGAAGGCATCCTGCAGCTAAGTCATTTGGCTGAGCTGACAGCTACTGGTGACTGTACTTCTCTAATGCATGTTTGATTCTTCCAAACACAGTCTCCTATTAAGATACAAGGCAGTTTTAATTTTTCATCCAAGAGTTTATTAAATATACTTGGCCACGTTCTGTGATGATTTACCTGTGTCTTGGCTGCTGCTGTTTGTTTCAGTACTGTGTTTTTTCTTGTGTGTTTTTTTGTTTTGTTTGTTTATACTTTGTTGGGGGGGGGTTTATTTTGTTTATTTTTATTTATTTTTGTTATTTTGTTTATTTTGTTTATTTTTTGTTACTTTGTTTGTTTCTATGTTTGGTTTTCAGTGTGGTTTTTTGTTTATTTTTTCCTTTGATTAATTCACATTGCAAGAGGGTCCAGCTGTTTCTGTAGTTTGCTAGGGAAAGAAAAAAAAAACACTTGGAGTTTTAATAGTCTGTGATATACCTGCCTTTACTGGGCTTATAAAGTTTTATGTATATATTTAATTTTGAGGATTGATTGTAGAGTCACTTTTGCATAGCATTTTCACAGGGTATTTTATACAAGCATTCTTATTGATACCAGTAGTTCTTAAAATCCTGGTTGAAGACATCACTGGATTTGCTCTATCTGTGATCTATCTTTCAAAACCAAAATGTTCTTGAATTGGCTAGCTTGAAGAACTCTGGACTTTTATCCCATTTGTAGAGAAAAGCAAATTCTTGTTTTTCAAGGATGATTCTTTCTGGCAGATTTCCTTCTTATCCATTCACTCATAGAAAAAAAAATAATCTTAAGAAAGAACAAAGTCATAATCCAAGGCCATTTACTTTTCATAAAGAATACAGTTTTAGAGTTAGAAAATGTGTCTGGGAGAGTTTCTTCAATGTAAACACTGATTTTGAGGTGAATGCGATTCCTGTTTGCACCTATATGAATGCAGGCAAGGAATGAATTTGGCTCAGAAATATTTAATCAACTAAATTTGATGTTACAAAAACCTGCCAAAGACAAATACCAAAGGTAGTCATGGGAACTAAGTTAGATATGTGTCTTGAAAACAGCCAAAACATCTTTACAAGATTCTTTACAATTTATATTCTGTGCTTTCAGTCTTGGAAAGTTTTATTCCCATGACCTTTGCAACTCTGAAAGCTAGAAATATTTCTAAATTAAAATAGAGATTTGAAGTCCCAGGTACTGAAAAAAATATTTTAACTGAAAATTTTCACACTATGTAACATGAAGAATAACCTTTCTAGCACAAACAAATTGGACTGTGCTAAAATTTTTGTATAGAAAGAAATACATTCAATAAGAAGAAGCTAGGAGTAAAACAATGTATAGGAACTATAAAAAAGTGTTGGTTTAGAGTAAAATTACAGAATCACAGAATCACAGAATGTTAGGGGTTAGAAGGGACCTTGAAAGATCATCCAGTCCAACCCCCTCCTACCAGAGCAGAATCACCTAGAGCAGATCACATAGGAACACATTCAGGTGGGTTTTGAATATCTTCAGAGAGGGAAACCCCACAACCCCCCCTAGGCATCATTACATATTATATGCACATATTATTATGTCATCTCTATCAGAGTATAAGACATTCAGTTGCTCATTACGCCACATTCAAACTACAAATAATTTGTGCCTCATTCAGCTCATTTTTTTCCCACTATTCTGTATAAAAGTACACTTTTAAAAAAATCTAAATTGTTTCCATGTTGCATAGATTTCTAGGTTGACAAAAATTGGAGATCTTTTATTGTAAGACTAAAATAATAATCCAAATAAAATATTCAGAACTTTGTTAGAAAAACCAAGCAAACAAACAAAAACCCAGGAACAACCCTTTCCTGTGATTTGCCTAGATCTACCTTGATATGATCCTTACCTTTCTCTGCTGTATTTCAGCTCTCAACCAAGCAAAAACCATCTATAACTTGAAATTATTACATTCCTACATTCAACTTTTCTACACAAGTTCCCTTTCTTGAAGTAATCTTTTAAATTTCTTTCTAAACCAACTTCTCCTTAGCTCTGAATCAAGGTCTGAAAATGGATACACAAAACTATAGTAAATGAAGTAGAATCATAGAATAGAATCAGTCAGGGTTGGAAGGGACCACAAGGATGATCTAGTTCCAATCCCCTTGCCATGGGCAGGAACACCTCACACTACATCAGGCTGGCCAGAGCCTCATCCAGCCTGGCCTTAAACATCTCCAGGGATGGGACCCCAACCACCTCCCTGGACAACCCATTCCAGGCTCTCACCACTCTCATGGTGAAGAACTTCTTCCTCATGTCCAGCCTGAATCTCTTCACTTCCAGCTTTATTCCATTAAATAGCTAAGTAGCTACAACCCATACAGTCATTCCCAAACATCAGCCAGGTTAAAAGCATCCCAGTAAAGAACAGGGTGCAGGACAATGAAGCAGGCATTTATTTGGTTTCTTAGCTATGTTTTCAGCCTCATGACAGGTTTGGTACTGGACCAGTTTTAATAAAAAGGCCAGAGCTTTGCATGACAGTACAGGGTCTCAGGACTTGTCTGGGATTGTTTTGGCTGGAGATGTTTTCAAAGTTGTTCAATTGTGAAAGCAGTGAGGTCATACTGCCTAAATATGTTTTGGTGTAGTTTTGCTTTATAGTAATAATAAGCAGCTAATTTGCATGAAAGACTCTAGTGTGAGTAGACTGGTTTTTTTTACTAGTAAGTGAAATGTGGTAGGGAAATTGTTGTATTTCTACACAGAGGATTCTATCACGAGGTTCCAGTTCGCAAATGTAAATTGTAGTGGTCAAGCAATGATTGCTGCTGGTGGACAACCAGGTAAAGTTGATTTTTGAAAGAGATGAATAATTTGGAATCAATGATCACAAAATCAGTCTGTGCTAAGAAAAGACAAACATTATTTTTCAAGGTATTTTGAGCCAAAGACATGACCAAAAATTGATTTAGGAGGATCAGAAAAGACAGGCTTAGAGTCAGCTTCTACTGGTCCCAGTCTGTTGTTAGGCACAGCAGAATCTTTGGGCAGGTGTAACTCATCATATCTATATAATTTTCTTTTTTTTTTCTCCTACTTTGATCAGTATGAATTTGAAATCTAAATTTAAAATACAGTAGAAAGAAAAGAAGTCAAGCTGAGGTAAGAAAAGTGTAATCTTAGACCAGAAAATTGTGGCAGTGCTTCTCTCAGACCATGCTCTGTGACATCTCACAAGACTGCCATGGCAGAATATCCTAGCTACAAAACCTTCTGGTTTAACAAAGTTCACTCACAGATAATCTGTCAGGGTTTGTATATAAGATTTTTCTCTGTAGTGCTACATTTGTCCTGTCTCTGATAGGTTTTTATTGAGTCATAGAAAATCATTAACAGGATTGCAGTTGTTCAGTTTCTTCCTTGGCCTTCACCTTTCTCCTTGTTTCTTGCATTTTTTCTGAAGGGGCTTGTCATGCCTCATATTTTCTTGGTTACAGCATCTGGGACATTCGTACTTCACACATGAAATGCACTTTCCTTCCTTTGTGGTTTTTGGATGTCCTTTTAAAGATTTCATTTTGTAGGTAGAGTTCAGACTCTGATTTCCATTTTCTTGAAGATCACTAGTAATTTGGGCTTCAACTCAAATCTAATTAACTACAATGCTGAACAATGGTTTGGGCTTTTTGAGCTGATTACAATTTTCAGGATTGGGATATTCATCCAGATGAAAAGGGTATTTACTTACATTTTTCTTTTATTTATGTATAATTAGTCCAGTGAGAAGTTCTCCATGTTTTAAAATCAGGAACATGTCATGTTTTAAAATGAGGAATATGTCATGGTTTACAATCAGGAACATGTCATGGTTTGCAGTCAGGAGTATGTCATGGTTTACAATCAGGAGCATGCCATGGTTTGCAGTCAGGAACACATCATGGTTTACAATCAGGAGCATGTCATGGTTTGCAGTGAGGAATATGTCACAGTTTATAATCAGGAATATGTCATCGTTTCTGCTTCAGTTAACAGAAGGAGGAAAAATTGTTAGACATGTCCTGTATACATGAAGCTATATCCATACCGTCACATACTTAAAAATTAAATAATTTCAGGTCTCACATTCAGACCTAGATCTATCAGTGTTTTGTGCATCAGTTCTTGGCCCAGCAATCTCTGTCTTTTATCAATTGTTACTATGAGTATATCCACAAACAATCTGTGGCTGTAAACAGCCCTGCCCTGTGATCTCCATTAGCTGCATCGCTGGGGACCAGGACAATTTGAAGTTTATGTTGCTTCATCCAGCAGTATCAATTCCCATACTACCCAGGTTGTCTCTTGTGGAATAGTTTATTTTCTAAAATAATGGAATTTAGTTCATTTTTCAGCTCCTGATTTAACTGATTTAGCTATTTAAACTCTCCAGCTGCTGGAATTGCCTTGCCAGTTGGAACAGGAAGGAAAGCTTACAGGTGGTTTGGAGTTAGAGCAGGGACATCAATAAATAACTATCTGGGACCCTTGATTACACAGAACTAGAGGTTTCCTCCATATACTTACTCTTCTAATTCTCTCCAAACAGAAACTAAAAAAAAAAACAAAAAACCCACAAAAAACATTCAGCAGTTACAAGCACTGAGGAAGCTTTGATTTTTGTAGGAGAATATCTAATACTGCATAGCCTTGTATTCTATTGTGCCCTTTGACATTCAGTGCAAAGCATAAATTTCACTAGAATAACATTTCTGCTAAATAATTTCCTTTTCTTTCTTAAAACTGAGAAGAATGAAACTGATGGCAGGTTTGCCCTCCAACCCCCACCCCTACCTTTGTCTCTTGATTATTGTTTCCATGTAATTTTTGGTAACATAAATGAGAATCTGGAATAGGTATCATGCACTGAAGAGCTCTCCACTAAAATACATGCACATATGTATGTATAAAGGAAAAACAATATAACATCAGAATACATATTTTGGTAAAGAGACTGAATTTTTTATTGCTCTATGGAAAAAAAGAAAAAAAAAAAAAGAGAAAACAACAAATTTACCAAAATATGCATTTAGCATGAAAAAAAGAGCATTGAGGCTGGTAAGGTGTTTGGAGGGCATGTCAGGAGTGGCTGAGGGAAGTGCAGTTGTTTTGTCTGGAGAAGAGAAAGCTAAGGGGAGATCTTTTGCTTTCTATAGCTCCCAGAAAAGAGGTTGGATTGAGGCCAGTGTTAGTCTCTTCTCCCAAGTAACCATCAATAGGAAGAGAGGAAATGGGCCAGAGGAGGTTTGTACTGGATATTAGGAAAAAAATCCTTTTCTGCAAGAGTGGTGAGGTGTTGAAACATTCTGCTCAGGGAGGTGGTGGAGTTGCCACCCCCGGAAGTGTTCAAGAAGTGTGTAGAAGTGTCAAGATATGATTTAGTGATCATGGTAGTTGGTAGTTAATGATTCTGTTATTTTATTATTCTAATGTGTGAATATGCATGAATGAGAAGAAATGAGAGAATGAGAAAGGAGAAAAAAAAAGATTAAAAAAAAACCCCAAAACCCAAAATAACAATAATAAAAAAAATAAAGCAAAAAGAATTCCATAAAGAATCCAGAGATTTACCATTTTAGCATAAAAAAGATAACATTTAACCATATTTTCCTGGTTTTTGGCTTGGTTTTGATGGTAGATACTAGAAAGGAAAATAATGTTCTGAACATTGCCATAAAATTAATAATAATAATAATAATAATAATAATAATAATAATAATATGGATGAAAGGAATGAAGTTGTATTTTCCTACCTGCTTATCATATAATACATCTCATGCTTTTTTTCAACAAAATTATTAGTCTCTCAATATTGGTATTCATAGCACACATGCTTCCCAGTCACTGTAAAGCTATTCTTAGCTGTATGATTTAAAATGTAATAACAGGAAAACACTGGAACTCAGAGTATGTTGTGCATGTGTTACAGAGAAGCAAATGACATTGGGTACGGCCCTCACAGTATCAGCCTCACAGTAATGGAATTGACTGATTGCTTACTGTCATGCTCACAACTGCACACAGAATGCAATTATCTATACAGAGCTTTGGGGATTTGAAGGTGCCAGCTGAATAAGTAATATGTTTTATATGAACAAGTCATAGAACTCACTGACAAAAAGTTTTAGCACCCAGTCTTAAAATTCGCTTTCTAAGAGACCTGAGACCAAATAATGGTGCCTTGTTTTCTCATCTAAATAACAGGAAAAGAGGCAAAGAAAAGATTCTTTGATAAAACCCACAAACACATTTATATTGTTTACAGTTTTGGAATTTTATTTTGCTTTATTTTAATAAAGAGAGAGGGAAAAAGAGGTTGAAGACAAATAAGGATAGAAACAAAAAACCCCTCTACAAGCTAGTGCAGAATTTCCATTAAGTATGTGACATAAAGGTCATTGAATTTACTGAATGCATTTCCTTTGGGCTGAGGCAAGCAATGGAAACTAAACCTCAGAAAACAAACAAACAAACAAATAAACAAACTTGTAAACTGCTTATATCTCTCCACCAGAATATAGATAAACATTAATTAAATCCTTAAATCCCGTATTTCCTGCAAGGAATTTAACCTGAGCTGCAAGTAAAATTGATATGAACTCTCCTCATTCTGAGAAATTTCGAACACACAAATCCAGTTTCTCATTCTATTAGTTTTATACAAATTGTATACATGATGCTAGACACAAAATTGTGAGTAGTTCATTGAGTTGAAGGCTGGACTGGATGATCTTTGAAGTTTTTTCCAACCAGATATATTCTGTGATTCTGTGAACACTGAGCCTAGTGACTAACAGGTACTGTTACTGCTAAAAACTAAACGAAAAACAACCAACCAAACCACCCTAAAATACATATTAATCAGCATTTTGAGCATATTGATACTGGGAAAAACTCTCAAATAATGGAAATATTTCTTTTCCAGTGAAAAAAAATGAATAATCAAGTTTTAGTTTTGCTCTATCTTGTTTTCCTTTGAGATGACCTTTCTGTCTATCAGCCATGCACTGAAGATATCTGTAAAGGATTTGGGGAGTGTGCCTCTGAGTGTGAGTATTTGTTTGAGGTGACATTTGATGGAGAGGGTTGGTGGTGTTTTGCTGTGCTTTTTTGTTGTTGTTGATGGTGGAGTTTTGTGGGGTTTGATTTTTTGGATGGTTGGTTGCTTGGGTTTTTGCTTGTGGTGTTTTGGTTTCTTTTTAGAGTACCTATAAAAAGGACAGAGGAAAAACAAAACAAAAGAACCAAATAAAACGGACAGAGAAGAAACAAGACAAAAGGACCAAATTGAATGGATAATTCTAGGGTTAAATTTGTAATGACACATCTGCTTAATTCTTCTGAAGTCTGATGTGGAGAAATAGAACTAGAAATTAGTAGACAATCTGTTTATATGCATTTCATATGCATTAAATTTCCTAATATTTTTTTTTGTCCTTTCTCTGGTGCATTATCTTTCCAGTAAAAAATAAAAAAATAAAAAAAAAATAGCCAGGGTAAAATTTATCAGTTTGCATTTGATTTTCCCAAACCACCACTTTTTATCAACGGAAACAATTTGTCTATTCCTACAATTCTTGTGAATAGAGGTAAAAGTGCATGTAAGGAAACATACAAACAAACGATAAATTAAAAAAAAATCTGAGAGGAGGTAAAAAAATAAAAATCTGAGTTCATGCTTTTAGTTAAGAGATGCATTTGATGAATAGATATCTTAGAATAATTTGGGTTGGAAAGGACCTTTAAAGGTCATCTAGTCCAATCCCTCTGCAGTAAGCAGGGACATCCTCAACCAGATCAGGTTGGTCAGACCCCCGAACAACCTGACTTGGAATGCTTCCAGGGATGGGGCAGCTATCATCTCTCTGAAGTTGGGGAATGGAGACAAGTGTGCTATTTCAGATAACTTTGAAATGCCTATTCTCTCTTTATTCAATTCTGAAAGAGCTCATGGTAGCTCATGATGGTCAGATGCATCTCTCTAGATGTCCACCAGTCTGACAAGAGAAATTCAGTTTTTTATTTTATTCTGACATTGAATTTAAAGCTGTGTTAAAACTCTGCTAAACGTGGTCATCTTTCTGTTCCTAGGTATAAGATACACCCATTATGTCCACAGAGGTTGCTTTGTAAGAAGAAGGAGGTGGGAATGGTTTCTATCCCTGTCCCTGGGCTACATTTCATCACATAGAGTTGGCTTTGTCACAGTGAGTGTATGGATAGGACAAGGTGTATCATGTGAAAATGTGTGATAGAGGCACAGTGACACAACATAATTGTCACAAAATACATCAAAAGAGTGTTACACATTCTAAAAACACCAGTTTGCTTATACATAGCACCTAATCAACCAAAGCAGTTATTCCTAATTATTCAGGTTTCCTGACCACAGATAGCTGGAAGCTCATGAAATATTGCTCTGGGAGTGTCAATAGGTGAGAACAACCAAATGACTTGGACTTTTTCACACTTAATAGCAGAAATTTAAATAATAAAAGCCCCCAGATATATTTTTTTTCCTTTTATATTGCATTTTTTAATTTATCAACATAGTTATTTTGGCTGCCCAGGGAGATGGTTGAATTCTCATCCCTGGAGATATTCAAAGTGAGGCTTAACAGGGCTATGGGCAATCTGGTCTAGTTGAGGGCGTCCCTGCTGACTGCAGGGAGGTTGTACTAGATGACCATTGGAGGTCCCTTCCAGCCTGGGCCATTCTGTGATTCTATGATAAATGCAGAATATGGATAACTCACCTCAAGTATTTATTTGATTTGTACTTATTTTTTGCTTCCCCTGTAACAATAACCAGACTGTTTTGAATGAAGAATATTTCTTTTTAAATAATCTTCAAGCTTGAAGAAGTTGTAATTATATGAGCACAATTCATAAATATTATTCCTTATTCAACAGAAATATTAATTTTAATTGCATAAGTTTGTGTCTAATTATTTGGTAATGTGAAAGTTATAAGATGTTTTGTTATAGTAGCAATGAGAAAACACAAAAATCCTGTGCTAGTTTACTTCAATAACAAAGGTTTGGTTTTGGTTTTGGTTTTTTCAGAAATAAGTGTTAAAAAGAAAAAGTCACTGAGATTTTTCTGTGGAACGTCCTTTAATATTACTGATTCTTTAATACAGAGGTTTTTATTTTTTTTTTTAGTATAAGCTGCTTTTTTACAAGATTATTGATTAAAAGTCTGTAAGTGCATGCTTTCTATTTTTGCATAGCAGAACACAGTGGAAGGCAATATGGCTATGAAGACCATTAGAGTACTTCATTAGTAGGTATTTAGGGAGGATTACTTATTTAAGCATTGCTTACTTGAAAGGTGAAGAGAATAAGACTGAGAATTGTTGAGAAGCCTGGCCTTAAAAACATCCCTGGAGGCTTTTAAGGCCAGGCTGGATGTGGCTCTGAGCAACCTGATCTAGTGTGAGGTGGGGGGATTGGAACTGGATGAACTTTGAGGTCCCTTCCAACTGTGACAATTCTGTGATTCTGTGAGTTTAAGGAAGGAGAGAATAAAAATGAGAGCTGTTTGAATTTAAGGAAGGAAGAAAGATCACTCTGCTCTAATAGCAAAAAAAAAATTATTTCTGTTTTGGCAATATCAGTTTAAATAAATTATTTAAACCATCTTTACTGTTCTATCGTTTTGTTGTATTGGGACTTTTTTGTTTTGTTTTGTTTAAATTCTTTATAAGATTCTAGTGAAGTTAAAAGTTTCTTTACTGGAGAAATTGTCTCTTTATGATGTCTATAACCTGGGGTGGGGGTGAGGGAAACAAACAAAAATGCGTGTTAAAAAGAAAAAGTCACTGAGCTTTTTGAGTGAAATGTCCTCTAATATTGCTGATCCGAGAAGTTCAGAAAAGCTTTAGGTGAATACAGTTTTTGATTCTATGTTCTGTGAGACCTTCTTCATTTTCTTACATGAAGCAATCTTTGCCAAATGTGGAAACACAATCTTTTGGGAAAATAAAGCCAAATTGTAATTGGAAACACAGTTTTCACTTTTTCACATTCTTTATAGGTATTTGATATTAGTCAGAGGAAGAAAAAATAGATTACTGTTTTGGAGAAAGAAACATCAAAGTCATGATTTATGTATAGAGAAGTTTTACTCTTTATATATTTCACAGATCTTGCCCAGTTTACTCCAATGTAAGAACTAGTAGAAAACTTCAATAATAGGAATTCTTTAATTGGATTGAGTTAAATACTTTGATGGTGCCCTCCTGTTTACTTTGCATCCAAAACTGGAACTGGAGATTTGCAACTGAGAATGGATATAAAGGAATCTATCCAGTAACATCAGCCAATGTAGTGCTTAGCCATCTGTTTATGTTTACTACTTGAAAAATGAGATTACCATTGCCTGTTTGAGCCAGAACAATTATGGTTTTCTATAAATGCAAGCTAAAGAAATCTGGACAGGTTTGCTTTGTTTTGTTTTGTTTTGTTATTGTGTCTAGAGCTGGCTTCCCCAGTACTAGAAGGGCACTGAATGACTGTAAAAAGTTCCCTGGAAAACATCAAATCCAGTGGAGGGCCACCAAGATAGCTAGGGGAAAAAACATAAGGTAGAGAAAGAATGCCTGATAGCTGGGTTTGTTCAGTTTGGAGAAGGCTGAGAGGGGATTTCACTGCTCTCATCAGCAATCTAACAGGAGGATATAGAGAAGGCCAAGATAAATTCTTCTTGGAGATGCATAATGAAAGTGAGAAAAGCAAGGACACAAGAGCATGAGAAAAAAAATCTAGTGGGATATTAAAACAAACAAAAAAACCAAACAAACACCAAACCAAACCCACGTTTCAAGACTGAAGATCTAACACTGAAGTTAGTTAAGATTTGATCAGGAGTTTAGATCTCCAAAGACCCTTACAACTGAAGTTATTCTATAATCTATTAAAAAAAAAAAAAAAGAAAAAAACCACTACATAGAGTACAAAAGCATCTTAGTATTTGGGAAGTGTTCATGTAGGTTTAATAAATTACACTTTCTTTCTCCTTGTGATATTGACACTACCAAGTAATCAAAAATGTACATTTTGAAGAGTTCTTTTTTTCTACATGGGTGACACATAATTACTTTTTAACATATGAAAATGCAGAAATCACACCACTGATAGAGTTCTCATTCTTCAGGAAGCTGCAAATTTTCTCTTCTGCAGGCACTATTAATTGTGGGCCTTGCTTCTAGAGCTCCATGACTTGTTTTGTATGTTGCAATATTTTAGTTTGCCTGAGCTACTAGATCAAAAACTTACTCCATCAGCAACAAGTTCTGGTCCTAGAAATATGCAGATTGAGGGAAATTTTTATTTTACACTCTTGTACAGATTATCTTGAATTATCTTTACCACTGAACAACATAATCCAAACCGCACTGTGCGCTCCAAACGTTTGGTTTCTTTTTTTGTTTCCCTTATATAATCTTCACAAAAAAAGATTCTTGGAGAAATCTGTAAATAGAGCAACTTCACATTTCAGATATGTCTGGGAATCTTTAAATATTCTAATATTATGAATATTGAGAAAGCCTGATTTTAGTAATGTACAATAACTTTTGTGTTGACAGATGGCTGCTCACTCTCAGTTTTATTTCTGAGCAACTTAAAGCCCAAGATATATGTAAAACCACACACATCTTTAATAGTTTTAATCACCATGTACACACTGTGGCTGATATAACTTGGTCAATTCTAAGAAGTTTTGAAAACCATTTCTAAAGGAAAATGTAAATACATGATATGGACGTAAATTTCTCTATCGGCCAATAATCACCATGCAAAGGAAACAAACTCTCCAAGATTTCTTGATACTCATTAAAAAAAAGGATAGGTGTCCTAAAGATGCATAAATTAAGGAGGCTAATGACTAAGAAATAGAATATTTGAAAAGGAGATCCTCTTCTTTTAACTTCAAAAAATGAAACAAGCAACATACCAAAAATCATGATGATTTTAATCCTATATCTTGTGAAAGAATAATTTCTTAAGAAATCATGTTAATTATTGAAGAGATTTCTAAATGGTCAAAGGACACACAGCTTCTATTACAAGGGACTAGGTTCTTTAGCTCATTTTTGTGGATTCACAAATCAACACTTCTGGGAGAGCTGAGTCAAAACCAATTAACTGGTAAAAGCTATGTTGAAACTACATTAAAACAGTGTGGATGAAAGACTACAAGTATAATCTCCTTAATAAGTTACAGCAGCTAATAACCAACTTTTACTGAATTTGAATAGCTCCATTTCCAGAAAAGATCTAAGATTCATCCTGTGTAGGTCATTAACCTAGAAAGAAATTAGGCAAACACAAATGTAGCAAGATCTGCATCATGGAGGAATTCTCATAATTTGCTGGCAAGTAAATTAAAGTAGAAAGAAAATTAAAATAGAAAGGGGAAAAGAACATTTGGCCAGTACTTTTATGCAATTTCCCAAGCACTAGATGAACATTTAAACAGATACCTACAATTATTTTATAACTAAATTCGGACACTCTCATTCATCAATGAAGAAAACTTTTTCATTCCCTTTTTCCTTCTACCAGCTCTTAGTTAACTCCCAGAGCTCTAAATACCAGCTATGTATGAACTCTTGCTAGACAATGGGTGAGAAGGTCAACACCATCAAATAAATGCAATGAGAGAAATTCAACGTGGAGATTCCTGTCTTTGGGTGTGTAATGAATTCACTGATGTGACCAAGAGCTCAGAGAAAGAGGAAGAGGAGAAGGATTTTTGTGGGTGGCCATACAGCAGGTCCCTGAGTGAAGAAAACCAGTCACCACTTTATGTGCCCAGCCAAACTTCTGAGTATCTCTTTATGCAGAAATGAAATTATTAAAGACCATTTCTACTGTAATAGGCATTGCTGAATCATCTTGATTGTTGGTTGTTATCTAGATGAAAAATGAATATATTTTTCTCTGTTGATCCAAGCTTTTGACGTTTGAGGAATCATCTGCCAGGAACTGTAACTGTTAGTGATGTCAAAGGACCAAAATTCAAATATCATTTAATATTGCCTGACATGAGAGAAAACATAATCAAATTCTAAGCAAGTAACATCACATTTTGTAAAGAGATTGCTTCCCTGAGGGCAGCAATAACCCTTAAAGAGATGCTGCAATTCACGCAGAAAACAAAAGCTGATGAATAAATCAGATTCATGTTTGTTAAAATGCTACATTAAGAAAAAAATGAAAGAGAGAGAGAGAGAAATCCTGTCCAAATCTCCTTTCTTTTTTTTTTTTGCCTTTTTTCCCCCCACAAAATTACAAAATGTTAGGGGTTAGAAGGGACTTTGAAAGATCATCGAGTCCAACATCCCTGCAGAACACGATCACCTATATCAGATCACACAGGAATACATCCTTAATTCCCAAAGAAAAAAATAACAATTTAAATATATGGACCAGAGAATGGACAAGAAAATGCCTGTAGCCTACCTGAAATATTTCAAAATTAAGAATGAGAGATCAAGAGGACTCTTTGTTGACATGGGAAGCCTCTCTAAGATATTAGTAAGACCTTGGCTCACATTGCAGTATTATTAAAGAGTATGCCATGATGGTGCAAACTGAGCTTTGGTACCCTTTGCTGTGTGCTAGAGTACAATTAGAAAAACTCTTGTTTTCTAATGATCTGGTTATTTATGTGTAATCCAGGCAACCGAGAGCACATTAATTCTGAAAATGTTAATTTTTAGGTAATCAATATAATACTAATTGGACCATGTGTTGAAATCCCTCAATAACCAGTTCAAATCCAAGTATTCAAATAGGCAAAATTCCTAATAGGTTAATATACATTAGATACAGTATAACTAAAATATTGTCTCCTCTGTCTGAAAATGGTCATATGAAATATTTTACTTGCTGCCAAATTATTTTTTTATTTTAATTAAAAATCATAAAGAATCATAGACTTATGGATGGTTGATAAGGATCTCAAAGATATCTGATTCAAACTTTTTTGGCAAAAGCGTGGTCTAGCCAAGATGGCACAGAATCTTGTGCAGCTGAATCTTAAAAGTGTCCAATGTTGGGAATCCACCACTTCCTTGGGAAGATTATTCCAAAGGCTGATCTCATTGTGAATTATTTTTTTTTAGCCTTATTCTTTTGATAATGCTTCTTGATATTATTTTTGTTATTATGCATGAAAAAGGATAATTCAGGGCTAATGTAATGGAATATTTTAGACTATTGTACTAGGTTTTACTGATGGATTCAGTAAAAATTCATTGCATGAAATGAGATCTTAAAACCAGAAATGTTTGTTTCACCATCATGACTTTTTGACTGTTGTAACTTTGCATCAGCATTTCAGCTCAATACATCTTCATGACTTCAATTAAAGTTAGCATGTTCTCAGTATGCTGAGCATATAGCTGCCACAGTTTCTGATATACCAAGACTAAATTCACTTAAACATTTTACTTGATCTGTAAATTAGTCTCTAACAATGAAAGAAAATAAATATATATTTGCAAACAAAGTTCATACAGTTAAGGTAATTTCCTTCAAGATACACAAATTTTATGGCCCTGAGTAAGGAAAGAATCATGAGAGCACATAAATCTATTTGCACTCAAATATTCCTTGAGAATTTTTTTTCTGAAGAACTGTCCATTTAAGATCAAGGAATAAAGAAATGAGAGGTGGTAGAAGCCCCATTCCTGGAACTTTTTAAAGCCAAGCTGGATGGCACTCTGAGCAACCTGATCTAGTGTGAAGTGCTCTTGCTCACAGCAGGGGGGTTGGAACTAGATGATCCTTGAGGTCCCTTCCAACCCTGACAATTCTATGATTCTATGATGGCAAATGCTAAATATAAATTTCATAGGCTTTATCTTCTGAGATAAAGCCAGTAGACATTCCCAGATGATTGTTGGCATGTACTGGATAAATGCTGTGTTGCACTAGACAGAATGGGATGTATCTTCTATACAGTAGTCTGTTGGCTAGAATATTTCCACAGAAAAGCTGGAGAATAACCCCAAGAAAAAATATATGATGAAATACTTTCACCTCCACTGGTTTCTGTCAGGCAAGCAGAGGTCCAGGAACTACTTAGGCAAGACTTATCTACTTACCATAGCATTATGAATATAAAAAATAACAGCACAATTGTTTTAGTTACAAAAACATGTACATAAAAAAATCCTACCTTCACCACATCTTTAAAACAAAGGCTGCAGATTATTGGGAGACATTCAAGAAATTATTCAACAGTATTGTGTATTCTAGGCAAGTCTTCCCTACAGAGTGCACTATGCTTTGACCACAGCCTTCTCTAGACTGTTATTTGGCTGGGTTCAGTGAGCAGTGACATGCCCAGGGGTCTGACAAAGCCCTGGGCTTCCTTTCAGAATCAAATTTTGAGGGCCAGTATCTTCATTGACTAATGTTAGTGATGAGATGTTTTTGACCTGTACTGAGTCCAGATGCTTTTTTAAACCAGAAAAATATTAATATATTATCAAAGAACATGACTACTGACTTATTAATGTCATAAGAAATCCTCTGTCGATAAGTAAGGAAGATAACATGAACTTCAATACTAGAATGGTCTTCCTTGATCTATGCATGTCTACTCACTTGCATAAAATTAATCACATCCACAAATGCATTCACATCTGGATATATTGTTAATTGTGACAAAACTTGAAACCAAAAACCAGTAGTTTGAGAGCAGAGCTGAACAATGAGGTAGTCAGATTATTTCTAAACAGTTTGTTAATTGCTATGCTTTGGCTACGGAATACATAACTCAGTGCAGCGTCTTTTATTTGCACTTCACACTATTCTGCCTCAAAATATATAGTGTCTTCAGATTTCATTGATTTCTCTCTGAGTCCTTTCTTGGGATCAATTTATCTGGAAGTGAATTTTGGATGTACACATCCCAATGTATTTTAATCAAACTCTCAGTCTGAGACATTAAAGAGACGGTCTCCTATGTAAAACTCTTTGTAAATCAAGCCCCAACTATACATTTTTATGGAAATGATTTATGCAAAGCAGCTATTTGATCCATAATAATAGTCACATGAGAGAGAAACAACAGAGAAAGAGGACTGAGAACACATGGCAGGAACACAAATGTAATTACAATCAGCTTTTATTTGTCAGACTTAGAAACACAAAATGTGCATTCACAAAAATAATCATAAACCACAATGTCCCAGGGTTCCACTCAGTTATATCCCATTTGTTTCTGAGGAACACATAGATATGAAAAAAAAAAGAAAAAAAGAGAAATAAATCTAATTAAAAAAGAAACAAAATGCAAAAATATATGTAAAATATAAATCATTCATTTGAAACATTCAGTTGCTGACCCAGTCAGATTTATTTAAAGCAAAACACCACCTCCTGCATATCCAATTAATGGTTGCCATGGCAAATAAGAGTTCCCACCACACTACCTTATTGCTTTATGCATGGCAATTGCAAGTATATTACTCAGAATATTTCCATAATGATATTAGCTGCTCTAGCCAGCCTCAGACAATTAATTTGGTGAAGCGTCAGGTGTTCAATATTTATCTCTCATAAAAATTAAATATAAACATTCACATATCACATGGAAACGGATGCCTTTGTACATCACTATCCTACTTTCTCTCATTAAATATTTTCCTAGTAATTAGATTAGGGTTGGAGGTAGATTTCTGATGAGTTTTCATAGAATCATAGAATGGTCTGCGTTGGAAGGGACCTCCAAAGATCCCTCTCTGTATGAAATAGCCATGATCTCTACAATATTTTGTGGTGGTTTTTTTGTCTGTTTAGTTGTTTGTTTGTTTTCAAATAACAGATAACTTTAAAATCTATTCAGATAAAGAATATATTTTGTAAAAAAAAAAAAACAAACCTCCAACAGTTTCATTAATGAGCCCATACTGGCTTTTAAATATGGTCCCCAGTGAAATACAACTTCATTCTGTTTTTTAAGGATTATATATCAGGATAATGGCTGGATCAGCCTTAGCACTGCAGATATTGTATGAAATGAGCCAAAAGAGAGTGCTCCCCCCACAAAAAATTGCATGTTAACAAGGGACCCACCTAAAGGAAAAGGCCTAATCTGAACATCTTCCTCTGCCTTGAACACAGGTGTGCTTAAACTGTTGTGATCCAGTGCTCAAAACTTTCCCTTCAAAAATGTTTTAACAGGTTTTTTTAATCCACACCTTGTGATGATTTCTATAATCAGTCACTGTGCAGCCAAACCTGGATAGATATCTTCCTCCAGATGTTCCTCTTATCTTTTAAGTAGAACTCATTTTCATTCCTTGTAAAGCTGAGTTGTGTGCCGAAATGAATTCTGCAAGTGATCCACTCTGAAGAGATCCAAAAACTAAGATCAACCAAGAAACCTTCTGATTCAGGTAGGCTGGGATCAGGGAGTTCAAGGTTATGTCAGTAGAACAGTTTCTTGGACAGGTGTAGTTTAAATCCCTCAGTAATTCTGAGAGAAGGTACTGGATTGTTAGGCAATTTCTTCTCTTTGAAGTGAAGAGAATTCTCATAACATAATGGAATTGTTCTCCTTCTTCAGCCTAACCTTTCAGTGAAAATGCTTTTCTTTTTTTGGTAAGAAACCTTCATCTTTGAGATTAGTTCAGACTCCACCAGCTTGAATAAGGAATCTAATTAATGGAAGGATAAAATCTGTGAAGTTGATAAAGAATTTCATGTAGGAAAGAACTGTTGCTGAAGGGCCAGTAATGAAGCTGAAGGACTGGTAATGTCAGAGCTGGTGAAATTATTGTCATTGTTAGAACTACTGGTAGTAATAATAATAATAATCCTGACGTTTTGACACATTCACTTTTGATACGTTTTAAGAAATGGCTATCATGTGAGTGTGAAACAGGCAGAAATCATACACTCTCCCAAACCACACTTCAGAGCTGGCAGTTTGACTGCTTTCAGAAGGTATTCTTTAGATTGTGATTTGCTTTTTCCTTTGGTTGTTGTTGTTTTAGAGCTTTTTTGTTGTGTATTTTTATTCCCCATCCTTATCCTCAATGTTTACAAAGGCCTGCAGGGATAGGATGAGGGGCAATGGCTTCAAACTAGAAAAGAGCAGATTTAGGAATAGGTTCTGCACCGTGAGGGTAATGGAACACTGGAACATGTTGCCCAGGGAGGTGGTTGGGGCCCCATCCCTGGGGATGTTCAAAGTGGGGCTTGACAGGGCTCTGGGCAACCTGATCTGGTTGAGGATGCCTCTGGTGACTGCAGAGATGGTTGGACTAGATAATCTTTGGAGGTCCCCTCCAATCCAGACCATTCTATGATTCTATGATATCTCTTTGGTAGACAGTTTGAAGTAGTTTTACATGAGAAAATATGATCATAATAATTTTTACATATCTAAGGCAAATCCTATTTTAAAAAAAAATTAAGACAGAAACCTTGAAATAATTCTCTTCAGTGTGAAACACTTAGTAGCAGAAGAAAGCTATTAAATAATCATAAGCCGTTTACAGGGGAGAAACAAATAGCTAATTAAGGACAAAATAACTGGATTTTTTGGGGTTTTTTTTTTAGATAGATTTTTGTCTATACTTCTGTACAAAAAAGAACAAGTCATCAAGCAAAATTAATGTTCACTGCACATGTTCTGATTATAGAACTGTCCTTGAATGTAACAAAATCTGAAGCTGGCCGTAGGCAAGGAAAGTAGCTGAAAAATCTGGAGTCACACAATTTTACCACGTTTTTGTTTTATTCTTTTGGCACATACTGCAACCAAGAGCTGCATTTAGCAATATCCAGCAGTTTGATGGATCAGATTTTTTTTTTTTAATGAATGAAACTAATTTCCCCTGCAGTAACTTCCACCAGACCAGCTGTTATTGTTATCACTGCTATCATCATTGTCATTATCAGCATAACTATAATTACATTTAGAAAGATAGATCAAGAGAATGCAACAGGAAAAGACAAGAGTGCCAGGACATGGGATTGTCCTTTGTTTATGAGTCTTAATAGCATTGCTTTATTTTGGTCTACATTGTGGCATCTCAGTTTGGGAAAGATGTTGAATTGCTGGAGCATGTCCAGAGAAGGGCAATGAGGCTGGTGAGAGGCCTTGAGCACAAGCCCTATGAGGAGAGGCTGAAGGAGCTGGGACTGTTTAGCCTGGAGAAGAGAAGGCTCAGGGGAGACCTCATTGCTGTCTACAACTACCTGAAGGGAGGTTGTAGCCAGAGGGGTTTGGTCTCTTCTCCCACGCAACCAGCAGCAGAACAAGAGGACACAGTCTCAAGCTGCGCCAGGGGAGGTTTAGGCTGGAGGTGAGGAGAAAGTTCTTCACAGAGAGAGTGGTTGACCATTGGAATGGGCTGCCCAGGGAGGTGGTGGAGTCACCATCCCTGGAGGTGTTCAAGAGGGGATTGGACGTGGTACTTGGTGACATGGTTTAGTAGTCATGAGGTGTAGGGTGACAGGTTGGACTCGATGATCTTTGAGGTCTCTTCCAACCTTCTTGATTCTATGATTCTATGATCTCACTACAGCAGGCTATTTAGTGTTCCCTGATTATATTTGTATTTTTATGGTTGATTTTTATGGTGATCATGAATATTTATGGTGATTTCTTGCATCCCCCTTTATGGAAGGTGCAAATAAACAACATGAAATTATCAGTTGGCATTTTCTACATAAAGTCAAGTCAGTTTTGATTACGGGAACATAGTTCTATTGAGTTTACTTCTATTAAAAATACAGTCATAGAATAATAGGATATTTGGTTGGAAGGGACCTGTAGAGATCATTTAGTCCATCTCACTGCAGGATCACCTAGGATAGGCCACACAGGTAATCATCCAGGCAGGTTTGGAAAGTCTCTAGAGAAGGAGACTCCACAACCTGCTACTCAGCAGATCCTCCTGGTATTTCCATGCAACTCATCTAGCTAAATGCATCTTAAAACCCAAATATAGAAATAGAAAAAGACAGAGTTCCACTGAATAGTAATTGGGTTATTTTGAATTACTAGATTCAGTAATATGTAGATGCAGCAGGTCTGTGATTCTATGTCTACCTTGACTTTATCAAGGCTTTTGACACTCTTCCATAGCATTCTTGTAGGTAAGCTCAAGAAGGGTGGGTTAGAAGGATGGGCAATGAGATGGATTGTGAGCTCACTAAACAATGGAGTTCCAAGGGCCGTGATTAATGGCACAGAATTCAGTTGGAGACCTGTAGGTAGCAGTGTTCCCCAAAAGTTAGTACTGGATTCAGTCTTATTCAGCATCTTCACAGTGACCTAGATGAGGGAATAGAGTGTGCCCTCAGCAAGTTTGCTGATGATATGAAACTGGGGTGGCTGGCTGACATACCAGAAAGTTGTGAAGCCACTCAGTGATGTCTGGACTGGTAAAGGGAAACTTAAGGAGGTACAACAAGAATAAGTTTAGAGTACTGAACCTTGGGAGGAACCACACCATGCACCAGTACAGATTAGGGGCTGTCCTGCTGGAAAGAAGCTACATGGAGAAGGACCTTGGAGTCTTCAGAGAAGACTGAGAGGAGATCTTATTAATATTTATAAATACCTAAAGAGTAGGTATCAAGAAGAAGAGGCCAAGCTCTTTACATTGGTGTCCTTTGATAGGACAAGGGGCAACAGATAAAACTGGAACACAGGAAGTTCCACCTCAATGTGAGGAAAAATTTCATTGCCAAGGCAATAGGACAATTTAAAGATCAAGTTGTTTGGGGTCTGGAACAACTATTAGTTTCCTTCATGATCTCTAAGAATAAGGCAGGACTTGAAGACAAACTTTTTTTTTTCACAATAAATTGAGGCATTATTGAGTCAAAACATCTCTCATCAATGCTATTAGGCTTTTCTTTGTGTCATAACTTTGAGAGCAAATACAGTCCTTACCTAGATATGTGCAGTCCCATAATGTAAGCTTCAGAGATAAATTTTCAAGTTATTTATTTTTTTCCCATTGTAACGACTGTTTAATATTTATTCACATCACTCCCTAAAAAAGAGTCAACTTAAAGAGACATAATATTATGATCTACTGTGAGCATTTCACTTGTTTCATTTTAAATGTAAAAGTAATGGTTGTGGGAAGGAAACTTGAAGTTAACCACTGGCAGCTATAAATATGCAGAAAGGCTGGCAAAAGTATGACATAAGAACATTAATTAGAAAGCTGAAGAGCTATTAAACTGATGAAGTCTTTGTTTCTACAGATTGACAGTCACTGTTTGAATGTTAAAGGGTACAACTGCTGGTAGAAACTGCACATCTGATCTTCCCCTGAGAAACAGAAAATATTTCCTGTTTAACACCTAGCATTTTATCCAGTAATATATTTAATTTAAATTTAACATATAATGTGGTCAAGTGCTGAGGAGATTGAATTAAATATTTACACATTTTGTTTAAAAAAGATCAATTTTGTAAGTAAGCATTGTTAAATGTTGTCTTGCTGGCACTAGTTTTCCAGAAAATACGGATTATGAATCATCTGACACACCTCTGCTCTTCTTTTACTCCCTCATGAAGAAAGAACATTAAAAGCTGTCTTAAGTCTCTTCACAGAAGGCTATTGAATAGAGTGATAGAGTATACTTGGATCAGAAGCCACTACAGTTTGAAACCTAGAGCTATCTATTACTATCTGCAGAATAATAAATTAAAAATGCTCAAGGTTTCTCTCACTGGCCAGAAAAAAAATTCCTCCTCCTGTTCCTTTTAATTTCTTCCTTGCCCTTTTTTGATTATCTCTTTACAGCCTTTAGGGCTTTTCCTGCTGTCAAAAATTAAAATATACCATTATTTATAACACTAGGGAGAAGGAAAGAAAAAAAAAAAAAGGTGAGAGGATCTCCTGGGCATACTAATGTACTTTTTGCTTTTTCATTTAAGACTTTTCACAGTCTTAAAATCAAATTTAGCCACATGAGTTAATGCATCACTAACATGAGGAATGTCTCCTACAATCCCTTCGCTGCATGAATTATCTGGTCTTCAGAGAACTCTTCTGAGGACCTCTTTTTACTCTGTACTTAGTTAATGAATTGATTGTTAATAGGTAGTTTAAAATAATTTCAGCGTGAATTACAAATGGTGCTGGTAGTAGAAGCTAGAAAAGAACTAGGGTTTCTTTAAAAATGAAAAAAAAAAAAAATCTGTAGAATCATAGAATGATCCAGGCCAGAGGGGACCTCCAAAGGTCATCTAGACCGAGCTCCCCGCAGTCAGAAGGGACATCCTCAACTAAACCAGGTTGCCCAGAGCCCTGTCAAGCCCCACTTTGAATATCTCCAGGGATGGGGCCCCAACCACTTCCCTGGGCAACATGTTCCAGTGTTCCACCACCCTTGTAGTAAAGAACTTGTTTTTGATATCCAATCTAAATCTGCCCTTCTCTAGTTTGAAGCCATCACCTCTTGTCTTGTCACTTCAGGCCTTTGTAAGTAGGAAGGTGATTTGCCTTAGTGGATCATTCATCTATTAACACCTGGAATAATACCCCAAATGAGTCCACAAATTGATTTGCCAGGATTGTCTTCCCAAAGTAATCTGATTGAATTCAAAGAGGGAAAAAATTAAAATGAATGACGGAAGAAGTGAACTATCTGTGTTTAATCTTCAGTTTCATCAGAAATCGATTAACTAGCTGACTTTGGGTCCAAAAGAATTCATTATGCTCAGTCTCCGGTATAATTAACAACACTATGGCCATCTCCCAAAATATTCATTAAACAGTCAGGAACAATATGAAATTCAAATTAAAATTGGAAAAGAGATTAAATAGAAGTAGTCATCTCTAAAAAGAATCTTACTACATCTGAGATGAAATCATTTAAGCAATACAAAATATGGAAATACATTTTGTGTTACATTTAATTATCATTAATTCCAGCACTGCAAGCTGGCAGCTATTTTAGGCTCATTACAAAAACTAAAATGGGCTGGAATTTTAATAGAAATCAATCCTCATTGGAATAATTGGAATATGATTCAAACTTACAGGAAGTTTAGTTCTCAAACCCAACTTTTCTATTTGATTTTGCTCAGCTGAGGAAATCTGTGTTCTATAGCACATCTACCATTAATGTTGTAAAAAAATCCAGCAACTGATGAATAGACGCCTAGCTGGGAATGGAAGAAGGGAGAAGAGGGAGGAGTTTAAATATATGTTTTGCAATCACTGTTTTCCAAATTTCCTAAACCCAGTGTCTGTACCCTGTGGAGCTGATTAGTGATGCCATTAGTCATACTGAATTTGTTTGCATATTTCACCCCCTGTAATTTTACCTTCCTATGCTTAGTCTATTATTCCTGTGAATTTCGATAACAGTTAGCCAGTAAAAGTCAAACTTCTCTTGTTTCAGATTTTTTTTATTTATTTACTATTTGTTTGTTTGTTTGTTTGTTTTTCCAAATATCATAAATATTCCCATTTTATCCCCTTCTGTAGCAAATAATTCCAGGAAAGTAAAAGTAACATTACCTTCAAAGTAAACAATCTTGGCTATGTTTATGTGTTACACTGATGGTTATACAGAATCAAATACACTGTCAGCAGAACCTGTGGTCCTATGGAGAGAGAATTGCATGCTGCAGCAGTCTGTTCCTGAAGGATTTCACTGGGTGGAAGGGACCCTGGAGTAGTTTGTGAAGAACAGCAGCCCGTGGGAAAGTTTCACTCTGCAGAAGCTCATGTAGAACTGGCTTGCCCTTGACAGTAATTGTTGAATGATCTCTCTATCCTTATCTAGACCCAGGAGCCTTTAATAGTATTTTAGCTCCCCTGTCCATCTGAGAAGAAGGAGTGACAGAGTGGCTTTCATGGGCATCTGGTGTATAGCTAGGGTCAACCCACCACATGGGCCAGGAAATTGCAGCATGAAGTCTGTCCTCTAAGGGAAAGTATGCTCTGCTAAGTTGTTGTAGTGGTTTGAGACAAGGACTTTTTCCATTCATAAGCTAATGCACAATTTGTTGCAACATTGCTAGATTAGAGACTGCAACACTAAACAGTAAACCAAACTTATTGGACCTCTGGAAGACTTTTAAAAATGCTTATTTCACAGAAATTTAATTAGATTGATTAGGATTACTGAGTCGTGCATGTGAGATTTCTCTAGAGGCCATCATTGCCTTGAGAGACTTGCACAATAATTTAACAGTACATTCAACTGTGACCTTTACCAACTAACTAGTAGGAGGGGAAAGCAGAGGATACAGTCTCTGGAAGCCACAGAAATAATATTTGCAACAAATAAATGACCCAGTAAAAAGGGAAAAGGGACACTAATTTTTGACATATTGAAGAGATTATGGAAATCTCTTGTAGCAGGTAAGTAAGCTTTACATGTATTAATTAATTAGCCAGACACCTTTCTGGAAGGCCTATTTGAATTTGTTAATGAAAGTCACAAAATAAAACAAAACAGAACCCACCCAATGAACCAAAACCAAAACAAAAAAAACCTCCCAACCAAACAAATAAACAATACCTCTCCTCCAAATCCCAAATAATAATGATAATGATGATGATGATAATAACAATAAGAAGAACAAGAACAATAATAATGATGATGTTTATATCTGGAGGTCCAAGAAGTATTTTTGGGGCCGCTCAAGACAAGTGCAGATTTTTTTGGTTTAGGATTTACAAAGACAGATGTCTTATTCAGTGCCCAGTTGTCCATAGGTCTACACCATTCTGAGGATATACAACTCTCTTAAGATATGGTGAGAAATTCATTTGCATGCAGACTTTTTCTAAACTTTTCTAAGTGTAATCTAGATGTGGACATCTTGTGTACAGGGTCAGTGAAGTGGCACAAATACCAAACGATTAATGCACTCCTGAATTACTGGTCAATAGCAAAATGAATACAATGCTTAGGCAATAGATCCTTCCAATTTCCAAATGACATCTTTTCAAAGAAAGCCCAAATAGTGAAACCCTGGCCCCATTTAGTGCACTAGTGAAACTGACAAGGTTTTTTTTTCAGTCTATATTGAGAATTCATAAACTAGAAAGATTAATCATGCCATTGGATGTTTTTAATTACATATTTAGTATAGAAAGCAAGAAGCATTACTCAAGCATTCTTAAAATGCAATATAGATCAATCAATGATCTACATATGCCTTCGGTATACTCTTAGTCTGAAAAGATTTAACTTTTCTTTTGTATACATATATTAAAACTAACACTATATGTGTTCTATCATTATTCCAAATTTCCCTTGATATAAGAAAGAATTATTGTTTATATTAATAACATGTGATAAAACTATAAAAAGACTGAAGGTGATATGTGCAATTCTGTCAGCAGTCTAAAGCAGAAAATGTAGATTAGAAAATAAATATTTTTGCAGTGTCACACATCCTGCTTAAAGATATTCCATCAGTGTACATCCCTTTAAATGGAGAGCTGTGAATATGTGCCACTCAATCATAGAATCACAGAATTGTCAGGGTTGGAAGGGACCTCAAGGATCAGCCAGTTCCAACCCCCTGCCATGGGCAGGGACACCTCACACTAGATAGGTTGCTCACAACCACATCCAGCCTGGCCTTAAAAACCTCCAGAGATGGGGCTTCTCCCTGGGCAACCTTTTCCAGTGTCTTACCAGCTTCAGTGGGTGAGAAGTGAAGAACTTCTTCCTAACATCCAATCTGAATCTACCCACTTCTAGGTTTGCTCCATTCTTCCTAGTCCTATCACTACCCAACATCCTAAAAATCCCTCGCCAGATTTCTTGTAGGTCCCCTTAAGATACTGGAAGCCCATTCCATTTCAGGCTTCTTCCAACACCAGGTAAAAGCAGTTACTTTTTCATAGACCTGATTCTGGGTGAAGAGAAAATCAAGACACCTCAAATTTTCAGTGTGGGATAGATAGGCTACTATAGCTTGAATGGACTTAAAAGTTCTTTTTTAACATTACTTATATTTCCTGAATCTTATTTAACCACAGAATGACTGCACTGAAATCTCTGTAAGACAGCATAAGAGATTTTTTTTTCAGTGTGGAGTCATTCTGATGCTCTATTACTGGATGCCTCTGACTCTTTTACTGTAAGAAGAAAGGTGAAGTGGTTCTTTCCTAATCATTTTCGATCTGCTAGTCAACATTTTAAGATCTCTTTTATATCTTTCCTAAGTCATACAATTTGTTATTCTACAAGGCTCAGGACCAAATTTTTGCATTCAATTGTCCTGCACCAACAAGATTTTCAATAGAGCTCAGCATATTATCACTCCCACTACAATACTTATGGCCAAACTTAGAAAAAAAACCCAACAGCTACTACAAGGCCTTTAAAAAATCTGGCAAATAGTAGTGTCCTGAAGAGCTGAAAAATACATCTGATGACTTTGCAGTTTCTTTATTTTAGTTTATTGTCTGTAATTAAAAGAAAAATGTCATTTTCTCCCATATTGTCCTTTTGTTTAGCCAAATAGGCACTTCTCTTATTGCTCTTTCTCAAAGGGAGTGATAAAGGGGAGCCTACACATGTATACATATTGAGAAGCTCATAACATCTAGAACTGCTCAGCCTATACATTCAATTATGATAAACTTTGCATGTTCTTTATAAAATTGCAAATATTATGTAAATCACAATTAACTGAAAAGATCCAAGTGTTACTTCTTCAGAGGAACAGTAGGAACAGTAAAAGAATGGAAGCTTTGGAATTCAGACCACCAATGGAAGTGTTGAAATCAAGACATCTCAGTGAAGATTTCACCTAGTCAAAGGGAAAATGCCAAGTAAACTATTTTCTGTGAAACATATTCCAGAATTATTACTGTTGGAAACTGTTCTGGAATATTATATTGGGGTACCAGTGACATAAGCAGTGTCTCTGTGATAACATTTAAGGAGTAAAAAAGCTGTTGCACCACAGCAGTAAGGAAAGAAGAGTGAGAATACATGAGAAACGACACTGCAGACATGAAGGCCAACAAAGAGAAGTGCTCCAGACATGAGGCAGATGTCAGCCTGCACAGTCTGTGCTTTCTGCAACTGGGAGGACTTTCTTCCAGTTGCCAGAAGGAGGAAGTCATATAGGAGAGTTTTGGAAGTGAAACACTGGGAAAGAAGAAAGAAAAAGACATAAGACCATACAACAGCAGTCTTCATTAGTTTGGCTGCTGCAGAAATTAGACATATTCCTCTAATCAGAGAATCACCTGGTTGGAACAGACCTTAAGATCATCAAGTCCATCCATAAGCTAACATCTCCCTAAAGAAAACTGTGTCATACCATGATGTCAAATCATGTCAGTGATGTCAGACAACTGAAAAATACACTATCCTTAGTGAAGTACCTATTTTTTCCACATCTAGTCAAAATGTTTGTGTTATATTGAAATAAGCAAGAAACACTTGTGCTAGGAAAAAAAATGAATACGTTACTTAAAGCCAAATACAGTCTTCCATTAATGAGTAAGAGTAAATGATACAAGACTTTTATTCTGAAAATGTAACATTTCCACCTTTGTTGCTTCTGCTTGTGCTCTCCTTATAATTTCTAGAAGCAGGGAACATCTTACAGTAGCAACAGTAGGACATAGAAAAAACCAACAGGTCCCCTCACTACAAGAAGGACATTGAGGTTCTGGAGCGTGTCCAGAGAAGGGCAACGAGGCTCATGAAGGGCCTGGAGCACATGGCCTATGAGGAGCGTCTGAGGGAGCTGGGGTTGTTCAGTCTAGAAGAGAGGAGGCTCAGGGGAGATGTCATTGCTGTCGACAATTGCCTGAAGGGAGGTTGGAGCAAGGAGGGGGCAGCCTCTTCTCCTTGGTGTCAGGCAACAGGACCAGAGGAAATGGCTTCAAGATGCACCAGGGAAAGTTCAGGGTGGATATTAGGAAGTGTTGCTTCACAGAGAGGGCCATCAAACAGTGGAATGATCTGCCCAAGGCAGTGGTGGAGTCGCCATCCCTGGAGGTGTTTAAGCAGGCTGTGGACCTGGTGCTTAGGGACATGGTTTAGGATTGACCTTAAACTGTTGGACTGGATGATCTTTGAGGTCCCTTCCAAACAGATGTTTTCTGTGATTCTGAGGTCAGAAGTATTCCTTGTGTGTTCAAAAGAATGCTTAATATACCCTGTCTCTCTTAAGGTCTCTTTTTTTTCTTTTTCTTTTTGATTCTGTCTAAATACCACAACCAATAGCAAGAACTGCAATCAGAATTGTGAAATAGGACTGCCCCAGTAAGTATCAAAGAAAACACTTTTGAAGAGTCATATCTTGTATGAATGGTTATTTTTCTAACAAATAACTGCTGCTGGGATGTTTTAGCATCTTTGGCAAAAGAGCTGTACGACAGAAATTTTTATTAGATT
>VXBD01002600.1:289595-313099 GCA_013399975.1 Indicator maculatus | reverse complement strand
CCACGAAATTGTTGCTGACAAAAAAAAAAAATATTCCATCATCTCATAATGTTTTATAATACAAGCCAAATATCTGATGAATAAAGAAAGATTGAAGGAACAGCAGTGTTTGGGTGATATGGGTTTCTTTCTCCCATTCTGCTTATAAAGTAAGAAACTACAGAATTAAAATTTTGAGAAAAACTGAGTTTGTTTTTCCCTCTGCATTAAGTCCAGTAATCCAACACAGATTAATAAGGTATCAGTGTGCACAGAAAAGTTCAAATCAAAGGCCTAAGATGCTTGACAAGGTGTATTTCTTTGGGAATTAGTCTGCTATGAAATGCTGATAATGCAAAGGATATTTAATATATAGAACAAGATCTCTGTCACAGAGGATACTAATGTTGTAGAGACTCTACAACAGCGTAGAGTCCTGCATATGAGAGGAATAACACCAGGCACCAGTACAGACCAGGGGTCATCTTGCTGGAAAGCAGATCCATGGAGAAAAACCTTGGAGTCCTAGTGGACAGCAAGTCACCTACGGGACAGCAATGCGCATTTGTGGCCAAGAGGACCAATGGTATCCTGAGCTGTGTCAAGAAAAGTGTGTCCAGCAGTTCTAGCGAGGTTCTCCTCCCCCTCTACTCTGCCCTGGTGAGACCACATCACTATGATTCCTTTCCTGGAATTGCACCAGAAGCTTCATCACTTAATTCAAGAGGAAATATCCATGGTGCTAAGAGAACATCTGTGCAGAAAAAACAGCTCACCTTGTGAAAGAATGTGTCAACAAAAAGCCAAGGAAAAAACAAAGGTTGCTTTTCTTACCACAGCTTTGTGTTCTATATATTCAATCTCAATATTGCTTTGTATTGCAGAAAGTAGATTCTCTAAGGAAACTTCAAATCCTTCTGGGTTCAGACTTTTGGATTCTTCAAAAACAGGAACAAATTTTGAAAATTTGCCCAATATTATAAAATTACAAAGATTAAATAAGGAAAAAACCAAACAAAAACAAACAACCAAACAAAACCCCCTCAAAAAAGAAACATCCCAAAAGTATGAAATAAAAGAAAATATTCACATATATAGGAAAGATGTAGAAAAGTTGTGTTAGGAAATCCAGAAAAAAATCCTTAGAGAAGCAGTTATTTTGGCTAAATTACTTAAAATCTGATAGTCCAAATTTGCAAGAACAGATGGTAGTGTGAAAGTAAAATTCTCAGTAGGAAGTTAGGAAAAAAGAGAAGGGAAATAATTTTTAGTTTTTCTATATCTATTCCTTATTCCTTAATCACAACAATTCTAAATAATAGAATAAGCCAGAGAATGTCCCTGAGCATACCTTTGATAGGTAGAGAAAATCTAAATGCCATACACTAACAGAAGATGGATTTGTATCACCAACTTTAATGATCATTTGGGGAGCCAAAAACACACAGTACATTCTAACCAGGAAAATGAGACAGTATAGAAGCCAAAGCTAACATTTGAAGGTTGAGGAAACATTTCAATTTGATTCATAAAAAAAATTAATTTAAAGGGAAGAATATACCTAGAGATGCAGAAATCCTACAGTGAGTAATAGGGAGGTATTAAAGGGGAAAGTTGAAGGAAAATAAATGAAAGAACTAGTAGTTAAATAGTTACAAGAGGACTTGTTAACTAAAAATTCAGGCAAACTGCCAGAGGAAGAAGTATAATAAGTTACACAGAGAATATCAGCCACAGAACTGAAATGGTTCTGGAATCCCATCTGGAAGGGACACACCAAGGTGGATATTGGATATTGAAGAAACAGAGCAGGGAAGAGAGCAAAGCAGCATTCCCACTGAAAGAGGCTCCTTATGGGGGTTCTTAAATGGCCCAGCTTGAGGGGATAGATTTAGACTAGATATTAGGAAGAAATTCTTTGTAGTAAGAGTGGTGAGACACTGGAACAGGTTGCCCAGGGAGGTCATGGATGCTGCCTCCCTGGAGGTGTTCAAGCTCAGGCTGGATGAGGCCTTGAGCAATGTGGTCTAGTGGAAGGTGTCCCTGACAACACCAAGCTGGAATTAGATGATCTCTAAGGACCTTTCCAACCCAAGCCATTCTCTGAATATATGAATACCCTGTATAACAACAGCAGCAAAGACAGGAATGTGAGTAGAAATAATGTGAGGTGAGTAAAACAGTCTAGGAGATTATTTGCCAAAAAAAAAAGTCATTTAAGAGGAAAATTGCCAAGAGTCAGACTAAAGATAATCAGAGAACTAGAGGTAATTACAGAGACTTTTGAAACAAAGAAGAGGTCATTGTGAAAAGAAGTGCAAAAAAGAAAGATGATAATTTGTAACTGGAAGCAACAGGCCTTGAGCTGCAGCACAGCAGGTTAAGCACTGCCAGCACCTGCCCTAGCAGCACCTACCCTAGCAGCACCTGCCCTAGCAGCACCTTTGCTTCTACCTGGGACAGGCACATCCCCCTTCTATGGGAGAAGTGCTGGGACCAGCCTACACTGGGAAGACCTGTACTGGAGGCATAGATGTGATCTTAGGAGAGTTTTTTCACCAGCACCCATGTGTATAGCTGTATGAGGATTAGTTACAAAAGAATGCTTAGAAGTTTGTAGGCATTTATTAACATTTCATAATATCTGGTCCTGTGGTTTATCTGTTGTGCTACTGATATTGATCCTGGATGTATAGTTCACTCTTTCCAAGCTAATCGCATGTCATTAGCAAACCAATAAACCATTTCAGATCCAATTTGGTTTAAACTATATGAACCGAGCAGTTTTTCTCTGTGACAGCAGCTGTCTTCATCATCATAAGGCATTCTGAAATTATCTCAGGAAAGATTATCCCACTAATACACTGGAGTATTTCTGCTGGAGTGGAGGAAATCCTCAAGGACAGAAATGAGGTTTGTAACGAAATGGCCTGTGGATATCTTGGATAGATCCACAGCCACAGCAAACAGTTCAGCACTCATAAACACTCTTGAAGAGCTTAATCAGCCTGCACTTTACTGCTGAAGAGCGTGTTTATGAAAAGCTTTGTTAGATATCCTCCCACAAATATTCTGCACCATCTTTCTTTTTGTTTCTGCAGAACTGCTGCTACCTAAGCTAGAGACAATTGTGAGTAATCTTTAAATTAATTCCTTCTCTATTTCAAGAATATCTATAATTTACAGTGTGACCTCTGCAGTTACTCACTCCAGACTACACCGTCTAGTGAACTATGCACCTCTCCTATGAAGACAGGCTGAAAGAGTTGGGGCTGTGCAGCCTGGAGAAGAGAAGGCTCCAAGGAGACCTTATAGCCACATTTCAGTATATCAAGGGGACTTGCAGAAAGGCTGGGGAAGGGGTGTTTAGAAGGGCTTGTAGTGACTGGACAAGGGGCAATGGTTCTAAAGTGGGGCAAATTTAGGTTGGACATCAGGAGGAAGTTCTTTACAGTGAGAGTGGTAAAATACTGGAACAAGTTGTCCAGGGATGTGTTTGAGGCCCTGTCCCTGAAGACCTTCAAGATCAGTCTTGCTGTATCCCTGGGCAGCCTGATCTAGTTGAAAGTGTCCCTGCTGACTCCAGGGGGGATTGAACAAGATGGTCTTTGAGGGTTCCTTCTAACTCAACGCAATCTGTGTGAATCTGTATGAACTGTGTGGCTCAGTAAGAAATTATTTTAGCCTATGGGCTGAGAGTGTTGAGGGTTTTGGTTTTGCTGTTTTGTTTTGGTTGGCTTGTTTGTTTGTTAGTTGGGGTGGGGGGGTTTTCTGTGGTTTGTTTTGGTTTTAATTTTGGTTTGGGTTTTTTTTGTGACCGTGTTTTAAATAGTGGAGGAAGAAGGAACAAACCCCTTGTATGCATCAGGAACAAACACCCTAGAGCTGTATCCTTTTCTCCCAGGAGGTAGTTGGCAGAGTAGAATAACAAATAACTAAAGATACCTTCTATAATACGCATGCTTTATATATGGATTTACATTTCATTATTTTCTAAATCCAACTAGGTGCTGAAATTGCTTTACAGAAGTAATTTTCTTCTGGTTGTACCCAAAACATCTCCTGATAACTTCCTCTGAGAGCTGAGGACAGAGAGATGTTTAGTTACATTCAGAGCTACTGTTCCATCTAAGTAGAAATGTTGCACAGAAGAGAAAACACATCTGCAAAATAAAAACTTGGTCTGCCATTAACTCTGAACTAGTCAGTTTGTTTTAGCTCACAGTTCACAGTGACAGGTCTTTCACTTCTTTTTCTGCATTTTATACCATGGCAAGAAATATGTATATATGTATGTGTATATATATACATAACTCTTTTCTCTTTCAAATAGTCACAGGAAAAGCACCCTTTACTTAATAGCCTTATAATGAGCAATGCTTCTCTCAGCATGCTACATCTTTAGTCCTCTAGTAAGACAAGCATGATTTTAAATAATTTAAACTGAAAATAGGCAATCAGGAGATCACTACAGGTGGAAAATGAGTCTTTTCAGCAAGGCTTAGAGGAGTAAAATGGTCGTTAATAGCTAAGACAGTTTCTAATTGTCTGAAGACAGTAAAACCTGAGGTAATAAAATCAGTATATTTTTATTATGCAATCTGACACATGACTAATATCGACCAACCAGTTTTGTCCAACCTGTAGAAATAATGAATTTTTCAGGATAGGAGACAAAAATAAATGATTAAAATCTGTTTGAAATCAAATTAATGTTTTGACCAAAAAAAAACCAAGTCAAAACCAAAACCCCACCCAACAAAACCCCAACAAAACCATTACAATTCAGAAACCCAAAGCCAAAACTTAAGAAGAGAAAAAATAAAGTGAGATCCTAATGATTGCTTTCATTTGCCCTCTCTTTTGTCCCTTCTCAGTGTTTCAAAATATTCAGATTTGATACTTACAAACCTTAGCTCGTTGTGAACTATGTTGTTTTCAGTATACTCTGTACATCAAAAATGCTCAATTTAGCTTTGGTTCTCTGTATTCTGTTGTAGAAAAAGTTGTAGGATAATTGCCAGGACTGGAGGTAATCAGTCAGATTGAGGTTGTACCCATCAGCCCTTTTTTAGGTAGAGAGTATAGAAGTATTTGTAAATGGATGGAACTGAAAATCCATCTAAGCCAGTATCTTATCTTTAGCAATAGGTACAAACAGATACATAAAGAAGATACAAGGCATGCAAGAAATGGAGGAGACAAGTGACATTCTTCTTAAGAACTTCCCTATCTTCCAAGATTTGTAGCTCTGGAAATTCTTAAGTCAGTCATAATTTCTATGCAACTTTTCATGTATTCATTTCATCCTCCTTTGACAGCACATGACATTTTATCAGGCATGATGTTTGTGGACAAAAAAAATTCAATAAGATGGCTAAACAGTCTCTTACTTTGACAATTTGTTGTTCCTGAGACTGACAATGAAGTGACTAGCATTGAATTAAAATCATCAATTGACTCAGTTTTCAAAGCTGAAAGGATTCAGAAGGTAATTCACATTCACTTAGACCCACTGATTTAAGCTATGTAAGCTAATATGGACCATTCCATTGACTAAATTAATGCTACTTTGCTTTGCATTGACTTGGTTCAATTTAAACCTACACAGAATTTGGGTGGGCAGCTTTTATTCTTAAAATAACCCTGCAAATTAGTGAAATGCAAATGGTGAACTGAAGCACTGAAAATTCTGAGGCTTGTCCAAATCCTCATAGAAAACGCTGATAAATACTGGGTTTACTGAGGCTTATCAAACCTTCTTGTTATCAGAATACTTACCCTGTAAAAGGGCAACCAATGTTTCAATGTATTTTATTGCCTACAGCCTTTTGTTAGGCTCTTGCTATTATGCAAAACAATTTAACTGTTTTGCCTTCAGCTTTTCTTTTTTTTTTTTCAGATTTTTGTTGCCCTCTTAGTTCTGCTGGCTGAGATTAGGGTAGATGATGCCTTGAGGATTTTGTGTTTCTGGTAGCAAGAACACATTCGTGATCAAGTCCTGATTATTTCAGTTTTCAAAAAGAATCTTCTCCCAGACATCTTGTTTCTTTTCCTATTTGCTATGATTTTTGTCCTTCCAAGGATTATTTTTAATAGAATATTATTTCAACAACATACAAAAATCCCTACAATCTTTCTTAATATTTTCCAAATCCATCTTCTTTCTCCCTTTGACTCTTTTGACATTTATATTCTTTGTTACATAAAAAGAATGATTCGGTATAACAAAAAAGTTAACAAAAATCAAAAGGTTACTTGCAAGAATATATAGGCTCCAAGTAACAATTCCACAACTAAATAAGAAGTCCTTTAACTAGGAATGCAATGCTTGTGGCTTTTCTTTAAATTAACAACACTTTTTTATAAATCTTGCAGTATCTGGATGATCAGAGTTAAGTAGAAGGTACTGGTAGAGCTGATCTCACTCTATTCTTTAAATACATGGCTTGATGACTGACCTCTCCCATAGCAGATATTTCTCAAGAAGAGATTCTACATCTTAGTTGTCACAGGATCACAGGATATTAGGGGTTGGAAGGGATCTATAGAGATATTCGAGTCCAACCCCCCTGCCACAGCAGGACCACAGAACCTAGCACAGGTCACACAGGAACACATAGGGCTTGAAAGTGTCCAGAGAAGGAGACTCCACAACCTGTGACCCTTACAGTTAAAGTTCTTCCTCTTGCTGAGGTGGAACTTCCTGTGTTATAGTTTATATCCATTTCCCCTTGTCCTATCACAGGACACAAGTGAGCAGAGGCTGTCCCTTCCTTCTCAGCACCCAGCCCTCAGATACTTATATGCATTGATTAGATCCTCTCTCAGTCTTCTCTCCAGGCTAAACAGCCCCAGGTCTCTCAGCCTTTCCTCATAAGGCAGTGCTCCAGACCCTTAATCATCCTTGTAGCCCTCTGTTGGACTCTGTCAAGGAGATCCCTGTCTCTCTTGAACTGGGGAGCCCAGAACTGGATGCAGTATTCCAGGTGGGGCCTCACTAGGGCAGAGTAGAGAGGGAGCAGAACCTCCCTTGATCTTCTGCACACACTCTTCTTAATACACTCCAGGACACCATCGATCTTCTTCACCACAAGGTTTTGGTTCACTCCCTTGTCTCACTGCACCGAGACAAGGCTTTTGATATATAGACTTCCTTTTTTCTCTGCTGTTCCTTTACATAGCACATGCAGATAAATGATTTACTCTTCTGACCACCTGTACTTAACAGAGGGAATTACAGGGCATGGCACACCACAGACAGAGGTCTGTTAACACTTTAGGGCACAGATCCTTCATTGTAATTTAGCATCATGGATCAGCTTCCTAGGTACAGCTGCTAGCCTGGGACAGTGACTAGTAACACTGTTTTGAAAGAGATACTTAAAACCTTGATAATGTTGTAAGAGATGGCTCAGAGAATGTAAAATCACTGCAAAAAGAAAAAAAAAAGACAGATCATTGATCTTAAAGAACAGGAAAGGTGAAAATTGATTCAATGCTTTCTCCTGTTGCAAAAGACAATCTCAAGAAAAGATCTAGATAAAAGATCTTAAAACCGACACTAAAGAAAAGATCAGAGATATCCTGTTGAAATTAGGCTTTTTCCTAAGCAATGTCAAAAGGAGCACAATACTTTAGCAAATATTCTTGAAATTATTAGGTGTGAGGTTAAACTCCCTGCTCACTTTCAAGGTGAATTGCACGACCAGTTGTATATAGGAATGGAAATTTCTGTCTTGGCATAGTTCTGGGTTTCTGTATAATATACCGAGATTTTCAAGACTCATTATGGAAGCCAAAAGTCTGATTGTGTTTCACTGTTCTAAAGGTATAGTGTAACTTTCCATGTGAGACAATGATACAGTCAATATTAACCTTGATAAAAGTCAGTCTCTTAGTATAACGTGGTTGCAAAGATAAATTCTTGTCCTTCCACACTCTCTGGGATCCAATCAGATTTTGACATGAGGGTATAATTTTGATCTTAAGTGGGATAAGTAAACAGATTCTATTTGTTCAGATGCATAAGATTTACTTTGTGAGTCTTCCTCATAAAAGGAATACCTCATTGTAAATTTATATGAGGTCATCCTGATCCACCTTCAGAATAATTAAATGCAGTTGATAGCAGCTTTAAAATAGATTTTATCATAATGGTTTGCTATTTTCTGGAAACATATTATTTATGTCTATTCATATTGAACACTTTTGAGGTCAATATCAAGGAGCTGGAAGTAATCTAATTATTAATCTTCTTGCACAGCCTTCTTTGCAAATTGGCAGCATTTTCCCTACTCTAAGGCCTGTTATTCTTGTATTGATTTAATAAAGTAGCATGCTTTATTTATGTAACACACTGCCTGAATGTGTTCTCATCTGTAATGGTAATTTGAGGTTAATAGAACCTGTATGTTAGAGCTGGTTCAACTCAGATAGTTGTTATTAGAGTTTGAGATAATCATTTATTTCTTCAGCCAAGTGATACTCATCTCTCCCCCTTGTGGAGCAGAAGCACCTCTTCAGAGGCTGGTCCAGGGGAGTCACAATGGTTTCAGATTCAGCTGTCATAATTCAGAAGGCAGAAAGAACAAATCAGAATTTGTAAGACTGTCATTGCTGTTGTTAGTAGGAGTATGATTGAGGATGAAAAATCAACCCAAGCCTAAATTCATACAAATTACGGATACAAATGACTGGAACAAGGCAACATCAGGGAGTGAAAGGAGATCTTATTGAAGCGAACACAACCAGATGTCTGTCATATACTTATCCGGATGGGAAAGGCAATTCAGAGGATAGCATGTCACTAGTGAAAATAAGCTTATCAATAATTTGCTCTGCAAGTGCATTCAGAGTAACAAGACTGAGGAAAGGATTACTCTTGCTCAAACACAGGGAAAGAATGATAAACAAATGATGTCAGGAAGCAGTCTTAACTACTTTTTCTGTTCCAGTTCTCAGGAAGATCAGCTGAGAGCAAACAACTGGTAGGAATCTTGTAGCTTCAAAGAGTGAAGAAAGAAAAATTACTTTTTATTGGTGACTTTGGGTTTTTAGAATAATATTGCAGCCTTTAAGAATAGGAGATTCAACAAATTACTTATCTTGACATTCCTAAAGCTTTCAATGGAAATGCATTATATTCCGACAATGAAACACAAAATTGATGAAACTACAATAATGTGGGTGGAAAACTGCTTAGGAAAGGTGATTCCAAAGACTAATTATCAGTAACCCATTATTATAATGAAATTATAAAGCCTATATTTGATGTAAAAATGCAACAATATTCAATAGGTCTGAATATTCAATATTCAAATCCTGTTTATAACAGGGCCCATAAATTCTTCCGAACAATACTTAGAATCATAGATTTGGTTCAAAAAGACCTCCAAAGGCCATCTAGTCCAACTTCCCTGCAGTGAGCAGGGACATCCTTAACTCATTCAAATCACCCAGAGACCTGTCAAGCCTCACCTTGAATATCTCTAGGGGTGGGGCTTCAACCACCTCTCTGGGCAACCTATTCCTGTTCCAGTGCTCAACTTGCTTCAGTCTTACCTACAAACAGATGAATTTCTTATATTATAGTCAGAGAACCTCTTAGAAGAAAATAGTGTTTTGAAATAATAATAATGATAATAATGATAATAATAATAATGAAAAATATAATTGAAGGGTTTTACATAAGTCAGAAAAAAGAGTGTAAAGCTGCACATTCAAAGCCAGTCACATTTCATTCAGACAGATGGTTTCACTTCCCTCTCCCCTTCTTAATGTTGAGGGCTGTACAACTACAGTTGACCCAAGTGCCTAGAGAATAATTCCAAGTGTGAACCTCAAATCACAGGGCAGTTCTAATCCTGGAGCACATTATATTGCTGCTCTCAGCAAGGTCTACATTTTCAGGTATGTACATTCAAGTGAAAAAATATCCTAGTTGTCTTCAATCTTGTACTGTTGATCTCAATGGACTTTATTTTTAATAAATACTTCAGGGTTTAGAGCAGCACTGCACACAAAAAAGGCAATGGGAGTGAAGGAAATTGACTCCACTTACAGCTGTCCCATTTTCTGAGAAATCATTCCACCCTGGGAAATTTTATCTTCGAAATGTGAATTAATGGATGTAGTACAGAACACAAAGCTGGATGCTTAATTTTTCACGATTGCCATAAGCCTGTATTTGAAAAACATTCATAGAACATTTCTAGAATTGTTTTAGAAAACAAAACAGAACAAAAAACAAGCTACAACAACAAAACAAAAAGACAAAATAAAATAAAATAATTAAAAAAATAAATAAAATGTAAAAAATATAAAATGTAAAATAAAATAAGAAAAATAATGAAGGTTTATGTTGAAAGGAAGAATATTGAAGAGCTAGTAGGTGAATAGTGAACTTTATAAGAAAAACAACTAAGCAACCAAACAATGCATGAGTAAAGAACTGAACCAGACCTTTTCTCCCTCTGCATTGAAGAGTAGCAATAAGAGGCAACTTTTTGTTTCAAAGATTAAAATTAAAAAGGCACTGTTGTTTCAAACCCTAATTTCCATTTCAGAAGCCTTTTTCTTTCAGGCAAGTCTAATAAATTTAGGAAGTTCAAAGAGAAGGAGAGAGACACAAATGCATTATATGATTATTTCCTTCTATTTGGAGACTTAGCCTCTGCTCCTGGAACTGATTAAAAGTGGCTGTGACATTTTTGTCTTTAACTTGGATGATACATCACCCTGCCAGATTGCCTCTTTGGAAAAGAAAAGTCCCTATTGTAACTGCATTTTCTTTTACAAACATTCATCAGTAAAGATAATTGCAGCTTCTGTTACTAATTCAGTCACCAATGAGATCAGCTTGTCCTTGTTCAGCTTCTTAGAGTTGAGAAAATATTATTTATTGTTAACTCTCTCTCAAGCCCTTTTATCTCATCACCCATTATTGACTAACAGAAACAGAATCACAAAATTATCAGGGTTGGAAGGAACCTCAAGGATCATCTAGGTCCAACCCCCCTGCCTTGGGCAGGGACACCTCATACTAAATCAGGTTGCTCAGTGCCACATCCAGCCTGGCCTTAAAAAATTCCAGGGATGGGGCTTCCACCACCTCCCTGGACAACCTGTTCAGATGTCTCACCACCTTTATAGTGAAGAACTTCTTCCTAATGTCTAATCTAAATCTCCCCTCCTCTAACTTGGATCCATTCCCCCCAGTCCTATCACTACCTGACATCCTAAGAAGTCCCTCAGCAGCTTTCTTGTAGCCCCCTTCAGATAACGGAAGGCCACAACAAGGTGTCCTCAGAGCCTTCTCTTCTTCAGACTGAACAACCCCAACTCTCTCAGCCTGTCTTCATAAGAGAGGTGTTCCAGCCCTCTGATCATCCTTGTGGCTGTTCTCTGGAAATTTTATCATGAGATTTAACAGTTATGCAAGCCATTAACTGAAAATAAGGCTTTTTGGCTTTATGATTCTGTTAGAGCAAGCACCACAGCACGATTCATAGCTGATATTTTCTGATCTTATGATGCAACAAATATTCAGTATTTCAATTCATCTCCCTATTTAAACAGGGTTTTTTTTCCCATGAGTTTTTCAGGATTGCTTCATCACCTAGTTTAAAGTCAGGATGTATTCTTCACTTTATACATAAACCCATGTAATGTCTTAGTCATTTCAGTCTGGCTTACAGGTAAAATTGTTGCAACAGTTCAAACACAAGAATTTCTCAAGATATTTTCATTTGAATCAGCTTTTACTGAGTACTTCTCATAAAACTGAACTTTGAAAACAGAGAGGAATTTTATTTCATCAATTTTTCAAACATAATTTCAAGGAAAATCCTGTGGAAGGTATTCTTAGAACACAAGGTGAAATTTTATAATTCAGGAAAATATCAGAGTGTAATTGTGGAATAAATTATCGAACAAAAAACAAACAAACAAAAAAACCCCTCCAATCAAACAAACAAAAAGCAAAACAACAACAACAAAATCAAAACTTTAAATATAGAGTATTACATTTTGTTTATTTTGGAACCAGAGAAATTTGACTTCTGATTTGTTTAGTTCTTTTCATATTTTCATATGAAAGTAGGTGGGTTTAGTTTTCTAAGGAAGAGGATTTAAGGATTGCATTTTATATATATAGCAAGCAGGGAGATTCTTCATCTCCAGTTTGTGAGACAAGAATGTTAAAGAAACACCACTGGGAGTACAAGGAATTCTCTGTGCTGTATAGACATAATACAAATATACTTTGCTACCCTCCCTTTAAGTTCATATCACTAGGAATTTTTTCAGAGGAAACATTCACCTATTGAACCAGACACATTTTGTTCCAGACATCTTTGTTTCAGATACTATTCACTGAAACTTAAAAAACCTTTAAGACCATATGGTTAGGCCTCTTCTCTTATTTCCAGAAGGTTAAAAACGAAAGCCCTGTGCTGACTTGATGCATGTCATGCCTCAGGCTTTTGGCTCCAGAGCCTCTATCCCCTGCTCCTCACCTTCTCAGCAATGTGTAGTTCTTCACATAAAATATGTCCTTCTACTTGTTTCTCATAGTTCAAGCTTTGAGTCTTTAAAGCTTTAAAGCTTTAAAGCTTTCACTAACTATATTGAAACCTCAATGAACACCTCAGAACCTGTCTTAACTTTCCTGTTTTGAACTTATTACATGCATTTCCTTAAGGCTGCATCATCTAAGCTTTGTAATGGAGAGAATAACCTTAATCAAGAGACTAGCTCAGCCAGGACTTACATGCTTAACTATAGGCTGCACAACTGCAAGTTTCTATTTCAGAACATGTTTTTGTTTAACAGAGAAGATGTGGAGAGAACCTACTTTTGCACATTGCCTAAGAGAGCAAATTGTAGCCAGGACAAGGTATACTGATGCTTAACATATTGCATTTGCTATTTCTTTCTCTACCTGTGTTTGCACTAAGAAGCCCAGATCAAGATTGCTCTGTTTTGCCTGACACATTATAAACACACAGCTAACATAATGTCTGCATCCAGCAGCCTGAAATTTCACTTCTCTAGTCTAGGCAGTTAACATCTTTAAGAAACAAATATCTTATGCTATTAGTCTATAATCATAATTCAGGAAGACTTTATGCTGCAACACATGCATTATTATTATTATTATTATTATTATTATTATTATTATTATTATTATTATTATTATTATCATCAGTGGATATTCCTTGAATTCCTTTCCCTCCAAGTCAAGGTTATTGAAACTAAACAAATTTAATTACATGCAATAATAGCCAAACACTGTATTATTTATAATTCAATTATTACTTCAAAGACTTGAGTTACAAGCATTCATCCACTATTCTGAACATGGTTTCTGTAAATTAGAGCATGCAACAGCTGATCTCAAATACACCTGTCTCTTCTTGCACCTTTCTGCTTAGCTTTTATGCCTATGAAATTATAATGCTGCTACTGGTTCACCACTTCTAGAAAATGATCACATCTGTCCTCCAGGTTACAAACACTGCAGATGAATGATGTCAGAAGACTCCTTAAACTCAGTTTCTTAGTACTCAGTTCATTCTGAGTCCCTTTATTCATATGTATTTTCACAGACTGCAATCAAAGAAAAAAATAATTATCAATTTCCTCTTACATTTAATTCAACAGGGATTTGTTATACCTCTCAAGACCAAACAAGAGTAATCAGGTAACAAAGACAGAAATTCCTCTGTTTGTGGAAGAAGTTGTCCAAGATTTTTACCACAGTAACAACTTCATATCCCACCACACCCTCCTGTCCCAGCCCCAGATTTTCACATCTGTTTCACTGTGCACTCATATGCATATAGCTTTAAACTTTTGAAGTTTCACTGTCTTTCTTGGTATCATTTCCACAATAAAATGATGTGGCTCCAATACACTTGTCCTCTAGTTTCACTCTCTACTACCCAATTTTCATAACAGGACCTTCATTGTGGAATTAACAGCATTTGGTTGCCCACACACTTCTTCCCAAACATTCCATTCAGGAGAAGGGAATAATAATAATAGAAGATGATAATTACTTTACTTCCTCTACAGTGAACATAGAGTTTTGTTTCTTCTCCAATCATGCCATCCTGAAAATCAAAGCTTATACTTCAAAGACAGATGCTTCATGATCTTCTTCTTCACAGCTGAAGCAATAAATATCACAAACAAAATCAATTATGACAGCCATTTGAAATGAAGCAGAAAACACAACACACCAAAGTCCCAAAGAAAATATAATTGAAAAAATTCTCATGGAATTCAGTTTTTCATATTCATCCTTATAGCAGCTATTAAAAAATGCTTGAAATAAAATCTTCACCACACATATATAAGCTCACTGCCTTTGAGAAGTAAAATACATTTCCAAAACAGTGTCTCTCAGCATATGAAATGCACCTCTGAGGGAAAGAAAAAACAGCTGAAGGACTACATGAGGGAGAGTTTATATGGCTAGGCACTGAGTGCTTCAAGGCCAAAACATTTCCTGCCTCTGCTGAACATAAATGCTTAATTATTCACTTATATGTCTGTAAAATCTACCTAATGTTCTGTACTGGGTACAGATGGTGGCAGTGAAGGGCTGGGATTGGGGGGAGCTTTGTGAGGAGAGGCTGTGGCTGTCCCATGTTGAACAGTCTGTTCCAGCTGGCTCCAGCAGACCCATGGAAGGTCCAGGTAAGCCCCTCAGGTGGATAGCACCTCTAGGAAATCATATTTAGGAAAGTAAAAAGGCTGCACACGTCAATAAGGAATGAGGAGAAAAAGGTGTGGAAAACTGCTCTGTGGAAACCAAGACTTCCACTCCTCTGAGGACAGTCTGAGGGAGATGGGGCTGTTGAGGTTGAAGAAGAGAAGGCTCCAGGAAGACCTAATAGCAGCCTTCCAGTACCTGGAGGGGGCCTACAAGAAGGGTAGGGAGGGACTGTTTACAAAGGCCTGTAGTGATAGGAAAAAGGGCAATGGTTTGAAATTAGAGAAGAGTAGATATAGATTGGATGTTAGGGACAAGTTCTGCACCATGAGGGTAGTGGAACACTGGAACAGGCTGCCTGGGGAGATGGTTGGGTTCCCATCCCTGGAGACATTCAAGGTCAGTCTCCATGGGGCTCTAGGCAGCCTGATCTAGTGAAGGATTGTCCCTGCTCACTTCAGGAGGATTGGACTAGATGGTCTCTGTAGGTTCCTTCTGACCCAAACCATGCCATGACTGTAAGATCACAGAAGAAGGAGTGGAGGTGCTCCAGGCATGCAAGCAGAGAATTCTCCATAACTCATAAAGGAGACCATGGAGTCATAGTTTGTTCCTCTGCAGCCAATGGAGAACCCCACTGCAGCAGGTGGTCCTGAATAAAACTACACCCAGGAGCAGAGCATATATATGTTTGACGTGATAGAGAGTTTTATATGTATGAAACTTATCCATGTGTGAAGTCTAGCAACCAGAAGAAAGAGAAGAGGAACATAAGAAGATTGAGCAGAGGGTAAGAATCTAGTTTAAGAGATGGGAACAAGCATTGTGACATTGTCTCCATGAACGAATGTGTGATTCAGAAGCTCAAGAAGAGCTGAAGCCTTTTCTACAGCACAGTGGATAGCTCAGAAAAACAAAAACTTTTCAACCTCAACAGAAAATACCTCCATACCTTGACCTCCTTCACAATATTTATTATAATATTCTGGACAATGTATGTGATGAATAACAATGATTTCAAGTTAATGGTGCAAAACATTGTGAATCAGCTTGCAGAGCACTGAAGCAGAAGGTAAAATTCTGTTAATAGCAGAAATGGACATTAACAGAAGATGAATAAAGGGAAGGATTAATTCAAAACCCTAAATGATAAACTAAAATCAATAATAGATTGTATCCACATATTTTCTTCATTGTGCATTGATTATAAAATGGTACAAATGTAAGCTGTGGCTGCTCAGCACAAATTAACCTCTTTAGAAACTTGAAAGCAATGCAGCAAAGAAGGGTATTGAAAATAAATTTTTCAGCGGTAAGTGGGGCTCCTAAAAGCCCTTTCCAGAGAGTCTGTCAGTCCAGTTGCACACTGGATTGCAAAATCTGAAAGCTAAGCAAATCATATCCAGATATAAATGAATATGGGAAAAAAAAAGTGAGACAATAACTATATATTAAAGGGCACACTTTGCATCCCTAGATAACACTGCAGATGAATATGGTACCAATGTAATGGAGTTGCTTCCTCTGTCTGTATTATCACAACAAATTTTTACCAATTCATTTTCTAGAAATGGTGATATCAGACCATTTTCTGGAATTTTTCAGTCACTCAGTTAACTGACAGTACAAAATGTGTTTGAAATTTCCGATATTGTGATATCAGAGTCAGTGGTACCACAGAGCTTTCACAGAACTGCAAATAGCTTTACAGATCAGTTGGTGAAATATGTCAGGTTTTTAATTCTTGTAATTATATAGATTGCTGAAGCAAATACAGGCTAAATTAATGTGTCTAGGATGGAAACAAAGACTCTGATTCTTTTATTTTCTTTTTTATGTAGACAGAGAATTAATATCTAAAGTAGTTATCCTAGGATACCTCCACAGTAAATGAAAAGGGATGCAAGCATACATAAAGGAACCATAAATCTCTTGATTGCACATAACTATTGACCCATCTTTTAGCTGTCTAAATTATATGGGATAAAACCTATCCCAAATTACTCTAAAGATTATACTCTAAGAATTCAGAGCTTAAAAAAAAAAAGGCAAAATTACGTGGGAAAGAATACGAAACATTAAAAAAATGGTGCTAAAACATTAGAAACCAGTCACAGAAGTAATGCAAATAGACTGGGATCAGTGATGTGATTACTCTACAGAAATTCTACCATCAAAGGGAAGTAATAGCATTCACAGTGTGATAAGGATGGTAGAAGCTAGAAATTAAACACTAATGGCCTGAATACCTAATCTCTGACCTCTCCTGCCACCCAAGTCAAGGTTCATATTTGTATACTCGATTGCCCCGTGTATTCTGCGGTCACTGAGATATTACTTTGATATTGTACAGTGCAGTCTCAGCTTTCATCTGTTCTGTATAATCACAGAGTTATCCCTAATGATATATTTACATAAAACATATTTCCAGCCTAATTTCAATAGTGAAGTCAAGCAAAACTCTCACAGAACCCATGCAAAACCTTAGAAGTTTTTTTTTTTTTTTTTTTGCTCAGGATGGTAATGAATGTTTTATAACACAAAAGTTAGATTTTTTTTTATTGTCTGGCTTTCCAAAATTGAAATGAATATGTATATGCATTTCTTTTTCATGCTGTGCTGTTCTTAGCCTAATTACATTCCTATCTTGACTGCTACTTCAGCAACATTTCATTTAATAAATGTGTATGTATGTATATATACATATATATGCACACACATATGCATGCTTTACACATGAAAAGTCATAGAAAAAGTGAAATGTAAAAGGAAAAAAAATGCCTTTGTCCTCTCCTACTCACAAATGAAACAAAATAAAAACTCACCAAAAATGAATATCCAACATCAAGAAGCATTCAATCATGTCCATATAAATATATATCTGATTTTTTTCCACAGATTTCTAATTTTTAATAGTTGTTCATAGAAGGATTAAATTTTTTAATCTCCATAGAAAGTTCATGAACAAAATATGAAATACAGAGCTTGATAAATCAGATCAGTTAAAAGTGAGAAGGAAGGGGGGAAAGAAGTCAGGAGGGAAGAGGCAGGCAGGAGGGAAGGGAGGTAGGCAAGCAGGCAAGAAGGAAGGCAGGCAGGGAGGCAGGAAGGAAGAAAGGCAGGAAGGTAGGCAGGAGGGCAGGAAGGAAGGAAGGGAGGGAGGGAAGGAAGGAGGAAGGGAGAAATCAAGGAAAGGAAGGAGACAGGGATAGAGGGAGGGAAGAAGGGAGGAAGGAAGCTGATAAGTGTATAGGAAAATTTCATTAGAGAATTAATCTATAAAGTAATTTTGAATAAATTATTTGAAACATCTCCAATTTAAAAAATAATTTAAACCTTATTTATTTATTTATTTATGCCTGTAAAAGAGTTTCAGTTGCTATATATAATCATACTAATGCTGTTGGAATTTTATATGTGTATTATCATTCTCAGCCTGATAGAATCATGAGTTCAAAACACAATTCAATATATGTACAAAACCATCTTCTTTGTATTTTTTGGTCTGTTTTGAAATTTATTTTTTAGCATTCCAAAAATGCGACAACTTTAACTTCATGTATGAAAATCCTGTGGATTGCCGTTTATAACTCTTTAATTTTATAAATCCCTTAGCCTATCAATAAACCAGACTCTATGCTATAAGTTTCCTTCAACTGGAAAATAATAATTGTTTTAAAATATTTCTCATTCCAGAGGGACAACATATGGTTTCTAATGGTGCAAAGAGTTGTATGCTTTCTTTTGCTAACCTCTTACTTTCCTTCTGAGATGAACATCAAAGAAGCAGCCTTTCCAAAAAAATCAATAAAAGTTTGAGGACTGAGCTATTCATATTTTCATTGAGGATAGAAGAATATAAATCATGAAGATGTAACAAACAATGCCCTGTCCATCATAAAGCTGTAAAAGTTCATTAAATTAAAAAAGGAAACCAAGGTGGTTAAAAGAGACTGAAAGTTGTTTGCTGTGTATTCAGCACATGCCATGAATTAAAATAGCAAAGATAATTTACTTTTTTTCCCCTTTTTTCCAAGGCCAAAAGACACAGGCTGTTCATAAATACGGACACACATATGTGTACAATTAGATATTTTTTATGTATCTATTATAAATAAAGTGTATTTGATACAGCAGAGCCTGCATTCAACTATGTGCTATACATATAATCAATAATTATACTATATATTTATATTACATATATTTTTATCTCATCTTGATTAGATGATTGATGTCTTATGGAGAACTTGCTGTCCACTAGGACTACAAGGTCTTTCTCCATGAAGTCCTGTTCTTCTGGAGTCCTTTCAATGCAACTTAACCTTTGTTGGACCCTCAAAGAACAGGCATCTAACATATTTCAACCTGGCAGTAGATGGGCAGTAGGGAACATAAGAACTAGAAACCATTACTTTTTTTACCTCAGTGTTTATTTTTACCACTATCCCTGAATTTAGTCACAAAACTCTTTGATCTTGCAAACACCTGAGACACTTAGCTTTACTCTCATCTGATTTAGACCTCTGGGATTCTCAAAAGAAACCATCTGAAAGCTTTGATTGTTTAAATAAAGTGCCTGCTTTAGGAGCTAAGTTTAAAAAGTAGACTTGAATATACAGTTGCATAAGAGATATAAATATGCTGATACACGAATTCCACATCTACAGATATTCATATATAAATGGAGCTAAATTATACAGTTGATCTTTCAGCTGCTAAAGGTTGTGGAAAATAGATTCAATTCACAAATCACTGCTGTAGCACTGTACAGTAAACAAACAAAAATTCATTTCATGGTATTTCAATTTTTATGGTACTGTTGGAGACAGAGTCTGTAGACTGCTGTTACTTCTGCTGTAAAAACTGTGATATTACAGTGGTGGCTGGTAGTGTGGATCTAGTTAAAGGCCTGCCAGTTTTTCTATTCTAATTCTGTATTTTAAACATCTTCAAATTCCACTATAATATCTTCTTCAGACAAGCATGTCATAAACAAACACACAAAGACACACAGCCAAACTCAATGCATGCATCTATGATATTAAAAGACTGGATGGGGCTCTGAGCAACCTGATCTAGTGTGATGTGTCCCTGCCCATGGCAGGGGCTTAGAGCTAGATGATCCTTGAGGTTCCTTCCAGCCCTGACTCTTCTCTTTACATGACAAGTGTTACAAGCTCAGTCATCTTTGTGACCCTTTGCTGGACTCACTTCAGTAAGAAACATAACCTCCCTCAGCCTCCTGGTAACATTTGTCCTAATGCAGTCCAGGGTATTGGGTCACCTTTGCCAGAAGGGCACATCACTGGTTCACAATCAGGTTGTTTTCTACCAGGATGCCAAGGGCCTTTTCTGCAAAGTGTAAAATCCCTTTAGAGCCGTGTGTGTATCAGATGGATCTTATCCTAAAGAATTCTTCAGGTCAGTTTGACTTCTTGGAGCAGGGACTTTAATCTATTACAGGTCATGGATTTCTTTAGCATATGCTATTGGTTATTTTAGGATGCGTTTACTTATGTAAATTACTGTGGTTTTCTCTATCCTAGAAGACTGCTTTGATCACTGAATTACCAATTCTTTTCCTGTCTTTTTGGCATCAAACACCAGGTAAGTTATGCCATATTGAATTTCAAACTTCTGCTTCTTTTTTCCACACTAGAAAGGAAACTGTTTTATCCACTGTCCAAAAATTTGTTCTGGGCTAACAGTGTAGCTACAATAATTACCTTTCAGATCCATTAATTGCCCGGGAATTACCTCAGTTCCTTTGGGAATCCAGCCTTTAATTAGTAGCAAGATCTGTTTGCAGCACTAGCTGGGAATATTCAGCAATTTTATGAGCTATTCCACTGATTAACTATGATAGTGACCCTAATGAGTTTATTGAGTTCCCAAGCTTATCCATGTCTGAATGCAAGCCTCCTTCTCTGCCAGCTTCAATGGAGAAAGCAAGTGCTAAACACTATAGCTGAATTGTCTGTACACCATGTGTGATTTTTCTTCTTGAATTCTAATTAGGAGAAAATTACACACTCACATAGCAGACATGAGAGATCATTGTCACAGAATTGTCAGGGTTGAAAGGAAGCTCAAGGATCATCCAGTTCCAACCCCCCTGCCATGGGCAGGGACACCCTCCGCTAGATCAGGTTGCCCAGAGCCACATCCAGCCTGGCCTTAAAAACCTCCAGGGATGAGGCTTCCACCACCTCCCTGGGCAACCTGTTCCAGTGTCTCACCACCCCTATGGTGAAGAACTTCTTCCTAATGTCTAATCTAAATCTCCCCTCCTCTAACTTGGATCCTTTCCCCCTAGTCCTATCACTACCCAATACCCTAAAAAGTCCTTCACCAGCTTTCTTGTAGGTCCCCTTCAGATACCTGTCTACAGCATGGACATTACACATGTATTAGTATTTAGGAAGAAGATGAAGATATATCTTTTGCACCAATGCTTTCTTGGGAGGCAGTTAAACAACTTCAGCTAAACCCAGATTGTGCAACAATGCAAAAGATGCCATGGTTTAAAATGGTCTGTGTCCCCTACAGAAGTTAGTTGTGCAACATTTGACTGTTTCTTCCTAGACAGTTCTTCCTCTCTTTTTTTTCATGTTTTTCAATTAAAAATTCAAGTAGAGAAACTTTGTTATCTTCTGCAATCCTCATCACCTCTCCAGAGACATGAAGAGTTAATTAATTTTAGTCTTTAAAAGTTACATTTAAGGAACATTTCTCAGGTGTGCAGTCCACCGTGCCTCAAAGCAAAGAATCAAAATTAACTAAATAGGAATGCATTCTTTCCTGTTCAGTAGAGGGGGTTAACATTCTAGAGGAAAGAAGGGGGGGCAGAAAAGTTTTTTTGGTTTTTTTTTTTTTTTGTAACAAGAATCATAGAATTCTTTTAGTTGGAAAAGATCTCTGAGTCCAATTGCCAACCTAACACCACCATAGCTATTAAAACATAGAATCATCACAGAATCATAGAATGGTTCTGGTTGGAAGGGACCTCCAAAGGTCGTCTAGACCAATCCCCTCTGCAGTTAGCAGGGGCATTCTCAACTAAATCAGATTGCCCAGAGCCCTGTCAAGCCTCATCTGGAATATCTCCAGGAATTATATGTCAGCTAAAAATATCTCAGCTACCTCCCTGGGCAACCTGTTCCAGTGTTCCACTACACTCAGGGTAAAGAATCTGTTCCTAATAACCAATCTAAATCTCTTCTCTAATTTGAAGTCTGGTTCAAAAGCAGGTATTGGAACATTAACATCACATTTATTTCTATTTAAGTACAGCCTTTATACCACTTTTAAATCTTCTTGACCTAAACCCCCCCAACAAATCAGGGAATTTGTGCAACTTAAACTGAACCACGCAAATCTTTTGCAATTAGTGATTTTCTGTAAGTCAAAATATTCTTTATTGTCATTGCCTTTCTTTTCAGAATGTAGTGGAGACTGCAAAAATGTAATGAATCATATATATGTCATTAGCAAAACATTGCTTTTTCAGAGTCATATTGTTAAAAAAATTGCATATATTCTATTATCCATCAAAATGTCTCAATAAATCAGCATGAAACATGTTACACAGTTTTAGTTTCTCAGTGAATGGACAAAAATAACAAAAGGAGAAAACAAATGACCTTTCTTAAATATAAAAAAACCTGTTCCTTTGCATTCTTTAAATATCTGTTTTGAAGTTGTATAAAATCAGAAGTAGATAAAAATAATTTTTTTTTCTCTAAAGAACTCTGTGTGTGATGTTCCTGAAAAAAAAAATGATAGGTTTATTTCTTTCCATCACAGAATCACTGTGATCATGAAGATTAAAAGAAATAGAAGATTAAAAGAAATACATACATATATGTATTTCAATGATGATGCTAAAAAAAATGTGACCTGTCAGTAAGCTGCAGTGCATCATATTCATAATAACACACGTAAAGGGAAATATGCCTTTCAGATAGCTTTGGAAAACAACAGACTTAATCTCCACTACCCAGAGGAGACAAACATCAGAAATTAAATATTTGCCCTTCAAGTGATTGCTAGCAGCCACTCCTTCTGTATCTCTAGTGATTACTACATAGACCTCCCCAGCTTTACTCACTGAAAGTGGATGTATCTTCCCAGGTGTAACAGTGTGAGAGCTGAAATCCTCCCTCCCCAACACTGACAATAGCCAGGCTAGCTCAGTCTGGAAGCAAATGAAAGCTGTGTTTACAAGCAAATCTACAATCTGTGATGAAATGCAATGAATATGTACAAATATACACTATGCACAACATTTACAAATATGTACAATCAACAGAAAAGTACAACCAAACAAAACTTTTGATAAATAAGAATCATGCATGTTTTGAAACTTAAGATACACAAATACTGAGAGTTATGGCTGGGCCAGCCACTAAACTACTGATAGAAACTCTCTACGAGCCCTTTTCTCTACTTAAAAATTAATCAGGACTCAGTCAGAGATAGGAGCTTCATCAAGGCCAAATGCCAGGTCCTGCACTTGGGTCACAACAATCCAAGCAATGGTACAGGCCTGGGGCAGTGTGGTTGGAAAGCTGTCTGGCAGAAACAGATGTGGAGATTCTAATTGACAAGCAGCTGCATATGAGCAAGCATTATGCCCAGGTGGCCAAGAAAGCCAGTGGCATCCTGGCTTGGATTAGAAATGCTGTGTCCAGCAGGAGCAAGGAGGTGATTGTCCCCTTGTGGTGAAGGAAGCCTATGCCCAAAGCTATACCCTTAGAGTGGTGGGACATGGCCTACGTGTTCAGCTGGAACCCCCTCTCCC
>VXBD01002600.1:262636-288844 GCA_013399975.1 Indicator maculatus | reverse complement strand
CCTCCGCCGCTTATTTCCGGCGAGAATTTACATTTCACAACACCCCTTGTACTCAGCTCTGGTGAGGCCACACCTTGAGTATTGTGTCCAGTTTTGGGCACCTTAATACAAGAGAGATGTGGAGGTGCTGGAGCCAGCACAGAGGAGGGCAAGGAAGCTGTGAAATGCCTGGAGAATAAATCTTATGAAGAGCATTTGCAGGAGCTGGGGCTGTTTAGTTCAGAAAAGAGGAGGCTGAGGGGAGACCTCATCACTCTACAACTACCTGAAAGAATGTTGTGGAGAGGCTGGTGCTGGTCTCTTCTCACAGGTAATTAGTGATAGAACAAGAGGGAATGGCCTCAGGCTGCATCTGGGTAGGTGCAGACTAAACATTAGGAAAAAAAAAAACATCATGGAAAGAGTATTTAGGCTTTGGAATGGGCTGCCCAGGGATGTGGTTAAGTCACCAACCTTGGATTTGTTTAAAGGCTGTTTGGATGTGATGTTTGGGGATATGATTTAGGGGTGCACTTTGTAGGGTAGGGTTAATGGTTGGACTTGGTGATCCTGAGGGTCTTTTCCAACCTGAATGTTTCTGTGATTCTGTGATACTTGCAGCTGACCATGATATTTCTCATGGTTAGCTGCCTAGCTACACTAAATACTTCTGCTTACCACTTCTCCCAGTAATCTATGTCCCTCAACACTGTGTGGTACTTAATGAGTGCAAGAAGCAAATGATTTGTGCTAAAAATGTAGCTGGCCTGCAAAACAGCCCTAATGCTTGGAAGTCTACTTCAAACCTGAGTTATAAATTATGTTCTTATAGTCTTCTCTTGCCTGAAATCTTTCTTTCTATTTAATTTTTTTTTAAGGGGCAAAAATGCTTTAGAATAGAGCTTCTTGTAAAGGAAAATAAAAAAGGATATAAAGCTTTGTGTAACATACTAAGGATATTTTTAGAAATTAATTTAATTTTGAAAATTCAATGTAAGACTGCCCTTATATGCATGAACTGCACTCTCTTTTTCTGTTTTATGTCAGCAATTAGATAGTATCTCTTGTGACTTTTACAGTAACAAATGATACTTAACACTCTGTTCAACTCACTATTTCCTCTGAAAGTTAAAGGAAGACATATTCAGATTTTATGAATAAATCAATTTCTGCCAAGTTGCCTTAATGTATTTCACCATAAATCAGCACAACTCAAATGCTTAAAAAACATAATGTTGCACATAGAAATCTATGATATGGATTAACGTTCAAGTTTCTCTGTGTTTTATGTCACTTTTGCTATCTTGAAGGTGAAAAATGAATACTCTTTGGTGTATAGTAGTGTTCAACTAACTATTCAAACAGGCATTTTTGCTAAATACCCTCTTGTACTCGATTTGTAACTAATTTATGCAGTTTTTATGACCTGGGTAAGAACAGTGTCATCTAACACTCAGAGTCCATTTGCAGTTAATCCAGATTAAGTTGTTCATTGCAATACTTGACCTTCTATTTCTATATAGACCAAATGAGTCTCTAAGGATCTCCACATTTTAAATATTTTAAAAACACCTAAACATTATTTTTGATTCATTCTCATAGGTCATTTTTGTCATCTGGAGATTCAACAGTGAGTGTTGATCTCTCTCCCTTGTGTCAGATGAAATGAAGGATAGGCAATGGTCTGAAATTGTGTCAGGGGAGGATTAGGTTGGAGATTGAGAAACATTTATTTTGTGCAAGAGTGGCCAGGGATTGGATCAGGCTGCCCAGGGAGGTGGTGGAGTTACCATCCCTGGAGGTGTGTGAGAAACATGGGGCTGTGGTGCTTTGAGATATGGTTTAATGGCCACGGTGGTGTTGGGTTGAAGTTTGGACTTAATGATGTTGGAAGTCTCTTCCAACCAAAATAATTGTATGATTCCATGACTCTATGATACTGTGTGAAGATAGAGGATATAATAATTTATTGCCTACATATAAAATGATACAAAGTTGGAATTCCAGAGCAGATCACAGACCAATTAGTCCTGTACTTTCCCAAATACAAGATAATCAGTCACTACCGACTCCATAAAAGGCATATTTTTATTTTTTACAGTTATTTCTATAATTAACTTTAAAATTTTCAACTTTTCCTGTTCCTTAAACAAAAAAATATTTCATATCTTTCAATCTTTAGCATAATTTTTTATGTCCTTGTCTTCCTCTATTTCAGTAAGAAAACTTTTAGCTTTCCAGCTGTTGCCCATTGATGCCAATTGTAGAAAATTGGAGGATGTGTTTGAAGTTGAACTTTAGCTTAAACTGAGTCAATGTGAAGAATACAGACAATAGAGAGCAGGCATGCTAAACATCAGAACTGTCAAAAAAATAAGACATCTCTTTTGTGAAGAAACTAAAACAAAACGAAATGGAAACCAGTGCCTATAGATTGACTTAAATGAAAATTGAAATTGCCAAAAGCTTGCTGCAATAAGAAGCAAAACTAAAACTCAGTACACAGAGTACATGTCTGAATACTTCATGTGACAAACAACAGCTTCAAATTTCACAGTCAGCTTCTTGATTGTGCCTTTTTATTGCAGACCAGAACCCTGTGAGAGCCCCATCACTCTCCAATGTAAGTTCAAGTATTGTAACTCTCTTCTAAAAGCAGGCCAGTAAAAGTGCTGTTTGAGCTAGCACTGGTTAATCCCCAGAAACTTAAGAAATTTTTAAAATAAATAGTGGTGAAATTATAGTGGATCATCAGAGGGCAACTGAGGGAAACTTTATGGTGGAATAACTGGAGATTAGCCTAATTAGAATATGTAAAGACAGTGAATGGCAGACTGAAAATTGAAAATATTCCTATATACACTGTACAAATGAGCCATGAAATTCACCATCAAATTATGTAGGTTAGATCAAAGCCTGGTAGGACACGAAGGGAGACTACATATTTAAAATTAAACACTATAATTTACTTTGTTTAGAACAAAGCATTGATACATAATGTGTTCTGTATTATGCCAGATGAAAAGAGAAAAGGGAAAAGTCATCCCTTAAGAATCATTTTACCACACAGTTTTGGACCACAACAGGATACAGCTACCATATTTTTGGTCATTCACTTTTATAAAGATTTTCACACTTTTAATAGGAGGAGGCCAATTAATAAGTAACATTTTTGACCCACTCAAAGCAACGAGATGTCATTCTCCCTCTCTCTTCATCTCCCACCTCCACTATGAGTCTGCATGGAGAAGTTAGCGGTTTCAGAGAGAACAACTCTGAACCTCAAACATTAATTGCTGTTCAGATTAGGGGATGAGGCATGTTTCTTATATATGGCCTTTTAGGGGAACAATTATATGGTAAGCATCACTGTATTCCTTGCATGTGAATCAAGGTTTTGGGTTTACAGCTCTATCACTTTTTTGCCTGTGACTGAATGCTAATGCAGAATCTGCTGCACTACCTTCACTGTAATATGACTCTACTAGTTCTTTACCTTCATATCTATCTAAGAATTTGAGTTATATATTGTAGATTAATGCCTGGGTTAGTAATTAAATGTTCCCAAAAAATCTTTTTCTAATAAAGGTTTTTAATCTTATTATTCTAAAATATAATATCAAAAGCATCCTAAAGGTTCTGTGTTTTTTTCTTTTTTCAGTTGTCTCTACTTTTATAAGCATCTCATAGAAAATTGTTACTGTAAATTAGACTAATGCTTTCCTTACTTTCTAGTGTGTAATATATTACAGAATCACAGAATGTTAGGGGTTGGAAGGGACCTCAAAAGGTCATCCAGGCCAACCCCCCCTGCCAGAGCAGAATCACCTATGCCAGATCACACTGGAGTATGTCCAGGCAGGTTTTGAATGTCTCCGGAGAGGGAGACTCCACAACCCACCCTGGCCAGCCTGTTCAAGTGTTCTGTCATATATATAGAAACTTCTGTTGCAGAGGATGGAATCAGGCTGGAGAGATGAAGAGAACACATTGCTACTTTTTTAATGTGCTGTAGATAGAGGAACAGAAAAGATAAAGAAACTTGGTTGGTTTTTGGTTTTTTGTTTTTTTTTTTTTTTTTTTTTTCTACCTTCCTGACCTCTCTGCACCTTCCTAAAAATATATAAGTGGCAATTTTGGGTAGAAACAGCTTCCCCATCACTTACGAGTTCTTCTCAGCACAATGCATCTTCATACCATTCTCAGCCAGAATGCTAACTTTAGAGACTGACCTACAACCTTCTGACTATATTTCTATGCTTTTCTGGAAGTCAGCCCATTTTAACCTGAAACATATCCTCACATTTACCAAGACGTGTTCAAGTGTATCCAGTGTAATGTTTCCAACTCATTCTCTGCTATATTCTTAGAGCAAATCGAAGAATTTTTCCAAGTTTCTGAGCAAGAATCCATACTAGATGGGTATAGGAAAAGTCTGGGCGGATATTAATATTATCTGGAAAAAAATACCTTAAAGATATGTTCTAAAGGAAAGGCAAAAAAAAAAAAAAAATTAAAAGTTCCCTTTTGATTGCAAGAAAATTCATAGTAAAAAAAATATCCACTATCAGCAGGAAAGACGCTTCTAAACAAGCTTCATATTTGCTAAATGAGATGGTTCCTACATAGAATCATAGAATTGTAGAATTGTCAAGGTTGGAAGGGACCTCAAGGATGATCTAGCTCCAACCCCCCCCTGCCATGGGCATGGATACCTCACACTAGATCAAGTTGCTCAGAGCCCCATCCAGCCTGGCCTTAAAAACCTCCAGGGATGGGGCTCCTACCACCTCCCTCAACAACCTGTTTCAGTGACACACATTGTCATGGTAAAGATCTTCTTCCTGACATCCAGTATAAATCTACCCATTTCTATTTTTGCTTCATTCCCCCTAGTCTTATCACTTTCCAACATCCTAAAAAGTTCCTCATCAGCTTTCTTGTAGGCCCCCTTCAGATACTGGAAGACCACAGTAAGGTCTCCTTGGAGCCACCTTCTCTCCAGACTGAATAGCCCCAACTCTCTCAGTACGTCTCCATAGGAGAGGTGTTCCAGCCCTATAGATGAAGATTTCAATTAATGGTTTAAAAAGGCAGGTGCTAATTTTATTCACAGGAATATTGCAACAGTATTTCTACAACTGTGAGAACCTTATGAAAAAATTGTGGGTTTATTTCCTGCTAGTCTTCAAAAAATTCCCATACCCATCGTTACTCAGTTTCTTTTGTTGAGATCTTAATGTGCAACACTCTGTGGAAATTACTATCTACATATACTACATATCATACTTAGAGGTAACTTTTTTCTTTCATATATTTGCTTCTCTTTTTTTTTTTTTTGGGCCAAGACTGAGTGATATTTTATATACTTGATTGTGATTAACCCAATTTTATGTAATTATTATAAATTTGATAATAGAAACAAATAGACATTTCAGGCAAAAATAAATTCCTTGCAAATCTCCACACATACAATAAATCTAAATTGTCTAAACCACCTGGGAAGACATATCAAAATGTTTTTTTACTTACTGCAAAGACTGATAACTTCAGAACTGGAGTTTTTTGACTTTCCTATGCTAAATATGAAATTTTAACAATAATTGAATTTACTGTCCCCAGGTTGTCTGCATTAGATAGCAATATGTAATGCAATCTGCTTGGATATATTCCTCATAACCTTCAGTACTTCTATCTGCATTGCACATGTGAATTAACTTACTGCACAGCTTCACTGAGCCTAATCATCATGCTTGATACCATGTAATCAGTGCCATTCCACACACAAAATATATCTGTTACAGCTCCAAAAGTAAGGAGCTGTAACAGATGAAGGAAATCAAATGTTATGGCTTTTCTGTTGGTCTATCTCTAGCTCCCCTACCACCTCTGCACTGCTGACTAGTCATTAGTATCATGATAAAAAAAATATGTACAGGGAAATTTCCATATATTCAATTTTTGTCACTCCTAGTTTCAAACATACTTCACCCATGGGCTCCAACAGAGAGCAATCAAGGAGTCCTCTGGGAAACTTTGGTCCTCCAGCACCCATTTACAATATCCCTGCCTGAGGGTATGAAATGATTAGCATCAAACTGCCTGGAGAAAAGGTGGTGTTCTCTGGTGGCATTACTGGCTTTGCTATGTGCTGAAGTTAGGCAGCTTCACTTCAGGACTGAACTTGGTTTGGCCAGCTAGATTAGGGCAGAGACTCTTTGTCTACTCATTTCTCACCAAGATAGAACTTCCTTTCACTAAGATAGAAAGAAAAATTGCAGATCAGCAGCAGCTCTGTCTTTCTGTCCATCTTTCTGCCTGTCTGTCTCTATTTCTACCCTTAGTGATGCAGACAGTCTCAGTCAGGCAATGAATTTTTATCTAGACTTGCAGCTTCATCTGGCTTTGTAGCCAGGCTCATGAGTGAGTTCTCAATGAATTAATTAATATATTTCATAAATAAAATAATATCTATTTCATACCATGATCAAAATCTCTTCAATATTTCATGCACCTCTTCTTTAATTTACTGTAGTCCAGCTTCTGCCAGTCTAATTAAAATTGATAGTATTCAAAGGCTGACCCTATTTTTACTATATTTTGAGTAAAGTTTTAGACAAGATTCAATCTGAAGTAGATCATAGATTATATTAGTTCTGCATCTTATACTTTGGTAATACATGTTTTATTTTCTTATTTTTCTTAAAGGGATAAATATACAGAGTATGATCCTTCTTCACACCTGTGGTATGAGGGTAGGTTGGAGCTGTTTTTTTTCAGCCCAGAGAAGACTCCAAGGGGACCTTATAGCTGCCTATCAATACTTGAAGGGAACCTATAGGAAAGATGGAGAGGGACTTTTCATACTGGTGACTAGAGATATGACAAAGGGGAATTGTTTTAAACTGAGTAAGAGTAGATTTAGGTTGGATATTAGGAAGAAGTTCTTCAACACAAAAGTGGAATGAATAGGTTACCCAGAGAGATTGTGGATGACATTACCCTGGAGATGTTCCAGCAGGTTGGATAAGGCCTTGAGCAACCAAGTCTAGTCAAAAGACATCTCTGCCCATGGCAGGGAGGTTAGAGTAGATGATCTCTAAGATTCCTTCCTACCTAAACTGTTGATTCTATGATTCTTTCTCTCTCTCTCTCCATATATATAAATATATATATATATACATAGGATCATAGAAATCTTGGAAATTTTTTCCCCATCTTTCTCTTCTGCTAGAAATTAACATATATATGCACATTACATATGCCTATATATCTATATCCACATATAGTGTACACATGTATATATAAAAATGTACATCTATATATAATGTACACATATTAATTTCTAGTAGAAGAGAAAGATGGGAAAGGAAAGATTTCTGTGATGAACAAACATGAAACCAAATAAATCTGGTACTAAGTATTTTCTCTGGTTTTGTCTTATGGACTCTGAAGTCAAGAAAAAACAAAACAAAACTCAAAAATAAACCCAACCACAAAAGGCAAGTCTATAAAGGCAAAACAAGGTATGATTTGCTCACAGAGTGGTCTGGCATAGAAGGGACCCCTAAAGATCATCTACCTCAACCCCCTTTGCAGTCAGCAGCAGCATCCTCAACTTCTTCTTACTAAGTTTAGGGATACAAAATTACCATGGTGACCTCTTTGTTTTTGTGTAAGGTTTGATAGATTTCATTTCCACAGAAAGTAGATGACAACAGCCAAAGCAGTTGTCAGGTATTCAGGTGAAGGTGTCTCATTTGGCAACAATTATGTGTGGTACAGATACATACTTCATGTCTCCTGACAAGAACTGCTGACAGGAGCAACCTGTCCTTCAACTGACAACCTGGAGCAGGGTGCTCCTTCCCAGTGTTAGAACTAAAATGACAACTTGCTTTTTTAATAAGAGCATTAAAGAACACAGATTATTTCAGGAGTTTCACACAGGTGCATACAGCCATACAGAGGCAACCCGAACGTGTTTTACTTTCAAGAGACCACACCAGTGCTTTTCAAATTGGCATGCAAAATCAGCTTCTCTTGTGACCTTGTTCATTCCCATTAGCTGGATATTAGACAAGAATCCATGCCACCTTGACAAGGGCTTTTGTTTCTATTACGCTGTTATTGAATCCTATATGAGCGATGGATGAAAAGGGAGCGTGGCTGAATGAGCAGAGGGGAATCACCCTAATGAATTATCTTCTGCATTGAGATGCGCCATGGATGAAACATCTCACCCATTCTGTGTTAGCTGATGTGACTGCTTCATTTCAACTACTCTTCATAGCTGCCATCACTCAGGAAAACTGGTGTATACAGCTCTCACAGGAGGAATATTTACCTGACAAACTGTGCTGCAGGTATGAAACTTAATCGTAACAAAACATAGCTGTAGGGATGTAATATACAGCACTGGGATCCTACCACAACTACAACTTTTCTTTACATGAGAATTTATTCCTCTGAATTCTGGGTTTATTTTTTTTCTTTTGGTCAAATCAGCTCACTTATTAACAATTACAGTCTTTTAGAGTTAGTCAGACAGTTTAATTGGATTCATCCTCCCAAAGATTTTCTGGTCACCTTACTGCCATATCAATACTGATTCTTATTTTGATATACATTTTGTATCTAGAACCAAGCTTGGTTGATTTGGTTTCTTTACAGTTTTATGGTTTTTTTTTTTTCTTTCCTTTAAATCATGTTTGTTTACACCAATTTATTCTGCAAACACATTTTATTTCCTGTGATCTAAGCCTATCTTTCCCTGTGTGTTTGCAGCCTGTTTTTCAATACTCTGTCCCTGTTTGCATGTTTCCCTCTTTGTTGACAATTAACTCTGCTGTCAGCAAAGTGTAATAGTTCTTTTGAGGTAAATTATTTACAAATCTCAGATAAACCCAAAATAATCACTCATGGCTTTTCAGCACTCTATTTGGTTTGCAAGAAGACAATTATTTGAAAAATAGTCTCAAAAAAATAAAAAGGAAGACAAATGGATTTTAAAGAGAAGCCTGCAAAAATTTGAGGAATAATTTGTGTATTTAAGGAACAGTTGGAAATAATAAGAAAAAATTGCAAATGCCCTGAATTACAGATTCATTTGGCCATTTAATGATCATTTAGGCCTCACCAGAGTGTTGTGAAACATTGCTGAGCTAGAATGTTGTCTGAATGCAATGCTGAACACCCCAGCAAAAAGAAGATAAAGAATTCATGAGTTAAATCCACAGCTGATATGACTGCTTCATTGACTTTGATGAGACCTCACTCTTCACACTGACTGAACTTTGGGCGTACTTGTGAAGACTTAGTAATTTCCTGGGTAAGCAGGAATGCAATATTTGGGTCTCTTGTAAAATCATCACGTCCATATTGGGAAAAGTTTGACTGACAATACAAAGCAGGAATGGAGTCAAGAGATCCTTAAAATAGTGTCAAGGATGATAAGTTTTGGTGTAGGCTTTTTAGAAAATCCTAAAAATAGAATCACAGAGTCATAGAATCATAGAATGCATTGGCCTTGAAGGGACCTTTAAAGGTCATCTAGTCCAACGTACAGGGACATCTTTAACTGGATCAAATTCTTCAGAGCCACATCCAACCTGACCTTGAATATTTCCAGGGATAGGACTTCTACCACCTCTTTGGGCAGTGTGTTTTCAGAGATATATTATAGTATATTCTATATTAGGAGCTTTATTCTCTCTGTGATATACAAGACGATTAAAAAAAGGAAAAAAAAAAAAAGGAAAAAAACCCCTACCCAAGTTATTGAACATTTTCTTCTAAATTCTGTAGAACCTCTGTTCATGAGAGGCATACCATAAGGACATTGTGGACATTCATGTTGCCCAGGCATACAGTTCATGGAGCTCACCATAATTATAGTCATAAACAGTGCACTTTTCATCTCCTATCAATGGGAAGAGAATCCTTGAGTGAGTTTTAATTGTCCTCCTTTGTTCATTATGGACTATTTTATTTTAATTACTTTTTATTTAGTATAATAAGAGAAATAAATGCATTAAATGAACTTTTATTTCTTTTTTTTTTCTCTCCCTGGGAGAAAAAAAGTGAACTGCTTCTAGGTCAGTACTTAATTTTTATGTTCTGAACTTGAATTGCTCTCTACCTGCCTTACACCCGCATCTCAGAGTTGAGAAAAAACTGTATGAGTAACTATGGTGTCTGTTTGAACAGTAAGAGTTTCTTTAGTACCTTTTATTTTGGAAATTATACATAAGCATTTTACTGCCTATATCCTACCTTGAAATCCCTCTTCTTTCAGAAATTACATATTGAAAATCACATGTGAAAACCTGTAATGTTTGACTATCTGCTTTTAATTAGTACCTGGCAGTCTGCTGAACAGATAATGCTTCCACAAAGTAGTCAGAACTGCAGAATTACTCATTTAATTATGATATGAGATGTAAATAAGGCAACCCAGTAGGAGGAATTCTAGTGCTTTTCCATTAGAAATACTGAGGTTAATAGTTAGACCTAAATTTTGAAGCCTGTATCCATTTAGCTGAAGAAAAGCATTAAGAATAACACAAACAAGTATAAAATTTTAATGGAAATATATGTGCCCTTAGCTGAACTTTCCTTTTAAATGAGAAAGGAAAAAAAGAAAACCAACAAAAAAACAGTAACTGCCAGTACTAGATAAACTATTCCATAAGGTGAAGATACAGTTCTGATTTGGAGAGAAAATGCAATTATGAGGAGATTCAGTAAAGATTTTGATACCTGCTGGGATGGTGTTGCTCTTAAAAGAATTTGCTGCTGGCTATCAAGTACAGAAATCACTGAAGATTTAGATTTCATCCTGTCCTGCAGGCTACTGTGGAGTCACAGAAAGGAAATGGAAATGCTCTGATTGATGGAAAGATGTGTTGCTACTCAGCAGAGGCTGCATAGAACTTGAAATTATAATAGTAATATTGTATGTGTGCAGTGTTAGCAAAAACAACCACAGTATGAAAATACACTGTGGAAAAATGAGGTAACTTTCATAAGGATTTTAACAGCTGGCAACACAACCATTTTGGAAACATATCCAATTTCTGACCTTCCTCAACTTTACTCTCAACTTCTTGAAGACTGATCATAGAATCATGGTTTGGGTTGAAAGGGACCTCCAAAGGTCATTTGCCTCTGCAGTAAGCAGGGACATCTTCCATGAGATCAGGTTGCCCAGAACCCTGTCAATCCTCATCTGGAATATCTCCAGGGTTGATGTCTCAACTACCTCCCTGGGCAACGTGTTCCAGTATTCCACTCCCTCGTGGTGCAGAACTTGTTCCTAGCATCCAATCTAAATTTGTTCTTCTCTAGTTTGAAGCCATTGTCCCTCACCCTATCACTACAGGCTTTTGTAGACAGTCTCTGTCCAGCCTTTTTGTAGACCCCTTCAGGTGCTGGAAGGTCATTATTAGGTCTCCCTGGAGCATTCTCTTCTCCAGTCTGAACAACCCCAGGTCTGTCAGCAGAGGTGTTCCAACCCTCTGATCATTTTCATGGCCCTCCTGATCTGCTTACCAAGCCATTTTTGCTGTGAAATTTATGCCATGCTGTACACAAGCTGCAGACTGTAAAACTACATTGCATCTGTGAAGATGCCAAAAATCAAATACTCATTTCATTACAGACCTACACCACTGAAATGCTACAATTCACATATAAATTGCCTTAAAGAACTAGAGCATTAATTGTGAAGCCCTTCAATCTTCACACATCTGTTTTAGTAATATGTCCCTAAACTTTACAACACGATAATAAATTATTACCAGGATAATTTGCTCTTCTCCCATCTCTGACTCCTCCCTCTCCTCTTACTGTAAAGAGACAGAATGAGAACGTCAAAACCCACATACAGCACAGAACAGGAAACTGAGAAACCTTAAATTCAGGAGATAAAAAGTAAAAAAAAAAAAAAAACCAACTGCGACTCATATTATCAAGTCACCTGAAAAGGAATTTTGCTGAGATCCAAAATATTTGGTAATTATGCTTTAATTAAATGCAAATTTGTGTTTCTAGAGTTTTCAATGTATATATTGAATCATGGTAGAATTCAATCAGTGATTTAAAAGGAGAAATATTAGTCTGTAGCTCAAAGATTGTGTTTGTTCCTATTTTAGCTTTACCTAGAAATGAATATTGACATTTGCTTAAAGGCAAATTTGTCCATTTTAACTTTATTGATTTCGGCCTGATGATCATAAGTTTCACTATGACCTAAAGCAGCCAGCAGAGGCCAATACCAGAGTACAGCAGGAGATGAGGCAAATCAGTATATCCACTTATTTCCGTAAAAAATGTTTATAATTTAAGGCAAAAAGAGTGCTAAGAAAATTGATTAAATGCTACCAGAAAAACAAAGGAAAAGAGAACAAAACAAGTGATTTTGTGATGAAACTTCCAGAAAAGGGAGACCCATTCTGAAAAGACATCACTTTCTTGTTTACATTTCTCAGGGCTTTTGCACCCCATTGCTCTTTCCTTTCAGGCACATGGGGAAAAGAGCAAAGATTCCAGTTGCAGCAAAGACAAATAAACACAGCTTACCAGAATTTGCCTAAAAAGGTAAGCTGTTCCTATCTCCTGAGAGTACCTCCTGAGAATATGCCTTGAGTGTAACTCCTCACAGAGAAAATTGGAGAGAAAAGACAAAGTAGTTTTTGGGGTACATTAATTTGAGATATTAAACTTGTCTAAACATATTACTGTTCTCTCAAAGAAATTTTAAGTATAGAAAAATGTTACCCATGTGACTGAATTTCAAACACTTAAGATTTTTTCCCATGTTTTATATCAATATGAATTCTTTTCAACATGATCTGCATGCTAATTCCAAAAGCAATTTGTTAGTGAAATATGACACGAATGCGTACATGTTAATAGAACATTTAATCAATTACTTGGAGAGTGTTTTATGGCACATCTAAGCTTGAAAACAAAATGTCCTACAGGACCAAGCTGTTCTGAACTAACACTATAAAAAGTGATGGAAATGGAAATCTGTCTGCTTTTGGCTAGCAATACTTCTCTTTGCTTTTTTTCTTCTGTTTAGCTCTACTTTTTCATAAACTAAGAAATCAAATTTCCGTTGAGAAGTGCTTCATCAGGCATGAGTTATTCTGAACTTCTTTTCAGCAATATAAGGTTATATAAAGCCAATATATTGTAGAGCAAGAAGTCATAACTTCTCGGCATAAGTACTGTGCAGCAGAAAAAAGAAAATCTGTCTTAGTACTTTTTGGTTTCCAGCTACTTTTTTTTTTCTGTTTCTCAACTACTGAAAATGCTCAGTACAGCAGAGCAATTCCTGTGTAGGAACCCAGCATACAAAGTAAGACCATGTTCTGTCATTTTGTCACCTTATCTGTTCATTCCAGAAGAAGTATTCTTGGTATAGTCAGGAGCATTTTATGCAATATTTCTTCAAATTAACCATTACAACTCTGCAAGCTTTTCATAGATTGCTAGGTGGATAGTCCCTACAGTTTCCATAAGCTGGCTGTGTGCAATTCCAAAGCAAATTTTATAGCCTAAGCAGAACTGATGCACTGCTACTGTTAATGCCATACCTCTGCCATCAAAAATTGCCTACACCATGACTACTAGAAACTGGAAACAGTAGTGAGATTAAATTATGTTTCTATCAACAGTACTGATAGAAATTTAGGGGGGAGGTGTATTTTTATAGCACAATATGGCAGGACATTAGTATGAACCTTACAGAACTTTGGAAAGCTTTGTTACCACAGCAGCCAACTCTCAGAAAATTATTAAAAAAAAAAAAAAAAAAGAGATAAATAACAGATGTGAACCACATACAATAGAAAATTATCTATAAGGGATTTCTTAGCTTAATTATAAAAAAAAAAATTGGCAATATTCCTGATATTGTAGACTCTTGACTAAAAATATGACTTCATTTTTTACACTGTATTCATCAGGAAGATCCTGACAGGCTGGCTGAATGGGCAGGAAGGAGCTGTATAATGAGGCCTGGTGTAGGGTCTTGCACCTGGGAACACGTAACCCAGGAATGCAGCTCAGACTGGAAGCCACCTGGCTTGAGAGCAGCACTGTGGAGAAGTACCTGGGGGTCTTGGTGGACAAAAGGTTCATCATGAGTGAACAGTGTGGTTCAGTGGCAAAGCAAGCAAACAGGATGCTGAGTAGCATTGATAAGGATATCACAAGCAGGGATAAAGATGTCATTCTCCCACTCATCTCAGTGCTGGTCAGGCTATATCTGTACACAGTTTTGGTCCCTGCTATACAAGAAAGATGCAGACAGGCTAGAAAGGGTCCAGAGAAGGGTAACAAGAATGATCAGAGGACTGTCAGACCTGTCATATGAAGGAAGGCTGAGAGAACTGGGTTTGCTTAGCCTTGACAAGAGAAGGCTTAGGGGAGCCCTCATAACCATGTACAAGTACATAAAGGGTGGGATCATGAGGAGGGAGACTCCCTGTTTACAAAGAGTCCCATGGTAAAGGCAAGGAGTAAAGGTGACAAGTTGCTGCTGGGGAGATTTGGACTGGAAAACAAGGTTCCATCACGTGTATGAGGCACTTGGAAAGACAAACAGCAGAACTTCTCCCCTTCCTCATTTTTCCTCACACCTTTTACTGCTGACGAAGGTGTCATATGGTACAGAATACTCCTTTTGTCAGTTAAGATCTACTGTCCCTCCTGTGTCCTCTCCTAATAGCTCGTGCATCCCCAACTCATTGATTAGGTCAACATGAGAAGTATCCTTGTGTCCTGTTTTGATTAAAAATTCAAAATATATCATCATGAAAATAAAATAAACCAAAATAAAATAAGGCAAAATAAAATAACAAAATGAAATTTAAAAAAACCAAACTAAAATAAAGCAAAAAAATAAAATAAAATTAAAAAACAAAATAAAGCAAAATAAAATAAAAATGAAATAAAACAAAATAAAATAAAATAAGATAAAATAAAATAAAATAAAAATAAATAAAATACAAATTAAAAAAAAACCTCTACACCAGCCAAACCCAGTAAGGAAGTGTTATCATATTTAAAATAAAGTGTAAAAGAAGACAATTGCCAAAGTAACAGCAGTTTGTGAACACAAACGCATATATTTTTTTCCCCTTATTCTGACACTAGATGGCAATAAAAGAGCAACTCTGAATGTTTCCATCTAAGTCAATACACTTACAGAACACTCCCAGGCAGAAGAAAGGCTATCACTGTCAGACAGCTTGCCTTCAAAGGTTAGCCAGAAGCAGGATATGGAATATCATGGAGAACTGCTACATAATATTTTTTTTAAATAAAATAAATAAATCCAATAGATTAATATAATATTAAAAAAAAATCATTCAACAGCTAAATAAAAATAGCATTAATGAGAGTGTAGTAATAGGAAGCTTTAAGTAATTTGAAATACCAAGAGAAACTGACTTCATATGGTTTGCTTAAATCTGCCAAAACAGCAGATCAGTGATCTGCAAAAGTAAGATATGAAAGCAAGTATCCTACCAGTGTGCCAAAAAATGATTCATCTTCATGAAAAGTTCTAAGAAAGGAGAAGGAGAAAAGCAATCTGTGCTAGATTTTTGCATTCATTACTAACTGGAATTGTATTCACTCTACGTAATTAATGGTGTGATGACTTGTATTGCATTACTTTTACAGTGATTTTGTCCATACGCTCAGTAGGAATCCATTACTAAAACAAGGAACATGTTTTCCTCCCTTCCTCTTTCTTGAGACCAGAAAATTATAACCCTTCCAGCAGAACATGTAAAACTCTGTATTCTGGGGGTTCAGCCTGACAGTACCCATTTTCAGGGGCCTATTTCTTGCTGCAGTGCTGCACTGCTTCAAGATTTGTAATAGTCAGACTGCTTTGTGAGCATCTACATGTGTAATGGATAGAGAGAAAGAAATATAATAATAAAATACTACTGCTACTACTACTGCTACTACTAATAACAATAATGAGAAATTTATATTTAAGATCTTCCTCTGGGGAGGTTTCCAAACTACATATTGCAAATATGCAACAAGAAACCACTGGCAGTGGCACTCAACTTGAGACGTGTCTAAATTAGAGCTTTAATGGTTCTCTCATCTTGAGGCACATTGAATCAACATGAGTGAATTGGATTGAGAACTACAAACTAAAAATAATTCAGGCTTTTACAGCAGTGTTCTAATCACTGATTTTAGTGATCTAAATGATTGGTGCTATGCTGGGATGCTTATTACAGAAAAAGGAAGCATATTTCCCAACTTCAATCCTATTCAAGGTATATAAAATCTTTTGGAAGATATTCCAAAGTTTTTGAAGCTCCATGATGCAGACAACATCTTTCTTTCTCAGAGGTTGAAGGTACAAAGAACTTCTTGATATCCTGCTATAGATAAAAATCAGGAAGCTCAAAATCAAATCCTGGTGGGGGAATTTGGGTTTATTTCCTGTTCTGTATGAAATCTTGTCTTAGAAACTTTTCTCAAAGTACCATTTTTTTATTACTTCACTTAAATTTTTACTCTTTTTCTTAACATAATATGAAACATTTTTGACAGTATTTCAGTCTGGGTTTTACAGAGGCAAATATGTATAAGATAAAGTTTTAAAGATTGTAAATACTGAATTTTTTAGGGTCTAAAACCAAGTTTATTTTATCTGTTCCGAGAAAAAAAATCTCCTTGTTCTACAAAATGTTAGAAAACCGAGACTGCTATCAGTATGCTTTTAAACACCTTTTCCATCCTCAGCTTATGCATCATTCCTCCATGACACCAAAAATATTAATTGAAGAAAGTACTTGTATTTTACACTTAACCCTCCAGCACACAAGGTTTCCCTTAAGGGAATGCCTTAAGTAGCCAGAGAACACCTTATTGCCTATCACCAAATTGATGTATGACCTTTGGATTCTACCAGATACACCCTCACTCCAGTCACTAAAACAACATATTGGTGAAAATACCTTCTTCCAGCAGGGGAATGGGACCATTCATTTCTCTGAGCAGAACTTAAGTGACTCATCCATCACCGGATCACTTCTATGCATTTTGTGTGGTGAAAACTAAGGAGACACGTGTGATAGAACAAGAAAGGCTTTAGAAATAATAAAAGAAAGTTTATTCTGGCCCTAGAAACACTTCCTTCTTTAGTTATGTAGTTTTAAGAGGGCATTATCCCCCACATAACACAGTAATATCAAATTATTCTCACAACCAAAAAGTTCTTCTGTTGCTATGTAAAAGTCTTACACATAGTCTAATCCAAGATTATAGAGTAAATGTGCACCTCAGACTGAACTGATCATGAAATAACAAATAATCTCTAGGATTTGGAGCAGCATTATTTATGAAACTTACTTTATTGATTTTTTTATTCTGTCTTAGTAATGTCTCGTGTTGGACATGTGCCAATAGATTCATCTTACTTTATTGAATTAATCTTAGTTTCCATTACGTAGGTCTCCATTTTGCTAAATAAATCAGATTTCTCTTAATTACACTTCAAAACCTTTTGCAAACCTTCGCTTCTCCTAAGATGAATAATTACTCCAGTTTCTAGGAGCAGTCACCCTTAAAGTGTGCTGCACGTCTGCCTTGGGTTCCTCTACTGGTTTTGGGGCCAGACAGATCTTCTCTTGCCCCGAAAGGGACAAAAGAAAGACAAACACAAACGGATTGGAGAGTGATAGAAAGTTTAAATGGAAAAGCGATTGGTGAAACTACAAAACACTACAAAGCATAGTGGCAAAGAAATATCTCAAATCATACAGAGCCCTTACATAGTACCCAGAGACTTCCAATCCTTCCCTCCTCCCACCTGGGGGTCTACCCAAAACCCCCAGGGCTCTTTCTTCCCCCCCTCCCGCTGCTAGGCAAGTTTCAGACTGGCCAGCTCTGAGACTGCACCCCCCTTCCATTCTCCTCCTGGCATTAGGCCTGGACAGGCCTAAGAGGCCGGAGATACTCCCCCAGCGTTACCCGATAAGAGAGAGCATCTCCCACGGGGGCAGAGAGGGAAGAAAGAGAAAGAGAATGACTTTGCAGATGGATTTATAGGGCACAGGATTCATGGGTAGAAATACGCCGTTTCCTGTGTCCACCCCTATTGGGTGGGCACCTGGGACACCAAAGACGTGTCTCATGTAGCAGTGGCAGAGGGCACCCAGCCTAAACTGCCACAGGTTACCCATATCCATTGTGGAAAAGCTATCTCATGAAAATGTAGGGGCTTAAATTGCAGCCATGTATCCTGAACACTGGTGTTTGTGTGGCAGTGAGTGAAAGAGCATTTTGTGGCATTTAGAGTTCATTGTAGATGATAATACCATTACATGGTATGTATATCAAATACACATATTGGAACTCTGCACTCTTTTCCAAATACACCCTGCATTTAAAACTACTGTTTGGCTTGTTAGTTTCCCTTATACATCTAGAAGAATTATAGATAGATAGATAGATAGATAGATAGATAGATAGATAGATAGATAGATAGATAGATAGATAGATAGATAGATGGATAGAGATATATAGATATGTATCACAGAATCAGTCAACTAGGTTGGAAAAGACCTCAGAGACCATCAAGTCCAACCTACTACCCAACACCACTTGACAACTAAACAGTGGTTCCAAGTGCCACATCTAATCTTTTTTTGAACACCTCCAGGGATAGTGACTCCACCACCTCCCTGTGGTGTATATTCATGTATGTGTGTGTGTATATATATATACACATACACATACGCATACACATACACACACACTTCATTTTATCAATTGTGAAAATGGGAATTTTGTCCTTGAGGCAGAGTTGGACTCAATGATCTTAAGGTCTTATCCAACCAAAATGATTCTGTGATTCTATGATCTGCACTTTTCTTGATTGCTTCTCCAGGACTGAGTTAAATAAGTATAAATGCTGAGCTTCCACTGCTGGAACTCCATTGGCAATTGCTGATTACTAAACTCAAGCTTCATAGCCTTCTCCCTCTCAGTCTTGCAGTTATTGATGGTACTTCTTCTAATCCAGAATATCCTCCCTACAGGGTTTTACATTATGGTTGTACTGCAATCTTTGACTGGATTTGCTGGAGCATAAGCATAAAGAAATCTGTAATTAGGCAGGGGCACTCCTGCCCTGTTTGTGCAGTACAAACTGGAGGATTTTCATGGCACGCTCCCTGTGGTGAGATACAATTGCTGTCACAAGAGATCACCCTCCATTAAATGCAGTTTACAAAAGTAAAGTAAACACAGATGACCCAAATGACTGCCATGCTTGTGTGCTCAATAAATGACTGGCTTTACTGACTGGATTAACATAAGCCTTCAGGTACAGATGAAAAGAAAAAAAAGGCTTTGAATGTCCCTGAAAATCTCACATTGCAGAAATTTCACTTTTGAGCCGAGGATGCCCTCCAAAAGTCATGTTAGGAAGATTGTTAACATCTCTGGAGAGAGAACCTTTTTCCTTGTTTCAGTGGAAGAATACCCCTATTCTTCCTCTAGTAAAACTGCTGTAAACACAGGTTTTCACCATAAAAAGGTATTCTTGACCTCCAGAGAATTCTCAGCATCACCTGCACCTTTTACTTCTATTCCTCATTGAACAGTCTTCACCTAAGCCTCTGAAAAATGTGTTAACTCTTAGCCTCTACATGTAGATGTCTATGACTGAGTGTCCTTATTTCAGATGGATTTGTTTTATTTTATTGTTTGTTTGTCTGTTTGTGGGTTTTGGGTTTGTTGGTTGGTTTGGTTTTGTTTCTTTGTTGCTCAGGTGTTTTTTTTTTTCAAAGCTATAATGTGGCATAAAAATCTTTTGATTGATATGTTTAAAGTATCAGGATATTTTTATTACAAAAATAACACTTATACAAAGCAGAAAAGAAATACCAGCTGACATAAAATCTCCTTGAACATCATTTTTCCAGAAAAACTCTTAACTATCCTATTTGAAATACAGAAAGTAAGATTTAGCTGATAAAATTTGAGAACAATGAAAATATTTTGAATAAAGCACTTTCCACAACACAAGTTCTCACATTTATCACAGATGTATTTTGACAGATCTATGGTCTGCCACTACATGCTAAAGCTTTATTCTAAGGTTTCCTAGGGTAAGATATTTTGCAGGCTACAGAAGACTAAATGATGGATATGAAATACCTCTGTGCATGTTATGTCTAGAGCACTCAGAAAGCAATCCATCAAGAATATAGTGAAAACATAAGGAGGGAATATAGTCAGTTGGCTCAGATAAATCAAGCTTCAGCCTAATTTTAATGTGCTTTTTTGTTTGTTTGTTTTGTTGTTGTTATTGTTTTATTTTTGGTTACATTTGGTTAAGGTGGAGTCATCAGTACCAACTCTGAAGTGCTCCCAGTCTGATTGAACTGTCAAGGCCCAAATGGCCTTAAAGAACATATAAATATACAGAAATTCTTATTTCTGTATATTGAGCCAAGCTTCTGACCATTTACTTAATGTTCAACAGTCAGGATTGAATATGCCAGAAAAAGACACTAAAATCTCCATCAGAAAATCACAGAATCACAGAATCAACCAGGTTGGAAGAGACCCTCAAGATCAACAAATCCAACCGATCACCCAACCCTATCTAATCAACTGAATTATGGCACTAAGTGTCTCATCCAGTTTTTTCTTAAAACTTTTTTTAAATCTGCCTACAGGGAAAAGTTCTTCTGAATTCTTATTAGATGATGCTTAGCTTATACCTTAAAGTTTGAAAATTTATAGCCCTCACTTTTAATCCAAAATAAAGTAACCTGACTCTTTCTTAACTCTTGGTCTTGTTTATACCTTGGGGAAATAAGTTCAATGGGTTTACTATGCACTAGATAAAACTTTCTTTCCCCCTCCCCCCCCTTTTATTATTTTTAGATTTGTTAAATAGAAAATAAAAAATGTTCTTGTGAACTTCCATTTCCCCTGGTCTGATTAATGAAATATTGTTTACCTATCAACTACATATACTAAATTTAAGGGGCTTTGATGCTGGAAAAATGTCTGGTTGCAGCCACTGTAAAAAATGGTGTGATATCATCTTTTCTCTTTAGGGTTCTAAACTCAAGCATAAAACTGGGAATCATAGAATCATTAGGGTTGGAAAAGACCTTTAAGTTCATTGAGTCCAACCATAACCCAAGTACCATGACCACTAAACCATTTTCTGAAGTACCACATCTACAGCTTCTTGAACACCTCTAGGTATGGCCACTCCACTACCTCTGTGAGCAGCCCTTCTACTCTGCTTCAGGATTTGAGAGACTAGAATGGACAAATGAGCATTTCTATAATCAAGACCATGACAAAGCTCAGCTTTAGGCTTCCTAGTTTTTGAGGCTAACTTAAAGGCCACAAGTCTGACATGGAAAGCATTACTCTTCCTAAAACTGTTCTAAGGAAAACTGGACATATTGTTCCTAATATAATATCTACTAAGAGTTTGAAATGCCATCTTATACTAATCCAGACACAGAATTTCTTCCAAATATTTCCAAATATTTACAGTTCCTTCATCTTTCAGTATAACAAAATCTAACAAAGTAGAACACTAACTAAAGAAGAGTTGGTTGTGCTTCAACAGCTGGAAAGTCCTTTGTTTCTTCTTGCATGAATAATGTGTATGTTTATATCATGGTTTAGCTCAAATTGTTAGACTTGTTCCACAAGTCTTTCTTACAAAGAACTACAAACAATTTAATAAAAAAGAGAAGTAATGTAATCCTTCTGTGTGTACAAAGACTAAAACCAGTAGATAACTTCCCCAGATTAAGTTCAGCACTAAACTCTGCTTCTCATCACCTTCCCTAGATATTATCATTGTCTCTGATTTTATGACAAGTACCTCACTTTTCAACTCTCTGAGTTCTTTGCTTCCTGATATTTCAAAAAGACAAATGCTAGTGAAATCCTGCTGCAGAGAGCTTACTCTTCCTAATGTATATCTAGGACCAAAGCAACTATTGTTTTAGTAGCTGACAAGGCAATACATATATAATATTTGTTTGTTTAATTGCTGAGGATTTAGGTTATGCTTAGGTCACAGCCAAATATAATCAAAATATGTTGCTCCTCTGCTGTCTTTTCTCTAGTCATTGTCTTCTCCCTGAAACCTCCCTGAGCTGTTTGTATGACATATAGCAAAAAAGAAGTGTCTTAGTGATTATAAAAAGACAAACTAAGAACATAATTGTTACACAAATCAGTGCATGACTGAAAATTCTTAGTCTTGCCTTCTAAAGCCTCATTGTGCAATATATGTTGAGATGTAGGGTAAAGCAACAGCTTAAATAAGTCTTTAATGTTTTAACTATGAACACTAGTGACCCCACTGGAACATGAAAAGAGGAAGAGTAGTGCCTTTCAGTAGTTCAAAGACACTTCCAAACCATACATCTACTTTAAGGTTTGTTTAGTTTTTTTCTGTTTACTTTTACATGTCTTCAGTGGCTTCAGTTTGCACACACACACACCCCCCCACACACACCCTTCTGCATATACATAACAAAGACCCAAGGTAGGGTGATTATTCAATACTCTTTTTCCCTGCCTTTTACCAGAAACTGTGGCAGGTGATGTTAAAACTTGCAGTACTTCCTCCTCTGTCTCTGAGGAGTATTGAGCAGATTAATTAGTTCATGTCAGTACAGCACTTTGAAAGCACTCAGTGATATATAATTAGTCCTATATATTACTACGATAGTCCGGAATATCTTCAGTGACTCTGCTTCACCAGTTTCCCTTGGCAAATTATGCCAATCTCTAATTGACCTTGGTCTTTGAAGCATTTTCTTGATGTCTAATTCAATTTCCACATTTCCTGGATTTTTGTTCACAACACAATGGTTGGTTGAAAAATTTCACCTGTTTGAAAGATATTTTTCAAATGAGAAATACCCACAGAACAACTGATTAACCTTAGCCAGTAGGAACTCAAATAGCAATTAAAATTTTCTTATTATAACAAGTATCAAAATCATCTTAAGCATAGCTTTTATAAAAGCAGGCACAGGACATACTCTGAATTATTTATTAAAAATCTAACACTCATAAAAGTCAAGGTCTACCACACTTTTACCAAAATGCTTGCAAGCTATGTAAGGGTAGCTTCACTTCCAAACCTTGGCATGCTACCTCAGTAATTTTTTTTTCCTTCCTCTATTAATCTTAGTACTCTGTAAATACTTCATCACACTCACCACACTTGTTAGATAATTTGAGGTACTCTTTTTTTTGGTGGAAATGTCTTTATGATCATTACATATATATATATATACTTCATATTCAAATGTCTTTATGATCCTTACATATATATATATGTATATATATACTTCATATGAAAATGTCAATGTAAATACTTAAGCAGTCCAATAAATTTACAGTCGTTTAGTATTGGACTAAAGAGATGTGACAATTTATTGGCTGAAAATTTGACTGGCAGTGAAACAGGCAATTTAAAAAAAAGGCAGAGAATTTGGAAAAGCAGCCCCAGACTGGCATGCAAGACAGAGAGGAGGGAAAGACATGCCTTCACCTTTGTATCTTATCCTTGGTGCAAAGTTATGCAAAAGTGTCCTCCCTTCACATCTCTGAAGCAGCAGAAAGAATAATCCCTGCTTTCTGGTCTGTTGTCAGGACAAGGCATCTGACCTGGGAAGTTATCTTACTCCATGTTCAGGGTGAAGGGCCTCTAGGGCCAGCAGAAGCAGGCTGGGAAGCAGATTTTCTGGTGGACCTTGCAGTCAGATCATGCAACTGTCACTTGAGTATTGGTCACTTGACTGCTGGTCTGAATGAAAATCCTCTGCATGAGCTTTCTCTGATTGAGAAGCCTGATGCATTCTACAATCCTCTGCTTCCTCCAGCTTATCTCCTAATAGTTTTCCCTCTCCATCTTTCCTGTGTTTCTGCAGGTAACTGACTCTCATCTAAAACTCACTAAGAAATAAAGGCAAAACGAGTAAGCAGAGGCATTAACACTTTTTCCCTTTGAGATTACAGTACTTTTCTGGGTTCTGTGTTTGTTTGGGGTTTCTTTCCTCATTTCTTTTTGCTTTTAGAAGGATGTTACTAGTCTTGTCCTCAGAGATTTCTTATTTTTCCATGTTTGTAATCATGCAAAGCACAAGAAGGGAGGGATTTCATTACTAGCCTCAGGCAAATTATAAATAGTACTGCTAAAGAACTGCAGTATGGGACAACCTTCAGCTTCATAGAAGAATACAGATAGAGAAATTTGATCTAACTACAATTATGAGATACAACTGAACACTTTTATCCAGGGAAGTCATCACAATCTTCCTAGAATTTCTGCATGTCACAGAATCACAGAATGATCTGGGTTGGAAGGGACCTCCAAAGATCATCTAATCCAACTCCCTCTGCAGCAAGTAGATCAGGTTGCCCAGAGATCTGCCAAGCCTCACCTTGAATATATCCAGGGATGGGGCCCCAACTACCTCCCTGAGCAACTTCTTCTGGTGTTCCACTACCTTTATGGTGCAGAATTCGTTCCTAACATCCAATCTAAATCTGCTCTTCTCTAGTTTGAAGCCATTGCCCCTTGTCCTATCACTTCATTCATTTGTGAACAGTCTCTCTCCATCCTTCTTGTAGGCTCCTTTTCAGGTACTGGAAGGCTGCTGTTAGGTCTCCCTAAAGCCTTCTCTTCTCCAGGCTGAACAACCCCAGCTCCCTCAGCTTATCTTCACAGCAGAGGTGCTCCAACCCCGTGATCATTTTCATCTCCCTCCTCTGGACCCACTCCATCAGGTCCACATCCTTCCTGTATTGAAAGCTCCAGACCTGGACACAGTACTCCAGGTGAGGTCTCCCCAGAGCAGTGGCAGAACCACCTCAATCTTCTGGCCCAACATCTTTTGATGCAGCCCAAGATGCAAGTGGCCTTCTGGGCTGCAAGCTCACACTGTCTGCTCATTTCCAACTTCTCATCCATCAGCATTCCCCAGTCCTTTTCTGCAGGGATGCTTTCTATCACCTCACCCCCTAGTCTGTATTGTTAGTGAGGATTGTTCTGGCCATGAAATAGCACAATCATCCTTACCCTTTGTCTAGTCCTTGAAATGATCTGCACCAAAAAGAAGTATATTTTCAATTTCAGATCAGTGAAAGATTTTCACTGCAACTGCAAATAATGTATTCTGTCTCTCATAGAACAGCCAATCTGTGCTTCCCAACAATTGGGTTTCACACAAGCTATTGAAGTTGTAGGCAGAGAAGCGACCTAGACCCTTCAAACAGATCAGATGCACAAATGTTCTACCTTATTTCTCAACCTGAGTGCTGCTGAGATAGAGAACTTGCAAAGCTGTAACAGATAAGCTCATGTGTAATGGAATTTGATGGGGCTTTTCAAAAGATAATGAAACTAAAACTGTTAGCACAAATTCATGCTCTAAATGGGAAAAAATATAAGTACAATAATAGAAATTCTTCTGATGTTTTCATTAATTGCTTGATGTAATGTTCATAAACATGTTTTCTTAAGTTATAACCCCTAATCTAGGAGGTTTTGCTAGTTTTGACTCTTCATTTTAGGCTTTTCTTCTTCCCTTTTTTCCCTGGTGCTGTTATTAAGATAAAGTTGTGAATTATGCTCACCAGATGATCACATTGATTGCAGGAGGGATGTCTCTCAGACTGACATCTTCAGGTACTTCTTCCCTTCTATACCTCTCTCAGTGTTGATCTTTCACTACAACACTCTGATACTGCTTCTTTACTGTCCTCTTGCTTCAAGTATTTGAGGTAGCCTAGCAAGTCATCTTCAGTGTTCTGTTGTCTCTCTTTCAGACAGGTACACAAGTGTCTGGTTTTAAATATAGATATAAACTCTTTGACATTGCATCTTTAATAGTTTCTTTAGCAGAAATGCTGTTTGCTCTGTTGCTTTAATCTGTGGCAGGAGAGATTTTCCTTGTAGACATGATTTTTTGCAAGCTTTCTTCCATGTTTGGTCATGCTCTCTACCTTCAAAATATGTGTTCATTTTCCCAAATTGCTTTAGTAGAAAAACAATACTAAAGAAATACTTTTTTTCATAAGCAGATAACACAAAAATCATAAGAAGAGAAGAGAAGAGAAGAGAAGAGAAGAGAAGAGAAGAGAAGAGAAGAGAAGAGAAGAGAAGAGAAGAGAAGA